>JASXTE010000002.1:7547682-8135182 GCA_030280995.1 Hemileia vastatrix | reverse complement strand
ATTGAAAAAAATAAAAAAGTTAAAAAAATAAAAAATTGAAAAAATAAAAATAAAAGTTGAAAAAATAAAAATAAAAAAGTTGAAAAAATAAAAATAAAAATTGAAAAAAATAAAAAAATTGAAAAAATAAAAATAAAAGTTGAAAAAAATATAAAAGTTGAAAAAATAAAAATAAAAGTTGAAAAAATAAAAATAAAAAAATTGAAAAAATAAAAATAAAAGTTGAAAAAAATAAAAAAAAAAGTTGAAAAAAAAAATTTGAAAAAAATAAAAAATTGAAAAAAACAAAAAATTGAAAAAAACAAAAAATTGAAAAAATAAAAAGTGGAAAAAAAAAACAAAAAGTTGAAAAAAATAAAAAAAGTTAAAAAAATAAAAATTGAAAAAATAAAAATAAAAGTTGAAAAAAACAAAAAGTTGAAAAAAAAAATTGAAAAAAAAAAATTGAAAAAATAAAAAGTGGAAAAAAAAACAAAATTGAAAAAATAAAAAGTTGAAAAAAAAAAAGTTGAAAAAAACAAAAAGTTGAAAAAATAAAAATAAAAAAATTGAAAAAATTAAAATAAAAGTTGAAAAAAATAAAAATGAAAGTTGAAAAAATATAAAAAATTTGAAAAAAAAAAGTTGAAAAAATAAAATTGAAAAAATAAAAAAATTGAAAAAATAAAAAGTAAAAAAAAAACAAAAAGTTGAAAAAAATAAAAAAGTTAAAAAAATAAAAAATTGAAAAAATAAAAATAAAAGTTGAAAAAAATATAAAAGTTGAAAAAATAAAAATAAAAGTTGAAAAAATAAAAATAAAAGTTGAAAAAATATAAAAAAGTTGAAAAAAAAAAGTTGAAAAAAAAAAAAATTGAAAAAAAAAATTGAAAAAATAAAAAGTGGAAAAAAAAAACAAAAAGTTGAAAAAAATAAAAAATTGAAAAAAAAATTGAAAAAAATAAAAAAATAAAATGTTGAAAGAAAAAAAAAATTGAAAAAAAATGAAAAAAAATTATAAAAAATTAAAAAAAAAAGGTGAAAAATAAAAAAAGAAAAAATTGAAAAAAAAGAAAATGTTGAAAAAAAATAAAAAATTGAAAAAAAAAAAGTTGAAAAAAAAAATTAAAAGTTGTAAAGAAAAAAAATTGAAAAAAAAAAATTGAAAAAAAAAATTGAAAAAAAAGTTTTTAAAAAAAACATAAAATTGAAAAAAAATAAAAAAATAAAAAGTTAAAAGAAAAAAAAAATCAAAAAAAAAAAAAGTTAAAAAATAAAAAAGTTGTAAAAAAATAATAAAAAACTGAAAAAAATAAGTAAATAAAAAGTTGAAAGAAAAAAAAAATCAAAAAAAAAAAAAAAAAAAGTTGAAAAAAAAAGTTAAAAAAAAAATAATAAAAAATTGAAAAAAAAAAAAATAAAAAGTTGAAAGAAAAAAATTAAATTGAAAAAAAAGAAAAAAAAATAGTAGAAAATTAAAATAAAAAAGTTGAAAAATAAAAAAAGAAAAAATTGAAAAGAAAAGAAAAAAAAAGTTAAAAAAAATAATAAAAAACTGAAAAAAAAAGTTAAAACAAAAAAAAAATATTGCAAAAAAAATAAAAAGTTGAAAAAATGAAAAATAATAAACAAAATCAAAAAGTTGAAAAAAAAAATAAAAAATAAAAAATTGAAAAAAAAAATTTTTGAAAAAAAAATTAAAAATTGAAAAAAAAGTTGAAAAAAAAATAAAACATAAAGTAAAAAAAATAAAATAAAACAAAAATAAAACAAAAAAAAGTTGAGAAAAAAAAATTAAAAAAAATAAAGTTGTAAAAAAATAAAAAAACAATAACAAAAAAAAGATAAATAAAATAGAAATAAAATAAAAAACAAAAACAAAAATTTGAAAAAAAAAACATGAAATGTTAAAAAAATAAAATAAAAACAAAAACAATTAATTGAAAAAAAAAATTATTATAAAAACAAAAAAAAAAGTTGAAAAAAAATAAAATAAAATCATACAAACATAAAATTGAAAAAAAAAGTTGAAAAAAAAAATCAAAAATTTAAACAAAAAAAGTTGAAATAAAAAAAATTAAAAGTTAAAAAAAAAAGTTGAAAAAAAATAAGAAACAAAAACAAAAAAAAGTTGAAAAATAAGAAACAAAAACAAAAAATTAAAAAAAAAAATCATGAAAAAAAATAAAAATAAATAAAAATAAAACAAAAAGTTGTAAAAAAATAAAAAAACAAAAACAAAAAGTTGAAAAAACAAAAAAATATAAATAAAATAAAATAAAATAATAAAATAAAAAAATGGAAAAAATAAAAAAGTTGAAAAAATAAACAATTGAAAAAAAAGAAAAAGTTATAAAAAAAATACAAAAAATAAAAAAATAAAAATAAAAATTTGAAACAATAAAAAAAGTTGAAAAAAAATATATATAAATAAAAAACAAAAAAGTTGAAAAAAAATATTAAAATGAAAAACTAAAACTAAAAGTTGTAAAAAAATAAAAAATAAAAAATTGAGAAAAAAAGTTGAAAAAAAATAAAAATGAAATATAAAAACAAAAGAAAGTTGAAAAAAAAATTAAAAAAATTAAAAAACAGAAATAAAAAATTGAAAAAATAAAAAAAAATAAAAAACTAAAACTAAAAGTTGAAAAATAAAAATAAATAAAAATAAAAACATAAAGTTGAAAAAAAATAAAGAAAAATAAAAAACAAAAACCAAAAGTTGAAAAAATAAAAAAAATAACAAAAATTTAAATAAATAAAATAAATAAAAAAATTGAAAAAAAAAAACAAAAACAAAAAGTTGAAAAAAAAGCTAAGAACAAAAAGTTAATTAAAAATAAATAAATAATTTTAAAAAAAACATAAAGTTGAAAATGATAGTTAAAAACAAAAGTTGAAAATAAAAGTTAAAAATAAAAGTTGACAAAAATAAAAAGTTGACAAAATAAAAAAAGTAAAAATAAAAGTGAAAAAATAAAAAAATAAAAACAAAAGCAAAAAGCTGAAAAAAAAAGTTAGAAATAAAAGTTAAATAAAGAAAATTTAAAAATTAAAAAAAATAAAAGTTGAAAATGAAAGTTAAAGACACAAGTTAAAAAATTAAAAAGTTGAAAAAAATAAATAGTTGAGAAAATAAGAAAAATAAAAATAAAAGTTGAAAATCAAAGTTAAAAAAAAAGTTGAAAAAATAAAAAAAAACATAGTCTATAAATAAAACAACAATAGTAAAGAAAATTAAAAAATTTAAAAAAAAAAGTTTGGAAAATAAAAAGGTCAAAAAAAAGTTGAAAAAAAATAAAAAATATAATAAAAGTTGAAAATAAAGGTAAAAACAAAAAATTAAAAAAAAATTGGTTGAAAAAAACAAAAGTTCAAAAATAAATAAATAAACAAAATGTCAGCAGGTTGTTTAGAAGAAGGTGAATAAGAAGAGTATAATGGAACAGAGGAGAAGGAAGTAATAAAGAGAGAGTAATTAAAGGGGGAGACAAATGTAATTGATATAACTAATAAAATATTTAAATCAAAATAAAAGAGATGCAACAACAAATTATAAGGAATGACACAACAGTGAGGTTCTGGTTTATTTGTAAATCTTTATTTAAGTAAGTAAAGTCTTCTCTGCGCGGCTAAAAATTTGTATTACTAATAAACTTAAAGCAACCTTAAATTATTTATTGAATATTTAGATTAAAATTGTAATACTAATTAAAATAATAATAACATATTAAAAGTATTTAAATGTTTGTATTGTAAGTGATGATCTACAAAGAGAAATTCCAAGCCCCTTTTATAGGCAAGGATACTTCTGAGGTGCTTCAAATGTATATACAAGAGTAATAGTAATGTAAAACAAAAAATCAAAGGAAATTAATTAAAACATACAATGTGAGGGAAAAAATGAAACAACAAATTAAACCCGTGAATAAGTAAATAACTTTCCCACCTTAAAGTTCCAAATCAAGTAATTAATATAAAACAAGTATGAGACCATGAGAACTGTGAGAAAAAATTTCCTAAACAAGTATTATAATAAAATGTAAAGGTTTTAATTAAAACAAATAGAATACTTTCCACACCAAAATTTATGTAAACAATTTAATTCAGTTATAAAGAGAAATTAATTAATTGTTTTAACTAATTTCAGTAATTAATTTAATTGAAACAAGTAATTAATTTAATTGTAACTTATTTAAAGTGAGAATTTAATATTAATATAATAAATATGTGTTTTAAGTAATTCAGTAATTTTACTGACACAGTTAAGGGTCAAAAAAGCGCCCAATGTTTATGGATAATATTATATGATGAGTTGGATTTAATATCTAAATTATATTAATTTTTTTGTAATTAAATTATAAGTTAAATTTAATTATGCTTATAATAGGGGGTATCAATGTTCAGGGATCCGCAATTAGGGATCAGGAATTTTTTTTCCTGGGATCAGACATTATTAATTGCGGAAGATTCTTATCCACTAGCCCCAGGGCTAGTGGATAAGAAATCCACGATAATGCATTATCCCGCCTCTTATACCCCAATTTCCATTCCTAATTCCTGATCCCAAACTCATCTCATCCATGATGGATTTTTAAGAAAGTCACATGACTTATAATTGCTGATGCCATCCTTAAGTATTTCCTCACTCTATGCTACTTAATTTTGGTGGCGAACACTTAAGTTTTTTTTCTATCTACACACCCCAACTGCACATTTGGCGGTGAATTCCCACTTCCCTCATCACATAACCCTTCCACCGGCAACAATGAAACACCTCTCTACTAGGAAGTTACTTCACTCAACAATGAATGCTATTACTTTTCTTTTAGTTCTTTACTATAAATCTGACTCTGATTTGGAAGATTCTTTAGCTTATATGTGTTTTCTTTCCAAAAAGCGTTACATCATCACCAGGGGGCCAAATCTTTATCATGATCCCTGATATGATCTGGCCTCCATTCTCAACATTCCTCATTTAAACTTCACACAACTTTTTAGAAATTCTCCCAATTCTTTCTTCAAACTTTATCAACTCATCTCCGATCATCCTATCTTCCATAACAATTCTTATAACAAACAGCGTAATCCTGCCATCCAACTTGCTGTTGCTCTATGTCGCTTTGGCTCAAATGGAAATGGTGCTGCCGTAAGACGTTTGGATAATCTCTTTAACATAGGATATGGTACCGTGATATTATACACCAAGCGCTGTATGATTGCTATCCTTTCCCTCAAGTCTCAAACTCTTGCTTGGCCAACTCCAGAACAGCGACTTGAATCCTCTCAAGTAATGCAAGCTGAAGGTTTCCCTGGCTGTATAGGTTTTGTTGATGGCACAACCATCCCTTTGAGTCAAAAGCCTGCTCATGATGGCAACCATTATTTTGATCGCAAAAAAAGGTTTCTTCAAAATCTTCTCCAAGTTCTCATCTTTCACAATCTAACTTTTTATCTTCTTTCTAGATACTCTATTGCCGTTCAACTTGTATGCGATGTCAATAAAAAATTTATTGCTTTTCACAGTGGCTGCCCTGGATCATGTCATGACTCTTCCGTCTTCCAAAGAATGAGGATTTCTCAATCCCCTGAATCATACTTTGACGAATCTCAGTACCTCCTTGCAGACTCAGCATATGCAAGTGGAAAGTACATTATACCTGCTTTCCGTGGTGCAACTTCAGAAAATGACCCCAAAACTAAATTTAATTATCACCTTGCACAATCAAGAGTACGAATTGAACATGCTATAGGTATTTTAAAGGGACGATTTTCTATTCTTCGGGAGCTCAGAATCCAATTTCAAAAAAAATTGGAGATCAAAACTGCAAATCATTGGATCTTGACTTGCGTAATACTCCACAATATTCTAGCTGATTTAAAGGATGAGTGGAATGATCTTTATGAAGAAGAGGATCCTGAACCACCACTGGCACTCCCCTCCCTTGATTCACAAATCATTCAATCAACCGGCATACGCCCCATTATAATGCCAATTACTCTCCAACATTTCTCTTCACCCTTTTAATTTTTAATTTTTATGTTTTCATACTTTCCAAATGTCCTCTTTGTGTACTTTAATCACTTGGTTTTGTATTCTGGTTTGTTGCATATTCATTTTTTTTTTGAATTTACGGTGAATATCTTTTTTTTGGATGGCTCATTGGTTTTCTTTCACTTCCTCAACATGAAATCGCATATTTTCTTATATTGCATATTTTGTCAGTGATTTTTTTTTTCATTAATCACTCATATCCTTTTCATCCTCTCCTCAAACATCCCTCAAATATTTTGGTTGCATTTATTTTCTCAACTCAACTCACCAGGTAGGTCATTTTTTTTCTTTTTTCATGGTTTTTTATTTGCTAATCATGATTTTTTTTTTTTGCTTTTTTTTTACTTTTTTTTTGCTTTTTTTTTGCTTTTTTTTTTTGCTTTTTTTTTGCTTTTTTTTTTTGGTTTTTTTTGTTTTTTTTGTAAGTGCTTCTATTATTTTTGTTCTAGGGTAAACTAATTTATGTTTTGCTTTTTTCTCTTTTTTATCTTTTTATCTTTTTGTTTTTTTTTCTCTCCTTCACCTCTCTTTATCATCCTCAAGGCCCCCCTTTTTCCCTCTCTTTACCTGTCTCTGACCCCCTTTTTAGCTGCCTCAAATCCCCCTTTCCCCCCTCTTTAGGTCCCTCATCACCCCCTTCCCCTCTTTTTAGGTGCTTCAATACACCCCCCTTCCCCTCTCTTTATGTCCCTCAAACCCCCCCCCTTCACCTCTCTTTTGGCGCCTCAAACCCCCCCCTTCACCTCTCTTTACCCACATCAAACCCCCCCCCTTTCCCTCTCTTTAGGCGCCTCAAACACCCCCCTACCCAATCATTATATCCTCCTCTACCCCCCCCCCCCCCCTGTTTATTAACAAACGATCGTTACAGATTGTTCGTTAACAAGGAGGTGGGGGGGGGGGGGGTGGGTGTAGAGAAAGGGGAAAGGGTTTGGGAGGGGGTAAGGTGATTGGAAGGGGGGGGGGTTTGAGGTGCCTAAGGAGAGGGGAATGGGGGGGGGTTTGAGGCGCCTAAGGAGAGGGGAATGGGGGGGGGTTTGAGGCGCCTAAGGTGAGGGGAATGGGGGGGGGGTTTGAGGCGCCTAAGGTGAGGGGAATGGGGGGGGGGTTTGAGGCAGCTAAAGAGGGGGGAATGAGGGGGGGTTTGAGGCAGCTAAAGAGGGGGGAAGGAGGGTGATGAGGGACCTAAAGAGGGGGGAAAGGGGGGTATTTCAGGGGGATTTTGAGGCAGGCAAGGAGAGCATTTGAGGGGGAAAAGGGGACATTTATGGGAGATAAAGATGGGTTACCAACTTTCAAATAAAGATACTAACAATTTTTTGTTTGTAATTTTGATTATTTTTTTTATTTTTTTTGCAGTAATATAGAAAAAAAAAAAATTCTTTCTGATAAGGACTGTCCCTCTTATTTACAAAACAAAAAAGGTTTATAATTTTATTTTTATTTTTTCTATAATTAATTTTTGTGATTTTGATTTTATTTAAATAATTTTTTTATTTTTTATTTTGATTTTACTGATTATTTTTTTTTTTCATGATCTTGTGAGAAGGTTTTTAATAACCAATCTTCAGGTTCACTTTTAAATTTTTTTTAAATTTTTTTTTTGTGATTTAATTCTTACTGAAATTTTCTTTTTTGAATGAATTTAATTATTAATTTTTTTAATAGGATTTTGCTTTGATTGTGTTTTTTAAAATAAAACCTCAGGTTTTTTTTTTATAAATTTTTTTTTTGGAAAATTTTTTACTGATTTTTTGGGTTTTTTTTTCAATTTTATTTTTAAAATAAAAAAACAGCTTTTTTTATTATTAGGTAGGAATTTTTTTTAAAAAAAATTTGAGTTAAAATTTTATTGACAATTAATTTTTTTTTCAGATCAAAAAAATGTCTTCTTCTTCTGATTTACCCCTTACTTCTCTCTTATCTTCATCTTTATCTTCTTTATCATCTTCATCTTTATCATCTCTATCATCTTCTTTGAAATCAACTCTATCATCTTCTTTGAAATCAACTCTATCATCTTCTTTGAAATCAACTTCCATACAATCATCTTCTAAATCATCAAAAAAAATTAAAGATAATCAGTCTCATCAGAAGAAAAGATATTTAAAAAAAAAGTCTCTCTGAAAAATTTATTTTCGTCATATCCCAAACATTTTTTTTTATAAAACTAAAGTAGATAAAAAAAATCAATATCCGAAAAAATTACCAGAAGATATCAAATATCTAACAGAATTTGGAGATGATCGAGTTGTTGCAGTTATCAGCAATGCTTTTAAGCCTCAATTCATTTTGGAAGTTCATTCATTCAATGGTGTAAAAGATGAAGCTTTTAATCAACTATCCGATCTTATCATAACTCTTCATCAAATGGCTTTGGTTCGATTACCTATAAGGAATAAGAATTTGTTGGGTGGTATCATGATTGGTTTTGGTTGGAGACCTGGTTTTGTCAAAGGATATTCTCTTGGTATGTCTAATAATTTTTGTTCCATTCTTAATATCATTTCACTTATTTCAATTATATAGGTATATATTCATTGCTCAATAATATCACTAAAGCACAAAAAGATGAAGATTTTCGCTTATGGGACACTCTACCCTACTTTAATTCTTTTCTTGCTCTTCGACTCAAAAAGCTCTGTAATAATGCATTTGAAAAAAATCATGAACTTGCAACCAAAGTTGGAATACCAAATTGGTGTGACTCTGAATGGGAAGATATCAGCCACGAATATCTTTTATTTTCTAATGTTATTATCACTCATTCTGGATTCCACAATAGGATTCATATCGATAGGAATGATGCCAATTTTCTTACTTTTGGAATATTCTCATATATCAATCCGATAACTGGCCACCCAATACCATCTCCAGCTAAAATCAAAGGACATGGTTTATATTTTCCAGACCACCGGTGCATCATTGATTTTGGTTTGGGAAATGGTATCATTGAAACTATTTGGAATTCCTCTAAGGATAATCATCAAACGACCAAAGCTCCTCCTGGTTTGAAATCCTGTCAAGATTTACTCATTTTGGTTGCTCATTTCAAATCAGTAATAAGTTGATACAAAGAATCAATAAGGTAAAGAAAGAAGGTAAAGTTATTCGATTTAAAAAAACTTTATCTAGATCCAAAAAGTATGGGGATTAGAGTTGTCATCGAAAATTTTATATTTTTTCATAAATTTTTAATAAATATTTTTTATATATCAATTTTCTCAAATAATGTGATGAGCCATTGACCTTGTGTTGTATAACAGGTAATCATGATAACATTTATTTGTTTCATGGGGTTCCTCTTGCCTATACCTGTAGAAAGTCCCAAATTTTTGTTTCTCGACTTGGTCTGCATTTTGGCTTGAGGGATTGTCATTACTTTAAACTAGGGAAATTGATATATATTAGATATTTATTTAATAATTTATGTAATTATATTAAATTTAGATGACTTCCACCCCTTACTTCAATAAAATGCAGGGGGGGGGGTATTGCCAAATTTTCAAATCTGACATGTGAAATTGATGACTTAGAAAAATTTTGGTGATACCCACCCCTTGCTTCAATAAAATGCAGGGGAGAGTATTGCCAATTTTTTAAACAGATATAGAATTTTTTTTACTTGTAAATATTTTTGTGATACCCGTCCCTTACTTCAATAAAATCCATGGGGGGTTGTGCCATAATTTCTTATAAGACTTGTGAAATTCTTGACATGTAAGAATTTTTGGGATACCGGTAAAATGCAGGGGGTAGTAAAGCCAAATTTTCATATAAAACTTTCAAGATTCATGACATGAAAGAATTTTTGTGATACCCACCCCTTACTTCAAAAAAATCCAGGGGTGGGGGATTGTCAAATTTTCAAAGGAGACTTGAAAATTTTATTTAAAAAAAGAATATTTAACATTAAAATACGATATTTCAAGAAATACAGAAAATAATTGTAAAATTTATGTACAAATAAATATGAACACATGAAGTGTGAAAGAAATAAAAGAAACTAGTCAACAAAAAATTTCATTAAACGTTCTATTTCTTCAACAGATTTGTTTGCTTTAATGCATTTGATCAAGAAATCTTTCTTTTTAGAACTTTCTTGGAGATCATGCTTATACTTCATCTGTTCCATTAAGTTTTGATGCTCGAGTGTTTTTTCCTTATTTTTGGATTTTTCAATACTAAGAGTTAACTCAAACTTCTTCTCCTCCAAATCTTGGGCCCTACCATCCTTCTGTAAAGAGAGCTCAAACTTCTTCTCCTCCAAATCTTGGATCCGATCATCCTTCCATAAGGAGAGCTCATACTTCCTCTCTTCCAAATCTTGTACTCTGTCATCCCTCCTTAAAGAGAGCTCGTAATTCTTCTTTTCAAAGCTCAGTGTCTCTTTAGCAATTTCCACTTGTTCTAGAGTGAGAATAAGAATTAACATAAAGTAGAAGAAAAGCAGAGTAAAGTAATAAGAGGTATGATATCACTTACAAGCATCACGTTTCTCTAAAAACTGTTCCATCGAAGAAAAAGGTGTTTGTGATGAAGTATCACTTTTTCGTCTTCTTTGGGAGAGGAAATTTATACTAGTTGAAGCCCTTCTCTTTTTGTTCAACGTAGCATTTTCCTCCTCATCATTGTCACTAGCTTCAGACTCAGTTGATTGAGGATCCTGGGTTTGTTCATCAGCCTTTTAAGAAATAAGAAAAAGATAAGTAAATAAAAAAATAGAATTGATAAGATAAAAGAAACAGACCTGAGTTAGATTGGGTTGGGTTAAATCGCCAATAGGATCAATAGCAAAGCTATCTAGATTCGTAGAATTTAGAAGAGGGGAGGCTTGAGTGGAGGAAGAGGATGGGAAAAGATTTGCTTTGACATCATGTTCGGAGATAGGATCTTCTCCATCCAACATGTTTACAGGATTAACATCGGCTCGCTCTCCAAAAATTGCATCCATCTCTTTAAAGTAAGGACATAAAGAATCAAGTTTATTGTCTATGGATTTTATACCCTTAGTTATATCAATGTCAGTAACCCCAAAACCAGTGGAAGATGAAAGAGCCTTTGCCTTCTTGTATTTTGCTTGATAATGCTTGAAGCGTTCAGACATCTGTTTAGGCAAAAGATCAATCCTTCCCTTGGTCTTATTGCGTAATTCATTTGCCATTAGAAGATAGCCATTAACTTTTGATGTGGGGGGCCGTCCTACTTTAGTGGCATACTCAGTACCAAAACAAGAATCATAGTTAGATTTGGTTTTCAGCCAGTTGATAAGAATGAGATGTTCATCTTTTTTTAATTGAACAGTCTTTGATTTCTTGGCTGAGCGGGGGAAAGAGGAAGTAGTGGGAATTGAAGAAAAACTGGGTGATGGCTGCCTTTGAGAAGATCTAGGATGACGAGGCATGTTATTATAAATGAAGATGAAAAGGAGCAGAAACAAGCAGATGAGATAGTGAGATGAAAAGGAGAAGAATAAAATAGATGAAATGGGGAGAAATTCTGAGCGGATAGAATGAACAGGATGGGATGAGAATGGAAGTGCGCAGCAAGGTAGAAAGCTGGGATATCCAGAAAGTTGTCCAAGATGTGCTTATGGAAAATTGAGTAAAAAAATGTCGGATAAGAGGTGAAAATTGACACGTAAAGTGTCTAATAACCCAATTATTAGCAAAAATAATTGCGGAAGATAATTGGGGTATGCAGATTATTTTCCGCAATTAATTTAATTGCGGATCGGTCAACATTGATACCCCCTAATATCATAATTAATTTAATTAATTTTTTATTAATATCAAATACATAGAAATGTGCCATGTATTTATAGAATATAATATTTTTATATGTAATAAAAACTTATTTAATAATAAAATTAAATATAGTAATTATTTTACTTATTCATAAAATATTTATAATTTTATTATTTAATAAAATAATTTATTGTAACTACATAATACATAATGTTATTCCCTTACATGATTTCAGTAATTTATTATATAAATTACTGGGCTCCTGAGATAGCCTGGCTGACATAAAAATTAAAACAAAACAAAAGTAATAAAAATTTTATTTAAAATAAAAGTTGAAAGAAAGGTCAACTAAAATTTTTTTAAAAATGATAAAAATAAACTAAAAATAGAAGTTAAAAAAATAAAAAAAAATAAAAGCAAAAGTTGAAAAATAAAAATAAAAAATTAAATAAAAATAAAATAAAAAGTAAAATGCTTAACTCAAAAGTTGATAAATAAAACAACAAAACTCCAAAGTACAAATAAAAACAAAACAAAAGTTTAAAAAAATAATTAAAAGAAAATTTAAAAGGAAAGTTAAATAAAAAAAATAAAAAAAAAGTTGAAAAATAAAAATAAAATAAAAGCAAAAGTTGAATAGAAAAAATTAAAACAAAACTTGAAAAAATAAGTTGAAAAATAAAAACAAAAGTTGAAAAAAATAGGTGAAAAAAAAGTTAAAAACAAAACTCAAAAACAAAGAAAAAAAATTAAAAAAAAATTAATTAACATAAAAGTTGAAAGAAAAGTTAAATTAAAAAAATTTAAAATAAATAAAAATATAAAAAAAATAAAAAAAAGTTGAAAAAATAAAATAAAATAAAAGCAAAAGTTGAAAAACCAAAGTTAAAAATAAAAAAAATTTCAAGTTACAAAAAAAAAAAGTTGAAAAAAAAAACAAGAACAAAACATAAGTTTTAAAAATTTTTTTATAAAATAAAAAGTAAAAGTTGAAAAAATTAAAATAAAATAAAAGCAAAAGTTGAAACACCAAAATTAATAAATAAAACAAAAGTTGAAAAAATAAAAAAATAATAAGTTTAAAAAAAAGTTATAAAAAAAGGTTAATCAAAAAAAAGTTTTCAAAAAAAAGTTGTAAAAAAAGTCAAAAACAAAAACAAAAGTTATATAAAAATAAAAAAAAAAAAAAAATAAAAATAAAAATTGAAAATAATAAATAAAATAAAAGCAAAGTTTGAAAAAAAAAGTTTTTTTAAAATGAAAAGTTAAAATAATAAAAATAAAAATAAAGACTAAACAAAAGTTAAAAAAAATTAATTAAAATAAAAGTTGAAAAAATAAACATAAATTAAAAGCAAAAGTTGAAAAACAAAATAAAATAAATAAAACAAAGGTTAAATAAAAAATAAAAATAAAAATAAAAGTTAAAAAAAAACTTGAAAAAAAATTTAAGTAAAAAAAAGTTGAAAAAAAAGTTAAAAAAAAGTTAATAAAAAAAACAAAAACAAAAGTTATAGACAAAAGTTAAATAAAAATTAAAATTAAAGTCAAAAAAATAAAAATAAAAATAAATTAAAAGTTGAAAAACAAAAGTTAAAAAAAAAATTGAAAAAAAAACAAAACATAAGTTAATGAAAAAAATTAATTAAAATAAAAGTTGAAAAAAAGATAAATAATTTTTTTTAAAATCAAAATATAAATTGAATAAATAAAAATAAAATAAAAGCCAAAGTTGAAAAACAAAAGTTTATAAATATAAAAAATATTGAAAAAAAACAAAAAATAAAAAATAAAAACAAAAGTTAAAAAAAAAGTTTAGTAAAAAAAATAAAAACAAAAATAAAAGATAAAGACAAAAGTTAAGTAAAAGTAAAAATTTGAAAAAAATTAAAATAAAAAAATAGCAAAAGTTGAAAAAAAAAGTCAATAAATAAAACAAACATTTGAAAAAAATAAAAAATGAAAAAAAAAAGTTAAAAAAAATTTGTTAAAATAAAATTTGAAAAAAAGTTAAATAAAAAAAATTTCTTAACATAAAAATAAAAGTTGAATAAATAAAAATAGAAGAAGAGAAAAAGTTGTAAAACAAAAGTTTATAAAGAAAATTTTTTTGAAAAAAAATAAAAAATGAAAACAAAATTTAAAAAAAAGTTGAAAAAAACAGTTAAAAACAAAAACAAAAGTTAAAGGACAAAAGTTACATAAAAATAAAGATTGAAAAAAATTAAAAAAAAAGTTGAAGAAATAAAAATAAAATAAAAGAAAAAGTTGAAAAACAAAAGTTAAAAACAAATTGAAAAAAAAAACATAAAATAAAAACAAAACATAAGTTAATAAAAAAAACTTAATTAAAATAAAAGTTGAAAAAAAGCTAAATAATTTTTTTTTAAAAATAAAAATTTAAATTGATTAAATAAAAATCAAATAAAAGACAAAGTTGTAAAACAAAATTTTATAAATATAAACAAAATTGAAAAAAAACAAAAGTTAAAAAAAAAGTTTAGTAAAAAAAGTTTTGAAAAAAAAAGTTGGAAAAAAAAGTTAAAAACAAAAAAAAAAGCTAAATAAAAATAAAATTTGAGAAAATTAAAATAAAAGTTGAAAAAATAAAAATAAAGTAATAGCAAAAGTTGAAAAACAAAAGTTAATAAATAAAACAAAAATTTGAAAAAAATAAAAATTTAAAACAATAAAAATAAAACTGGAGTTAAAAAAAATTAGTTAAAATAATATTTGAAAAAAAAAGTTAAATAAAAATAATTTTTTTTAAATAAAAATAAAAGTTGAATAAATAAAATTTAAAGAAGAGAAAAAGTTGTTAAACAAAAGTTTATAAAGAGAAAAAAGTTAAAAAAAAAAAAAATTATAACTAAAGTTAAAAAAAAAGTTGAAAAAAAAGTTAAGTAAAAAAAAAAGTTTGAAAAAAAAAGTTGAAAAAAAAAGTTAAAAATAATAACAAAAGTTAAAGACAAAAGTTAAAAGAAATTAAAATTTGAAAAAAATTAAAATAAATGTCAAAAAAATAAAAATGAAATAAAAGAAAAAGTTGAAAAACAAAAGTTAATAAATTGTCATGCATTGCATGACACTTGAAGCAAAAGTACATCAACTACCCCATTATTCAAGCTCTAACTCCACTAGCAATGCACAAAAAGTGACCATGGTGAGATTACATTTCATTGTGTTCTTGAATTAGCTGCACTACTCAAACTTTAAAATTATCCTAAAATTAAAGACACTTATACTTTTCAAACATAAGCAATCTACGCATGGTCTAGTGCTAAGGCCAAGGCAATATTCAAAATGGGGTAATTGTGGGTCTGAGGGTAATTAGGGGGTCTGGAAAATAGGAACTATAAAGAAGGGTTATAAGGTAGGATGATTGGTAACTGGGAACTCCATTGGATTAAATGGGTTTGTGAGTAATATGGTAGCTGGTTTCTTAATGGGTCAGTGCAAGGAGGAATAATATACTTAAAGGGGGGTAACTTTGGTTTGACATTCTTTAGAATTAAATTATAAAGTATATTTGTGATAGTAGTTGAACTCTTATTAGGCTAATATTATAATTGTCAGCCAGGCTATTCCAGGAGCCCAGTAAATGATGTGTTACCTTATAGAACCTGAAAGAGGGCGTATGAATTATATTTAATGTATATAAATTAATATTTTATTGCATAATAAAATTATATAAATATCTTATTACATATAAGTGTTATATTGATTTTATTGTTTATATAAATTTTATACATTTAAATTAAACATAATATATTTTATATTCTACAAATAATGGCGCATTTTTATGTATTTAATAATTATAAATTAATATTTAATTAATTAGAAATATATATTATAATTATAAGTGTAAAATTGACTTATAATATAATTAAATTAATTATTTACATTTATATATTAAATTACATCTTTCATATAGTATTAAACAATAAGTAATGGCGCTTCTTTTGACCCTTAATTGTGTCAGGAAGAAAATTAAATAAATTATAATACTTATTTTATAAAATAGTATTATAATTTCTCAAATTAATTTAATTGATTGTTTCAGTTAACTAGTATTTAACTACATAAGTGAAAACAATTAAATTATATAAACTTATGCTGAATTAAATTGATTGCATACCTTGTTGTGTCAAAACATGTCAATTGTTTCACTTAGAAATACTGAAAACAGATTGTATTACTTGTTTTGATTTGTTTTTCCCATTGTTATTAGATCACATGGTTGTTTAGTTACTTATTAATCTATAGAAACTAATTTGGGGAATTTGGGATGGGAATTTTACATTCTTAATTGGGATACTTGTTATTTTTTGTATATTTTTCTCTTAGTTACTATGTTACAAATGTCTACTCTTATCTTTTTGTTTTACTTCATTACTCTTTTGTATATAGTCATTTGTAGCGCTTCAGGGGACCATTGCCTATAAAAGGGCCTTGGATAATCCCCTGTAGAAGCATCACTTATTATACACTCAACAATTTAAATATATCTTTATATCATGTTTATACTATTTTTATTAGTAATAACATTTGAATTAAAATTCTATATAACAAACAAAAGGTTGCTTTAAGTCTGATAGTGATCTCAGTGTCTGCCGTGCATAGTTCTTACAGTAAAATAATATTATTATTTAATAAAACCCTCATTGTTGTCACCTCTCAAGAAAACGTCATTGATTCTCCCCAATAAATTAAATAATCTTTATACATTTTATTTCTTTTATTACCAATAGTCCTTTCCTCTGTATCCTCTTCTATTTACTTCTCCTTTACTCCTTCTCTTCTAGACAACTGACCAACAACTGGAGGTCTTTCCAAATGACGACGACGATACCAATTCTTGCGACAAACGACAAACGCACGGACCACCTAGCAAAAAAGAAACTTTTGCGGCAACCGTGTTTTGAACTTGGGTTCGATCAATTAGGTTTATATTAATTTAATTCATCTATTATTTTGAAGTGATTTTTTGATCACTATAGTAAGTTAACCTTTGCACCTCTCACTCATATTACTATATTTTTACTGCAATAACAGTGATTGTGGCTTAATTGCTGATTCACTGAGTGTAAGTGTCAAATTATTAAATTTTTTTTTCCTAGTTGACAATTATAGAGTGTTAAATCCTCTTAGTCCTAGAAGAATTAACATTATTATTAATACAAATTGAATTATTAAATTAATTTTTTATTATTATTAATTACTGTTAATTTTGGTTGACTTAAAAGTACTTTGTGCTTGGTCCCAAATATATTGCCATATTTAATATTGGTAATTTAATTAATTGGTTGAATTAACTTGATTGTTTATTCCCAATTTAACCTTGCAATCCATTTTATTAATTAATTTTTTATAGTTATTACTTTATATTAAAAAATTTTTTTTTATATAATTTAATTAATTAAAAATTTTTATTTATTTTTGGAGCAATTATTAACTAGCTTTTATTAATTTTTTTTAAGAAGTTAATTAATCTTCCCACAATTATGTCCAACAATTTGGCTGAAAAAATGGATAACATGCAAGTGGATGAAATTGAAATTGACTATGATGCTGATACTGTGAGTTCTTCTAAAGTTGAACATAAAAAATCTTATGCTAACACAAAAAATTCACATACTTCAGGATGTGGAAATGACAGGAGAAGTAAACAAACCAAACCCCCTTCCCCCAGCACAACAGAAGGAAGTAAAGCCTCTAGTACCTCAAGAAGGTCTTCCAAAAGGATTCAAAATAAAAAAGCTTCCTCTACCACAACAAATCAGCAACCTGTCCAGTCATATAAAAGAGCTGAAGACAGAAAACATGAGGTAAAAAGCAAAAGTAGACACCTTGTGGGATCAGGTTCAAGAACTCAGGAACCAAAATCAAACCCAGGCCCCTCCTCAGTTGCCTCCCAATCAGCCTCAGTTTCAGGCTCAACCTTCACAGCCACCCAGCTCCTCCAACCAAAATCCAAATACTATGGAAGTAAAGCAATGGAAATGGGATTATCTCATGAGTCACTACCAACAGAATGTGCAACATCCTCCTCATCATCAGCCTGGCCCATCCAGAACACCCAATTTCCATCCACCTCATCCCTACCAACAAAGCAGGAGAAAGAAGGCCCAAGCACAATCCCAAACTCAGTCTCAGGGGAAGTTTCCTCCTCTGCCATGGTAAGTAATTTGGTTGATAGTCACTTGGGTATGTTTTCTAATAAAACTTCTTCTGCAGGTAATATTATTGAACATGGTGAAAGAACAGTTAAACCTGTTAAAAGACAGCTTCCTGTAACTAGTAGCCCTATTGATGTAATTAGCAAATTGTCATTTGATGAACCTTTACATTTAACTTTTACTTCTTTAATTAATCCTTCTCTTGCAATTAAAAATGATTCTGTTCCCCCTGAAATCTATACCTTAATTGAAAAAACTTCTGAGGAAATATTGAAGGATACCCTTGATTTTAATGTTGTGAAAGACAAAAATTTGAGAGATGTGTTAATCCATGAAAATGATAGATTAAATAATTTACACTTGCAATGTAAAGTGAGTTCTTCTGTACAAGATACAGCTTATTTAAAAATCAAAGAAACCTTGAATATTGTTCTTAGTCAACAAAAACAAATAAGAAGTGACCATAGAGCTATCTCAGATAGAAATATCAATCTACATAAGACCTTGAGTGAATTGAAACCCCTTATTGAAGAAAATTATTCATTAAAAAATGAAATAAAATCTCTACAAAATGAGTTTAAAAAGCTAAAAAATGATTTCCATGCACTAAGTGCCAAACACACAGTTTCTGAGGACAGAAATGTTCTATCTCTTGCAAAAGTAAATAACCAGATGTCTGAAATTCCAAGAATAAGAAACTATTTATCTGAGCTGCAGGAAAAATTCTCAACCTTAACCATCAATAATGAATTGAATGAGAATGCTGTCAATAAGCTGCACAAAAATAAAGGAAAAAAACCTGAGCAAAGTTCATCCTTTTTTCCTCATATTTCAACCATTAAACAAACTGACAATGAGTCTGTAAAATCTTTTGCTACTAGCAAAAAATCTTGTGATGGTCATGCACCAGCTGTTTCTGTAAATAATGAAATTTCTGAACACCTGGCTAAACTTCAGGAATTATTAATGATGAATAATTCAAACCAAAAAGTGGACCATCCCAGTAGTCAGAAAAATTGGCCTAAGTTAGACCAATATCCTACCTTTGATGGTGATTCTTCCTCTGATTGGCAACACTTTATCCAAAGAATTGATAATTTAAAAAGATCTTATAAACTACCTGATGAGGAAATTTTTTCTAAGCTAATTTCTTTATTTTCCAATGTAGCCTTGATGTGGTATGAATCTGTTCTTTTAGATAACAATCATTATACATGGAATGATTGGAAATCCTTGATTGAGAATCAGTTTGGTGGTTCAAAATTCAGGTTAGCTCAGCAAAGACTGTATGAGAACACTAGATATGTACCCTCCTCTGTTGAAAAGCCCATTTTTTTCTTATGAAACTGACAAAAATCCTAAGAGCAATTGATCCAAAGATGGATTATGATATTTGGAGAGATAAAATCTTGTATAAATTACCAAATTCTCTTAGAGATTTGATTGTGGCTAGAACTGAGCATGTAAGGGAAAATTCTTCTTTCATTAATATCTGTAATGAGGTACTACTCAACCATAGATATGAACCAAAGAATTACCTTGGTAAATCTTATAATGATCAGAATAAACCTTCTACAAAGCTCCCAGAAAAATCTGGTAAACCCTCTGCCCCAGTTGCACCTAAAAAATATGCAACAAATACTTGTTATAAATGTAACAAACCGTGGCAGAAGGGTCATGTTTGTGACAAGAAAATTCATCTTGTTGAACAAAATGAAGACACTGATGAAGTTGAACTTGATGTTAATAATTCTTCCAGTGACTGTGAAAGTAATATCTCCTATGAAAATGATTCTGTTAAAGATGTTTTAATGTTGGAACAAGATGTCCATTATTTAAATAATATATCTGAAGAATGTGTATTGGATTTATCTTCAGTAGAAAATGCTGAGATAATTAAAGATATTACTAACAATTTGATACCTATATCCCCTTTGAAAGCACCTGTTATCATTAATGGTAAAAATGTTGATGTAGTTCTTGATTCTGGTGCTGGAGGAAGTGTAGTGTCTGAAAAAGCTTTAGCTTCAGTGGATAAGGAATATTTGAGTAAATTATTACCTATAACTTCTGAAAAATAGAGAGGGTATGGCTCTACCTTAATTCCTATTGGCAAATACAAAACCTCTGTATTCTTCAAATATAATGGTGGTTTTGTCAGGGCTATTTGTGAATTTGTTGTCATGAAAAATGATAATTTAAGCAATTGGTTTATTATGGGAAATGATATTTTAACCATGTTTGGTGTGAAACTGGACCCAGAAAATAATTGCTTTACCTTAGGAATAAATGGCAAAAGGAAATTCAAAATTTCCTCAAAACTTTCTGGGCATCTGTTGAAGTCTTGTAACTCACTAATCCAGTGTAAAGGCAGAACAACAACTGAAATGGATGATTTATTAAATGAAATAAATACTGCTTCTTTTGGTGATCAGTTGACTAGTGAACAAAAGGATTCTATTATTGCCTCTATTACCTCTTTCCCTATGGCTTTTGCTCATGGTTCTCATGTCTTGGGAATTCTTCAGGAAGAAATGAAAATTACCTTATCCTGTAATTTGAGTGATATTCCTCCTTCCCTTAAGAAAAAACCATATCCTGCTTCTCCATCAAAAAGAAAAGATATTGAAGATAATATTGCAACATTATTAAAAATGAATATCATTGAGAAAGTAGATGTCACCCCCAAATATTGTGTCATCTCCCCAGTCTTGATTTCTTATGAAAAAGATAAGGCTAGATTATGTGGAGATTACAGAGCTTTGAACACTTATACTGTTGATGATATCTATCCTTTACCCAGAATTAATTCAATACATGCTACCTTGCAAGGTGCAAAATTTATTAGTTGTCTGGATGGTAATAAAGGTTATCATCAAGTTCCAGTTGAGAAAAATTCTCAAAATTTTTTGCTTATTGCTACTCATATGGGAATATATAAGTATGTTAGGATGCCATTTGGCCCTAAAAATTCTCCTTCAGTTTTCCAGAAAGTCATGGATAACACTTTCCATCAAGAAATTATTGAAGGATGGCTCATGGTTTATATTGATGACATTATTGTTTTTTCTAAAACTTTTGATGAACATATGATTCACTTGAATTGAGTTTTCCAAAAAATGGATGAAATCAATATGAACTTATCCTTAAAAAAGTGTAAATTTGGTTTTCAATCTTTGAAAGTCCTTGGCCATTTTGTGTCAGGCTTACAAATTTGTGTAGACCAAAAAAAAGTTGCTGCCATCCAAAATGTGAAAGCACCAACTTATGTAAGAGAAATCCAAAGTTTTTTGGGGATGTGTGGCTATTATAGACAATATATTAAAAATTATCAGGTCATAGCCTTGCCTCTTACAAAACTGACCAGAAAAGATGTTGCCTTTCTCTGGAATAATGACTGTCAAAAAGCTTTTAATACATTAAAAAGTTGCTTAATGACAGCCCCTATATTGGCTCTTCCAGATTTTAACAAGCCATTTGTCCTGTATAAAGATGCTAGCTTTATTGGTCTGGGTGCTGCCCTTCACCAGAAACAAATTATTAATGATAAATCCTCAGAGGTTGTAATTTTTTATATTTCAAGAACCTTAAAAAATAGTGAATTGAAATATGGTGCCACTCAATTAGAGTGCTTAGCAGTTGTTTGGGCTCTTGAGAAACTTCATTACTATCTAGATGACCAAAAATTTGAATTGGTAACTGACTGTAGTGCTGTGAAGTCCCTCTTAAACCTGAAGACACCTAACAGACATATGTTCAGGTGGAAACTTGCTGTTCAAGAATACAGAGGATGGATGACAACTATCCATAGGGCTGGAAATTTTCACTCCAATGTTGATATGCTCTCCAGATTGCCTCTGCCAAATAATGACTCAAATCCTGCTTATGTACCTGAAGATGATACTGTTCATATCCATGGTATATTTGTAGTGGATATGGAAGAAGAGTTATTGCAATTAATACTGGATTCATATGAGAAGGATTCTGATTTAAATAAATTGGTTACTATCTTAAATGATCCTAAGAATGCTTCAATTCAAGCATTAATAAAAACTCTTCCTGCAAACTATCAAAATGCTTTGAGTAAAGGAAAGTTTTCTATTGAAGATGGTTATATATATTATAGAAGAAAGCTTACTAATGTAATTGTAATTCCTCCTTCTATGAAAGAAACTATCCTCAAACTTTGTCATGATGACATATTAGCTGGTCATTTTTATCTTGAAAAAAAATTAATTAGAATCAAAAACACTGCATGGTGGGCTAATATGTCTGAAGACACAAAATTATATGTTGAATCTTGTGATTCCTGCCAAAAATCTAAAAGTTTAACAGGTAAAAGGGCAGGGTTATTACAACATATTGAAGCACCTAATGCTCCCTGGCAAATCATTAATATGTATTTTGTCACTGGTCTTCCTGTTGCAGGTAAAGACAGCTTTAACTCTTGTTGGGTAATAGTAGATAGATTTACAAAAATGTGCAAATTTATTCCAACCCACAAAGATGTATCCACGAAAGAATTAGCTTCCTTATGGTGGTCTTACATGTTTAATATAATTGGTTTTCCAAAAGCCATTATCTCTGATAGAGATCCAAAATTTACTTCTGAGTTTTGGACCTCTTTGATGGATATTTGTGGCTGTGAGTTGAAATTGTCTACAGCTCACCATCCTCAGACTGATGGTCTAGCTGAAAGAATGATTCAAACTCTGGAAGATATGATTAGAAGGTATTGTGCCTTTGGTTTAGAATATAAAGACAATGACAGATTTACTCATGATTGGGTCACTCTATTTCCTGGTCTTGAATTTGCATATAATAGCACTGTTCATTCTGTCACTGAGAAAAAGCCTTTTGAGCTTTGGTTAGGTTATGTCTCACATACTCCTGCTCAGATTTTCAATAATAAATTACCTAAGTTGGAACTACACCCTGGTGTAAAATCTTTCATGCAAATGTAACAGCTATGCAGAAAACATGCTCAGAGCTGTATTGATAAAGCATTTGAATATGAAAAGAAAAGATGGGATAAATCCCATAAAGAATACACATTTAACAAGGGTGATGAAGTGTTGATCTCTACTGTCCGTTTAAATTTACAAGGTAGCCACAAATTAAAAGATCCTTTTGTAAGACCATTTGTTGTTAAAAGAATGGTTGGTGATAATGCAGTAGAAGTTGTACTGTATTCTCCATATGATAGAAAACATCCTGTTTTTCCCATTTCTTTGCTTAAGCCTTATACTTCCAACAGTGACTTATTTCCCAAAAGAAAGGGAAGACCTAAGAAAAACCCTCAAGAAGTCACAGAAACTGCAGAAATTGATAAAATTCTCAATGATAGAATTATCACTTCTGAAAGAGGTACTGAATATTTATTGAGATATAAGAACAAATCATCTGAACATGATGCATGGATACCTTGCAAGGAAATTTCAAATCTGCCTATTCTGTTGAAAAAGTACAAAAAGAAAAAATCTTAGATTTTTTTTATTGTTTTTTTTAGAGTGAGGGAGTGTCAGCCAGGCTATTCCAGGAGCCCAGTAAATGATGTTTTACCTTATAGAACCTGAAAGAGGGCGTATGAATTATATTTAATGTATATAAATTAATATTTTATTGCATAATAAAATTATATAAATATCTTATTACATATAAGTGTTATATTGATTTTATTGTTTATATAAATTTTATACATTTAAATTAAACATAATATATTTTATATTCTACAAATAATGGCGCATTTTTATGTATTTAATAATTATAAATTAATATTTAATTAATTAGAAATATATATTATAATTATAAGTGTAAAATTGACTTATAATATAATTAAATTAATTATTTACATTTATATATTAAATTACATCTTTCATATAGTATTAAACAATAAGTAATGGCGCTTCTTTTGACCCTTAATTGTGTCAGGAAGAAAATTAAATAAATTATAATACTTATTTTATAAAATAGTATTATAATTTCTCAAATTAATTTAATTGATTGTTTCAGTTAACTAGTATTTAACTACATAAGTGAAAACAATTAAATTATATAAACTTATGCTGAATTAAATTGATTGCATACCTTGTTGTGTCAAAACATGTCAATTGTTTCACTTAGAAATACTGAAAACAGATTGTATTACTTGTTTTGATTTGTTTTTCCCATTGTTATTAGATCACATGGTTGTTTAGTTACTTATTAATCTATAGAAACTAATTTGGGGAATTTGGGATGGGAATTTTACATTCTTAATTGGGATACTTGTTATTTTTTGTATATTTTTCTCTTAGTTACTATGTTACAAATGTCTACTCTTATCTTTTTGTTTTACTTCATTACTCTTTTGTATATAGTCATTTGTAGCGCTTCAGGGGACCATTGCCTATAAAAGGGCCTTGGATAATCCCCTGTAGAAGCATCACTTATTATACACTCAACAATTTAAATATATCTTTATATCATGTTTATACTATTTTTATTAGTAATAAAATTCTATATAACAAACAAAAGGTTGCTTTAAGTCTGATAGTGATCTAAGTGTCTGCCGCGCATAGTTCTTACAGTAAAATAATATTATTATTTAATAAAACCCTCATTGTTGTCACCTCTCAAGAAAACGTCATTGATTCTCCCCAATAAATTAAATAATCTTTATACATTTTATTTCTTTTATTACCAATAGTCCTTTCCTCTGTATCCTCTTCTATTTACTTCTCCTTTACTCCTTCTCTTCTAGACAACTGACCGACAATAATTGTCCTGTTCTTTCTTAATAATCAATTTTATTAAATCACAAATACTTAAATCTTCCCTTTGATTATTAAGTTGCAACCCTTTGTGAGATTTACCATAATAGTTAGTCTCCTTACCTTATACATTAATTATTCTTTGAAGATTTTCTCAAACTATTAATAATTAATTAGACCTATCTTTGACCCACTTCTTCAAAGTAGTCTTCTGTGCTTTGAAGTTATAATTCCGCTCTTACTTTTATCACACTCATTTTGGGATCATCCTCAAACCTGTGTGTAGATTTTCTGGTGACATAATTAAAACAAAAATTTGAAAAAAAAAATTTGAAAAAAAAAGTTAAAATAAATTAGTTAAAATGAAATTTTAATTAAAACTTGAAAAAAAAATTTTTTTTTTAAATAAAAATAAAAGTTGAATAAATAAAAATAAAATAAGAGCAAAATTTATAAAGCAGAAGTTTATAAATAAAAAAAGTTTGAAAAAAAAATAAAAAAATAAAAACAAAAGTAAAAAAAAAGGTTGAAAAAAAGTTAAGTAAAAAAAAGTTTGAAAAAATAGTTAAAAAAAATTAAAACTTGAAAAGAAAAAATAAAACCAAAAGTTGAAAAAAAAGTAATAAATAAAACAAATGTTGAAAAAAATAAAAAATAAAAACAAAATATGAAAAAAAAGTTAAAACCAAAAGTTTTTAAAAAATAAAAAAAAATAAAAAAATAAAAGTTGAAAAAAAAGTTAAAAACAAAAGTTAATATATAAAACATAAGTTGAAAAAAAAATAAGAAATAAAAACAAAAGTTAAATAAATAGAAAAAGTTAAAAACAAAAGTTAAATAAAAATAAAGATGAAAAAAAATAAAAAAAAGTTAAAAAAAAACATTAAAAAAAAAGTTGAAAAAAAAGTTAAAAACACAAGTTAAATAAAAAAATAGTTATGAAAAAAAACAAATGAAAAAAAAAAATTAAAAACAAAAACAAAAGTTGAAAAAAAAGTTTAAAAAAAATGTTGAAAAATAAAAATAAAAACAAAAGTTGAAAAAAAATTTAAAACGTAAGTTAAAAAAAAAGTTGAAAAACAAAAGTTAATAAATAAAACAAAAAGTGAAAAAAAAATACAAAAGTTGAAAAAAAAGTTAAAAACAAAAGTTTTTAAAAAATAAAAAATAAAAATGAAAATAAAAAAAATTTGAAAAAAATATAAAAAACAATAGTTAATAAATAAAACAAAAGTTGAAAAATAAAAAAAAATAAAAAAGTTAAATAAAAAAAGGTAAAAAATCAAAATTTAAATAATAAATTAAAGTTGAAAAAAAACAAAAGTTGAAAAAAATAAAAATAAAAAACAAAAGTTGAAAAAATAAAAATGCTAAAAACAAAAGTCAAATTAAAAAAAAGTTAAATAAAACAAAAGTGAAAGAAAATTTAAAAATAAAAACAAAAGTTGATATAAAAAGTTAAAAATGTCATCCTGGATATTCCTATGATTGAGAGAAAAGTACTTATAAATTGTGTTAAACATGTGTAGTATACATGGGAACAATAAATAGGAGGTATCAAAGTTAGAAATATGTAATTATATAAAAGAGATTTCACAACACAAAGCATAAAGCCACAAATTTGCCTTTAACTCTCAGTAAAAAGGCACTTTGGGGCACAATATGGAATATTTAAAAAAAATATTCTTGCTTGATTTGGTGGAAAAAAGAGGTATGTTGAAATGGATGAATTCTAACTTTGATACCCCCTAATAAAGGTACAAAAGTTGCATACATAAGTGAAATTAATGATAAAATACAATATAGGCCATTATATTTTAGTACCTAAGAAGGAAGACTACCTCTAGCGCTAACACTAGCCTAAGACAGGACTGACTATGGTGGATGCAGCAGTGAGACTAACTAAGACTGACTATGTTGGGATTGCCAACAGTGAGGGAAGACGGGACTGACTATGCTGATTGGCAATGAGACAAGAGAGTAACTGGATTACTAGATAAGTTGTCCAATGAGAGGCTCAATACAGTTCTGGCCCTATATAACCCCCTTATGCAATATCCACTCTTCTGCCTCTTTACAAGGCATAGCACTCATAGTGCTCCTCCTCCCCACCTCTCAACCAAATCCTAACATTATAATACCTCATATACACACATATACTCACTTTTTAAAAGTCTTAGGTACTTAATATTAGGTTTGAATATGTCAGGGTTATCATAAGAGCCTTAAACATAAGGTTACATAATTTTTAAGTAGACTTAAACTGTTTTTTCATTGTTTTATGTAAAAAAACAAGAAATATGCTTTAAATTGCTTAAAGTTGAATATATGCACTATAAATTTAATAATATTAAAAATGTGCCTTGACAGATCAATTTTTCTTAATCAAGACCATTGATCTGGGTACTCAAATGCATATAAATAACACTTTTCAAATTTGGTGTTTTTTATGCCAGAAATGGCTTCTGTGTACTGGCCACATACTGCCTGCATTTTTCCCACATGAATTGCTTCATTTTTAGCAAAGTTAGCTTTTTCACACTATAATTACCCCCACATTATATGCCCACTATAGGGAAACATGCTAAAATAGGCAACAGGCACTTATTTAGTGTCCTAATTTAATTATAAGTGAATTGACCTCATTATATGCACTAATTTCATTAACAACCTCAAGATTGGCACCATAAATTCACTACCACTCTTAAATTTACCTAAATTAGTCAAGGATTTACCTGTGCAAGCGCCTTCCAAGGACTGAATTCAGTTACCCACACATCTCACATCCTTTTTTGGGTTTCTCAGTGGTTTCTCAGTCAATTTTAATCATTTTTGGATGAGGATTTAACATAGTAATTTGGAATAATTAGCCCCTTAATTTCAACTTTTAACCCCCCTTAATATTGTTTAACATTTAGTTTTATCCTTTATTTTTTTAGTCTTTTATTATAAGATATTAAAGGCATATACTCTCTTTTTGGCTTATTTTTTTATTTTGGTGGATTATCTCTATTACTTTAAGTTTTGGCAGGTGATATCATTCTAATTGTGTTATTGGTGATTCCTCATGTTGACAGAAAGTTGTAGTAGCTAAAATTAGGCATCATTGGCCACGTATAGGACTGTTAAATCAGGGGGATACTTTGGAGAATTATTGGGTATAAAAGGAGGGGTTTTTTAGTCTTATTCTCTACATTTATTTATCATTACAATTAAAATATATAACCCTTACTTTTACTGTCGGCCAGTTGTCTAGAAGGAGGAATGAAAGGGGAAAGAAGAAGAGGAGGAAAGAGGAATAGGGAGGAAAAGGTTTATAAAGAATAAAAGAAATAAAATAATAAAATGATTTAAATTATTTTAAGAGGAGCAACGACAAATTACTTGTGAGCTGACACAAAAGTAAGGGTTATTAAATGACAATATTTATTTAAGTAAGGATTTTAATTTCAATGCATGGACACACTTATATTTATTATTAGACTTAAAGCAACCGTAGAAATTTATTAAAATTTATATTAGAACTATAACACTAATAATAATAATAATAATTTTGTATAATATTTAAATATGTAATAAAAGATGAGTGTAATAAGTGATGGGTTAAAGGGGATTATCCAAGGCCCTTTTATAGACCAAGGGACCCCTGAAGCGCCACCAACCAATAATTACAAAATAGAAATAGCTAAAACAAAAGATAACAGAGTAGAAATGAAACATGATTATCAAGAGAAAAATATGAAACAATTGACTAAACCCCGTGAGTAATCAACCATTTTCCCACCATAACTTCCCAAAACACTTAATTAAAATAATTATTAACCAAGTAAGTCTGAAACATGAGAACAATGAGTAAAATAATCAAAAACAGACATTATAGTGACATGTAAAGGTTTTAAGTAAAACAAATAAAATTATTTTCATGCCAAAAATTCATATAATAAATTCAATCCAGTTTAAAGCAATTTTAATTAGTTGTTTTAATTATGTAATTAATTAAATCATTAGTTTACGTTAAAAATATAATTAATTTAGTGATATTTGTAATTTAAAGTGGGGATTTTAATGCTATGTTATTAAATAAGTATTATAATTTAATTAATAATATTTTTCTGACACAATTAAGAGTCAAAAGAAGCGCCCAATATTATTGTTTATTAATATATGAAGTTTTATTTAATATATAAAATTAATTAATTAACTTAATTACATTATAAGTCAATTTTACATATATAATTATAATATATGTTTTGTAATTAATAAATTATTAATTTATAACTATTAAATACATAAAAATGCGCCATTATTTGTAGAATATAAAATATATTAAGCTTAATTTAAATGTATAAAAATTTATTATAACAATAAAATTAATATGACACTTATTATAAATAAGATACTTATATAATTTTATTATGCAATAAAATATTAATTTATATACATAAAATACAATTCTTACGCCCTCTTTCAGGTCCAATAAATTAACATATAATTTGCTGGGCTCTTGGTATAGCCTGGCTGACAATTACAATACATATCAATAGCAATTTTAAAGTCTTTGAATAGTTTTTGAATAACTAAATTGATTTTTCTACCAACTATAAGATTGTAACCCACTTATGATTATTGAGATAAAAATTACTGAGACACTTATAATAGGAGGTATCAATGTTAGAAATCTTCCATTTTATAATACCTCTTTGTTCAACCAAATAAACCATGATTATTTTTTAAAATATGCCATATTGTGTCCCTAAAACACCTTTTTACTAAGAATTAATGTCAAGTTTGTGGCTCTCTTTTTGTGTTGTGAAATACCTTTTAAATAAATAAACATTTCTAAGTTTGATACCCCCTAATGAGTTAAATTTTAATACTTATTGGCTTTGTACTACAGTATTCATATAGGACCATTAAAATCTTCTAGAAAACTGACTAATCAAGCTATTCATGTCTCTATACTTAAAATTAGCCTGACAAAAACAAAAGTTAAAAAAATAAAATAAAATAAAAGCAAAAGTTGAAATAAAAAATGAAAAAAATTAAAATAAAAGTTGAAAAAAAATTATAAAAAAAAAGTTGAAAAAAAATAAATATAGAAGCAAAAGTTGAAAAAAAATAAAAACAAAAGTTTAAAAAAAAGTAAAATAAAAACAAAAGTTGAAAAAAAAAAAAAAAAAATTAAAAAAAAAGTTAAAAAAAATAAAAACAAAAGTTGAAAAAAAAATTAAAACAAAAGTTGAAAAAAAAAATAAAAACAAAATTTTTAAAAATATGTAAAAAAAGGAGAATAAAAAAAGTTGAAAAAAAAAATAAAAACTAAATTTGTAAAAAAATATAAAACAAAATATAAAAAATAAATAAAATAAAAACAAAAATATGAAGTGAAAAAAAAGCAAAAGTTGAAAAAAAAGGAAAACAAAAGTTGAAAAAAATGTTTAAAAAAAATTTGAAAAAATTAAAAACAAAAGTCAAAAAAAAAGAATAACAAAAGTTATAAGAAAAAAAAGAAAAAAAAGTTAAAATCAAAAGTTGTATAAAAAAATAAAAAACAATAAAAATAAAAGTTGAAAAAAAATAAAAACAAAAGTTGAAAAAAAATAAAAACAAAATAAAAGAAAAAGTTAAAAAAATAAAATCAAATCAAATTTGAAAAAACATTAAAAACATAAGTTGAAAAATAAAAAAAACAACAAAAGAAGTTGAAAAAAAATTAAAGCAAAATAAAACAAAAGTTAAACAAGAAAAAAACAAAAGTGGAAAATAAAATAAAAATTAAAGTTTAAAAAAAATAATTCAAAATTTAAATAAATAAAACAAAAGTTGAAAAAAAAAATATAAACAAAAGTTGAAAAAAAGTAAAAAAAAAGTAGAAAAAAAAAATAAAAACAAAAATTGAGAGAATAAAAAATAAAAAAAAGGTAAAAAATAAACTAAAAATTTGAAAAGAAAAAATAAAATAAAAAGTTGAAAAAAAAAGTATAACAAAATTTAAGACAAATTTAAAACAAAAGTTTAAAGATAAAAAGAAGTAAAAAATAAATAAATTCAAAAATGAAAAAAAATTAAAAAAAATTAGAGAGAAATAGAAACAAAAGTTGAAAAAAATTAAAAAAAAGTAGAAAACAAAACAAAAAAACAAAAGTTATAAAAATAAAAATAAAAACAAAAGTTGAATAAATAATGAAAATAACAACAAAAATAGAAATAAAAATAAAATTTGAAAAAGAAAAAAAACAAAATTTTAAAAAATAAAATCAAATCAAAAGTTATAAAATAAAATAAAATCAAAATGTGAAAAAATAAAATAAAAACAAAAGTTAAGAAATAAAAATAAAAACAAAAGTTGAAAATAAAAATTGAGAACAAAAGTTAAATAATGAAAAACAAAAGTTGAAAAAAAAATAAAAAAAAAAGTTAAATAATAAAAATAAAAATTGAAATAAAAAAATAAAAAAATAAAAAAAGTTGAAAAAATAAATTAATAAAAAAGTTGAAAAAAATAAAAACAAAAGTTGAAAAAAAAACAAAACAAAAGTTGAAAAAACAATAAAATAAAAAAACAAATGTTTAAAAAATAAAAATAAAAAATGTTCAAAAAAAATGTTATAAAAAATTTATAAAAAAAAATTGATAAAAAAATACTTAATAAAAATAAATTTAAAAAAATATAAAAAAAAAGTTTAAAAAAAGTTATAAAAAAAGTTATAAAAAACAACAAAAAAATATGTTTAAAAAAAGTTAAAAAAAGTTAAAAAAATGTTTAAAAAAAAGTTGAGAAAAACTTTTAAAAAATTATTAAAAAAAAGTTTAAAATAAATGGTAAATAGAAAATTTTTAGTAAAAAAACTAAATAAAAAAAGTTGAACAAAATTTTTTTAAAGAAAAAGAATAATAAAATTAGCAAAAAAAATTTCAAAAGAAGAAATTTCAAAAAAAAAAAATTAGTTAAATAAAAAAAAGTTTACAAAAAAAGTTAAAAAAATTTTTTTTAAAAAAAGTTTAAAAATAAAAATAAAAAATGTTAAAAATCATTTTTTTTAAATTTTTTTAAAAAAAAATTAAAAAAATAATAAATAAAAACATGAAGTTAAAAATATATTTTTAAATAAAAAAAGTTAATAAAATTTTTAAATAAAAAAGGTTTTAAAAAAAAGTTAATAAAAAAGTTAATAGAAAACGTTTCAAAAAAAATTAAAAAAAAAAGAAAGTTAACAAAAAAATGTTCAAAAACTTTTTTTCAAAAAAATTTAAATAAAAAAATTTAAAATAAAAGGTAAAGAAATTGAAATAAAATGTTAATAATTAAATTTAAAAAAATTGTTAAAAAAATTTATGAAAAGAAAAGAAAAAAAAATTAATAAATAGAAAATGTTAAAAAAAATGTTAAAAATAAGTGATAAAAGTTAAAAAAGCATTTCTAGGTATAAATGTTTTTTTTCTTGTTAGATGATACTTATTTTTAAATTCTTTAATCTATCAATAGATAGCAAGATGACTGTCTTCATTTGATGGACCAATCATTGAGATATTTTATATGAATATTTCATATTCATTATCCAATACATTGGTTAAACGTGGCTCAACTGATGTTCAATGTTTAACTAAAGACTGAACAACCTGGGATCAAGTATCATCTATCTTTGGTTCAATTAATAACAAAATTCATTTTCAATCTGTTTTCATCTGGTTTCCAAGCATTCTCCCAGTGGTTTACTCATGAGTTCAAACAGAGGGGATTGCTAGCAATGCCCTTGAAATTTTCCTATGGTGGCTTATACTCTACTTCAATAAAAATAAAAAATAAATTGAGGGACTTAAGAAAAGATAAAGAAAAGTGGTTAAATTACATAAAATTCAATTGGACATAAGATGATCCATATTAAACCTTAGTTCGAATTTATTTTCATTCTGAGATCAGGTTGTAGAAGTCAGTCCAGAGTCAGTAAGCTTGAAATGCTTCATCTCTACAGATCTAGCACTTATTCACTTTATAAGAAACATCTGTTACACACTTAGTCACTACTTGTTCACCACTCTGTCAACACTCAGAAGTTTTGTGTTAGAAAATAGGAAACTCTAACTCACAGCCCAGTAACTAATCAGTCATTCTCAATAACAAGAGGACACTTCCAAAACACCATCTGGTATTTGTAAGTTTTGAGCTTTGTTTAGTTTTTTCCTTACATAACTTCTTCATGATTACTCCCCTTTTAAATAATTTAAATAATTTTAATAATTTTAATAATTTTAATAATTTTAATAATTTTAATAATTTTAATAATTTTAATAATTTTAATAATTTTAATAATTTTAATAATTTTAATAATTTTAATAATTTTAATAATTTTAATAATTTTAATAATTTTAATAATTTTAATAATTTTAATAATTTTAATAATTTTAATAATTTTAATAATTTTAATAATTTTAATAATTTTAATAATTTTAATAATTTTAATAATTTTAATAATTTTAATAATTTTAATAATTTTAATAATTTTAATAATTTTAATAATTTTAATAATTTTAATAATTTTAATAATTTTAATAATTTTAATAATTTTAATAATTTTAATAATTTTAATAATTTTAATAATTTTAATAATTTTAATAATTTTAATAATTTTAATAATTTTAATAATTTTAATAATTTTAATAATTTTCATGATTTTTAAGCTCTTTGTGATTTTGATTATTCTGATTATTCTTGAAATTTTTATGATTTTGATAAATCTGGTTAGAAAATCTTACACCATCTTCTGTTTCAGTACCTTAAGTGTACTTCTGAATACTGGTCTGATGCTGAGAATGACATTGTATTAATTCACACCAGATACATTGGGATGCATACAATGCCTATATTATATGTGTTGTGAAATTTTCTTTCTCAGCATTGCACCATTGTTCAGGTGGGCACTTTTGATCAAGTTTTGGGTACCTTCACTTTTATGGTTAGTCAAAGTTCAAGTACCAATATTATTAAAAGAGCTCACATCATACTCAGTAATTAACATGTCCTCCTGAAAATTGGACCAATTATTACACTTCAAAAAATCAAGTGGAACCTTCTAGCAGGTGCCTATCCCTATATTCAGTTATAATCTAAACATAAATTTGATTTGATGTTGCAAAAGCCAGTGTGCTTAGTGTTCAGTGCACAGTCTTTTTAAAAAAATGCAGATGAGCTGAACTTGAGTTAAATCAAAGATAGGGATTTGCACCTTCTTTCAGGTGCCCATGATTTTTTTTGGGTGTTAGAAGGCCACTTTTATAATCAATACCAGCTATGTTGAAAAAACTACAAATCTGACTAATATCTACAATAAATGTATCCTCCTGATGAATGGACATCTTCCTGAAGAAATATTTTTACTTTTACTATGTACATATCATGAGATTTCGATACACTGTGGTACACATCTCCCAGTAACACAGCAAATGTCTCAGTTCTCAGGAAGATAAACAAAGGGGTTGCTAGGAAGGATGGTTACAGAAATGCAAAAAAGGGGTCTTCAAAAGCGTAAAAAAGGCAGACTCTCTGTGCACAGATTTATTTGTGTACTATGGATATACAAGCCATGGCGAGTAAAAAAATTAGAGGGAAGTGCATACTGGACTATAAGACAGGAAGGTATGATATGTACTTGGGAAAGCCATGATCTGTGCTAGAAGAATAGTGTGGATTAAGGGGTAGTGTCAAGTGAGGGTAGAGGTTTCACACTTAGATAGGTAAGGGTAGTGCTAGAAGGACGAGTGGGTCAATAAGCAGTGCTCAAAAAATAGAAGAAAAAGAGTAAGCCTTGAAGGAAGGGTACTTACTTAGCACAAAGGGTTCCACAATTAGTGGATACTCACACATCAAGCACAGTTTGTTATAATAGGTATGAAATGAAGTACAGCACTTATTATATAGTTAGTAATATCAAGAAGTATAGGGTATGTATATAAAGGTGAAGCATCAGGTACTAATAGTAGTTTTACAGTATTGTTTCAAGTGCTATTAGAACTAGGTTTTATGCTGACAAATGCACTTAGATTATTGAGATACTTACTTAACATTTGGTATTCTTATAGTAGCACTGATCTTGTGTAGGAGAACTAGTAGGGGAAGGAAGCATAGGAAGAGGGTGATAGACATACAAGGTATATAAAAGAGACCTCACTCTTAAAAAGAGGGGTGGTGAAGAAAGTGAAGTAGATTTCTTAATACATAGACAAGATGTTATAGATATATTTTATTTTATTTTTTTTGTGCACAACAGGTGTCCATACCAGAATTAGCACTGTAGAGTTATTTTATTGCTACAGCAAGGATAGTATTATATAGAGTGCTTCAAGAGAGAGTGACTGAGAATAGATCTAGTCAACAGATAGATTACTTATATTAAAATATATTATTTCTTTTCTTTAAAGATCTCTATAAATTCATTCTTCTTTCTTCCCCAAAAATATTTAATCACACTAAAAATACATGCTTTCACTGTCTTTCATTATTAGAGTGGCAGGCCTTTTTTTAAATTAGTTTTAGAAAGGAGAACCAACCCATCTCAGACTGTGTCTATAGCTTAGTATTATAGAACCGTCTCTCTACAATTGGTTTCACAAAAGTGGCAGCCAGATTGTAAGTATGATTATTTTTTGGTTTTTCAGGGTTTTGTCAAAGAGGACATAATCAAGCCGGCACTTTGAGGAAGAGTCGTAGGGTCTACAACAAGTGGATTGAGCTATTAGAGGATAGCATAGGCCTGTATTAGAGAATATAGTTGGTATAAGCATTTAGTGCTTATTTTATTTTTTTATTTCAGTAGTAGAAGGTAGAATAGAAACTACAGCTACTACTTCTAAAATTACTCAGGAGATGGAAAAATTACCTAACTTCACAGTGTTGTTACCACCTAGGGTTTTGAAAATAACTAGGTGCAAGGATGAAAGCTTGCAATTTTTGGAAATCAATAATCAAAAGTTTTTTAGGAGGTTTGAACAAGCAGCAGAAGTTCATGGAGCATTGAATTATGATATGGTACTCCAAGTGTTGTTTTTTGTTGCTAATGAATGTAAGGACAATCTAGAAGAACTGGATGGTTATGAGAAATGCAGTTGGATAGCACTAAAAGTGTAAATGTTGAAGAGATGGCCTAAAGTTAATGTGGAAACAAGGTATACAATTAAGGACCTGGAAATTTTGGTAAATAAAGTTAAAGAAAAAGGGGGTATCAGAGAACCTAAATATTTCAAAAATTTTAGACAGGAGTTTGATCAAGTAGTAGATTATTTGGTCAGTAACAAAGATTTTAGTGACACTAGTGCCTCATTACCTTGGTTTTGTGAGGCATTATCACTTGAGGTTGAAGATTGGGCAAAGAGGCCCCTTGATAATGAAAGAAAGCTGGTTAGAAAAAGGAATGGGGATTTTAAGTACCCAGGATTGGAGGCAGTTGAAAAAGCGGTGGAAGCTGAGATGAAGTTATGTTGGGTAGAGAACTGAGAAGCTAGGGCTTTTTTAGAGGATGTAGAGGTGATAGAGGTTTTGCCTAGTACTGGATCACCTTCTTTAGTGTTGACCCCAGCAGCTAAGACAATATAACAGGATTCAAATTCAGTGATGGCTATGATCAAGGAATTGGAGAAGAAGTTGAGTGAAGCAGCTAAACCCAAGCCAAGTTTTACTCCTCAAAAATCACAATTTTCTTCTATGGTATCACCACAGAAAAAATGGGGGGGTATTGCTAGCAATACCCCTCATTTAAAAATGTTGGGAAGTGGTTGGAAAGCTGTTGGAAGGCTGTTGGGAGTTCATTGTGAAACCAGATTTAAATTAATTGGACAAAGATTTGGTAATAAGTTAGACCTAGGTTCAACAGAAATCAATCACAGGTTTCTTGGAGCTTGGTGATTACTTTGATTTTGAGCTGAGCACAGATTGAGCAAAGCTTGAACATATCACTTAACATATCATAATATTCACTTTCCCATCTTGTGGAAAGCAAAATTTGATATTGGTTCTAAGAATATCTACATATATTTTCTTGCCAAGTTGGTAACAGAAGGTTAAACTGTAGTATCTCAATTATTACACTAGACTACATAGATATTTGATAAAACAAACAATTCAAATCAATTTTAATATTATTGAGATCACCATAAGTGTCTGTCCAAAGACTTACAAAAAGTATGTTAGTATCAAGACATCATTCTAGGTAGTAGTTTCAATTTGGATTTTGAACTGACATCTAAAGAATTTTACTATTAGACAGAAACATAAATAAGTCTAATAAGAGTGAAATTATTCTATTTTGTGATTATAATGTAACAATAAAGCACATTTTTATTGAGAAAATTTTTCTTTCTCCACAAACCAAAATTTACTCTATAGGCTCAAGATTTATTTTTAAGCCATATTATTCATTTCAGTTATCATTGATTTACTTCCAATATTTATTAAAAAGATAATAATAATACATGTGAAAGAATTATGAGCTTAGCATATGATATGCTAAAAAGTTATTTTGTCGTTTTATTCAAAACTGATTATTCATTTTTTGCTTCAATTCATATTTTAACAACCACTATCTTCAGATACTATTCTTACTTAATATGTCAAGTCTCAGATGTGTTGGACAGTTCTCAATAATGATTGATCAAATTTATATGAATGTAATTTCAAGATTTCAAAACTCACCAACCCCCACGATTTTACAGCGAGGCCATTTGAATGTTCATATTTTTGGACTATTTGAAGAAAGAAAACCAACCCTTGTCGGTAATCTTTCTCAAGTGCAGAGTCAGCACATTGGACCACTATTGGGTGACATTGGGTCTGGATCTCACCATTTAAACCAAAGAAGTGCCTTGAATCCTATGAAGCCTTTCTATTTTCATGCTTACTTGGTTCCAGTTTTTGGTAATCAGTATCAACTTTGGGGATGCCTCTTTTCTTCAAGTACACTAATCAGTCTTGCTAAGGAAGCATTTTCTTCTGCTCAAATCGATTTATGTCCGATCCTGAACTACGACTCCACTATCTTTTTTAATATCCCGCATGTAATTTTTGAAGGCTCTTTCCAAATATCTCAGAGTACTCAAGATTGGAAAGCTGATCAACTCACCACGCAATATGGGGGGCGGACTTGCTAGCAAGTCCGCAACCTTGAACCCTAATTCATATCTTTTTGAGCACACATTGAGGAAGTGATGAAACCATCATGAAGAAGTATTGAATTTACTTTGAACACACCTTGAAGCTCATGTGAACACAAATGGGGCTACAAGGGCTGGAAAGGCTGGAGAGAGGGGTGAGGAAGGGTGTATGGGGTAGCGAAAAGGTTGGGAAAGAGTTGGAAGGGAAGATTAAGGGTTCCGAGGCATTTTAAATGAAGAAAAGGGTCTGGGAGAGGTTGAGAGGGGTGAAATGGGGATCAAAAGAGGATGGCATACAATGGGGCTGGGAGGATAGCGAAAGGCATGGGAAGGGAAGACAAGCATGTGTTGATAGAATTGAAAGGGATGGAGATTGGTGCAAACAGAGTGTGAAAATAGGAGGATGAACTCTGTTCTTCGGGCGAAGAACAGAGTTCACTTCCATAAAATATTAGCTGAAACATAGTTTTCAATTCTGTAAAAACAGTTGTAAGTAATAGAAAAAGTCACTGATTTTTTTTATATGTAATCTGAAATTTTTTAATAAAATTATTGTATTTAAGAATTGCAATATTGTCAATCAATTTTTATTGATCAAATTAATTTAATAAAGTATTATTTTAATAAGCTGTTTCAAAAAATACTTTGCATTGAGTAGACTCATGGAATGATTTTTTCTGGCTTCCATTCAGTTATCCTCACACTTTCACTATGTTTTCAATATAGATCCATTGTTATTTGTGTGATACTTCAAGTGAAAGTTCAGTATTACTTCAGTCTGAGTTCCATCTGATTTCCATCTGACTTCAAGTTGCGGACTTGCTAGCAAGTCCTCCCCCTATATTGCGTGGTGACTTATCCGAAGAATCAAAACAGTTCTCAAAACACATCAACTTCAAGCAATAAATTTTATGATTGACAATGAACGAATGTTAAATGAAAAGTTGGATATCATGTGGAGGCACCAGGACAACCATTGGCTTAGAACTGGATTCGATGACTATAAAGATCAGTTTCCTAACAATCAATTAACCCCTGAAGGAAATGGGTCAATACTTGCTGATGATATGGGTTTGGGAAAGACGCTTTCAACTCTTTCTCTTTTGAGTGCAACTCAAAGTGAAGCAAGACAATTCCAGGTATCGGAAAATCAAGAAGGTATTAATTGGAGTTCAGCCACACTGATTATATGCCCCCTGGCAACACTATCGAATTGGATCAATGAAATAAGTGTGCACTTTGAAGATAATGCGCTTCCTTTCAAGGTTCTTTATGGGAAGGATTGTCAAAATACTAACGTCAATGAGCTACAGGACACTGCTATTGTTTTAATGACCTATGAAACAGCTAGCCCAACAATATCAAAAAATAAAAGCCAAAAAAAGATACCAGTGACTCAAAAGCTCTTTTGGTATAGAGTTGTTTTAGATGAAGCTCAGTTAGTGCCCATTTCTATATCTAAAACTTAAAACTTAATTTTTATAATCAATTTTTATAAATATTCGTTTAGTTACATTAAAAATCCTTACTCGCAGAGGGCTCAAACAATATTTGACTTGGAATCCCAACACCGACTATGCTTGACTGGAACTCCACTTCAGAACAGGCCCACTGACCTTCAAAGTCTCATATTTTTTCTTAGAATCGAAAAGTGGCAAGAAGACTGGTTATGGAAGAATTTCCTTTTTCCAGGTTTGCAAAAAGGAAAGGCTAATTCTATTAAATCAATCAATCACTTAATGAAAGTCATAAGACTACGTAGAACAAAGGATGCAATTTTGTCTCTTCCAAAAAAGATTCAAAGGGGGATATTGGTTCAATTAGCAGATCCATGGAGGTCTAAACTTGATGTGCTTCAAGAAGGATTCACTGAGCGATATGGGCCCTCCAGAAGCACTGACATCCCTTGGGAGTCATCTGAGTTTCTAAGAGAGCTGATGATTTTAAGAAAATTCTGCAACCATCCAATCTACAAAAATCTGGATGAAACTCCAACTTTTGATTTCACCTGGCAGCATTCCGCAAAGATTTGTCATCTTATAGGCCACTTAAAAAGCTTTTTGTCTGGTGAAAGGGGTATAAATTTTCCAAAAGCTGTTATAATCTCCAACTTTGCAGACTTTTTGCAGATGTAAGTGATTCTATAATGAATTGTTTTACAAAATTGTGTTGGCTTATTAAAAACAATTTTCTAATATTTCAAAATAGAATAAAAATGGCTTTAGATGACCACAATATTAGGTATACCCAGCTTACGGGTGAACTCAGCAGGACAAAGCAAGACAAAAATATGCATGAATTCCATTTTAATAAAAATTGCCAAGTTTTGGTTGGAACGATTCAGGCTGCAGGAGTGGGTATAGATCTCAGGTGTGCTCAAAATGTATATATAATGGTGATCTCAATGTCTTTTATTTCATATTAAGAACAAAAATATTAAATTTTTTATATGTTCAATGTTGAAATAGGAACCAAATTGGAATCCAGCAGTTGAGCAGCAGGCTGTTGATCGGCTGAATAGAATGGGGCAGCAAAATGAAGTAAATGTTTTGAATTATTTTGTACAAGGAAGTATAGAATTCAGCATGTATAAGACTCAAAGGAAAAAAATGGAGCTAAAAATGTAAGCCAAATTTCATTTCTATAAATTTTAATGATAATAGTAATCATTAAAATTATGTTTCTGTTTTCAAGGCTAAGTGTCCCAAACAGTGGAAATGAGGAGTATGAGTGTGCAAACCTATTATTAAGGGAGTTTGTCAATCACTCACATTAGAGGAAGAAAGAATTTCAAGGAGAGCAGGTAAATTTATGGGATTTTGAGGATTTAAAAGTCTGAGTTGTTGAGGATTTAGAGATGCAAGATATAAGGGAGAATAACAGTCATTCGGCAAACCCCGGGGGACATGAGAAGGATTAAGGTTAGGGGATAATGTTGAAACCAAACTGATTCTTTTGTACAAGGCTAAGTCCTTTAGCACACTTCCAGAGTAGGTTGAAGTATCTCGAATATCAAAGTGTTGTTGGTCAAGATATTGTGCAACTTTAGAAAAATCTTCAGACCTCCATTGCATTAAGATACGTCTTAACGATCCATCATTATCAATTTTGGTGTCTGAACAACACTTGATGTTTGTGAAAAGGTTGTGATAAGTTTCGCAATGTGGAAGTTGTTTAAGAAGTTTAGTTTGGTTAACTTAATTCTAAGAATCTTTGTTATTTGAAATAAAGGTCATAAATAAAAATGGTTGAAAAAAAGGGGATTTTCATACTTTTTTTTATTCTATATTTATGCTTTCTCACTTTGATTATTTCTTGAGAGCTATGAGAATCCTTCCCAAGTCTTAATTTATCAGCATGACCTAAAAACCAACGGTGAAGAACTCCCATTTGATTTGAGAAGCTTATTTGAGTTGAGTCAATTGGATATGCAATCAAATTATTGGTTTTTAAGGCATTGTCCCAGTGTTTAATGAGAATATTTGCCAAGACCTGGTTCCATTTGTCAAACCAATCTAGGTTCCAAGCAAAAGTTGATCCTGGGAAACCGCACATGCGAAGGTGCTCAATAAAAGATTCACGGAAAATTGGTGGAAACTTTTCCGAAACCGCTGAATTTGATTCTGGATGAGGTAGTTCAAAGGCGATGTTGCAAGAATTCATGTCGAATGATGAAAATCTGTCTAATTGCTCTTCAGTAGGGTTTTGTTTCCATTCATTTGATTCTGGTGACATATCCAAAAGTGAACAACAAAAATTGTGTATAGATCTACAAAAGTGAGAATTAAATGGAGGCAAAGTCTCATTAAAAATTCTATTAAGTGTTTGTGTGTTTGTGGGCAGGTTTCCATGAGGAAAGTAAGAGCTACTAGGGTTCATAAAGAATTAGATTAAGAAAGTGTTCAATTAAATTAAACAAAGAGGAAGGATAAATTGTTGAGCTCCAAAACTTTATGATCAAAGTTGATTTAAGGAGAAATATCACAAAAATTAAGAATAAGATATATTTCAACTTTATGGCATTATAATATGCATAAATTATATTTTTATATGCAATTTGAACTCAAAAGGAATGGTATAAAATGAAGAGAATGATTATGTGATAAAAGCAGACTCATTTGAGAAACGGATTTTTTTTTCTTTTCAAAAAATTCTTCCACAAAAATAATTTGATAAATGTGAGGCTATGTTCATTTTTTGATTACCAAAAAATTATTTTTGGTCCAATATGATAGTAATACATATTCGATTGAGTAATTTTTGTTCAACCTGAATAAATAGACTAGAGTGTCACTTCATCACATTTATGTATGAAAATTTATACAAGGTTTCAGTTTTTTTGTAATGCTTTAAGGTTTACACTTTTGTAGCATCTATTATTTGAGTATTTTTGATTTTTTCTTTATCGAAAATTCTACCTAGTACAGACAAATTTTCAAAGTGAAAGAAATATGTTTGTGATTGTTTTTTACAAAATATTAACCTTATTTTTGGGTTTAACTTTGATTTTTGGGGTAATTTTTTAAATAATTATGTTAAAAATATGGATTACTTTTCTTATAGTCCATAACTAAGAATTTTTATCAAAATCAAATAATTATAGGGTAGTTAGATATAACTCAGAAGGCATTTGATAGAAAAATAATTAAGATGCTTGTGCATACAATAGAATTTTTTCTATGATAGAAAATATTCTGATAAACATGCATGCATTGTTGTACAAATGCAGAGAGTATGCAGAATATAAATAAAGTAGACTGCATAACTTTTAATTAATATATAAATTATCTGATTAAAAATTAAACATTTAAACTTAAATAATTTCAACACATATTCCATCATATTCTTTTGATAAAAAAATGTAGCTTATATTAGCTAGTGCCTTTCAAAAAAAGGAGTACCTTCAATCGGTAACTTCCAATAGCTAACTTATTCCTACAATTATCACAATTACAATGCCTCCATTTTTTCATGTATGTCAATGTCAAGATCTTGGATGTGTCAATAGAAAGTATCAAACTTCTTCTGGGTCCTTTGAAGTTGGTATGGCTTTCAAAAGCTCTAATTCTTATGCAAAACATCAAGAGGAGAGAAATAGGAAGGCCCAGATGGTAATTTCTTCCAACAATCCACTTAACATTGGAAGTTCCTGCTCCACAGAAACAGTAAGCTGTATATCTATAGTTCAATGTGAGAATTAAAGTCTTTATGATGTTTCAATGATTTATTACATAGGGGCAGTTGCTATTGGGGGCAGAAGTATCTTCAACAGTCTCTAGAAACTCAAATATTGGGGAACAGTATAGCCAAATAATTATGTGGCAGGCAGCAAAGCTTTCTCTGATTCATCATTTGAGCAAAGAAGGTTGTACTCAATTTTTGGATGAAGAAATTAAGAAGCTCAAACTTCTAGGTGATAGTGGAATACTGGATTCTGATAGCATTGTCCGCCTGATCCCACGCTCGATAGATACAGTTTTTAGTCGATTAAAGCTCAATAAATCATTTTTCACTAAAACATGCTGTCCTAAATGCTTTGCTCTTTATGAGTATAACTCTGAATCTCAACCATCTATACTATGTTGCAATCAACCGTTTCTTTCATCATCAAAGCGCTATTTAAAAACTTTTGGAGCAGGACAAATTGCAGTTAAATGTGATGAAAGGCTGTATTTGATGGAGGAACATCAAGAACATGTAAAATACTTATCTCTTAAAACATTTCATCACCATTCTTTTATTGATTGGCTTAAGGAAAAGATAAAACTGTTCAAATTTGAGCTTCTGATTGAGAAGAAAACCCCTGTGGCAGAACATGTAGAGTGTGATTTGATGAAGGATGTTTGTGATGGTTCAATTTGGAAAAACTTTCCCATTACCACTCCAGCTCTGGATAGCAATGATGATGAATATACAATAACTTCAGGCAACTTAATGTTTACTTTATATGTCGACTGGTTTAGGCCTGGTGGCAATAGGATTGGAGGTCATCAGAAGTCTGTAGGAAATATTATGATGGTGTGTATGAACCTACCTCAAGAGGATAGATACAAAATGGAAAATCTTTTTTTGTATGCTATTATACCTGGACCAACAGAACCCACAAGTGAACAGCTTAATCACCTTCTAAAACCACTTGTTAATGATCTACAGACTCTATGGGATGGTATATTGATTGAAAAGACGCATCTTTATCCACGAGGCCGGAAAGTAAGAGTTGCATTGTTCTCTTTGATAGGTGACATTCCTGCAATACAAAAATTGGCTGGCTTTTCGAGTCACTCTGCAAAAATGTTCTGCTCTTTCTGTAATATCTCTAAAGATGAAATTAGTGAAAAGAATGTGGGAAATTTTTCATTACGGAATCATGAGGATCATATGCGCTGGGCAAAAAAGTGGAAAAATTCTAAGTCACATTGGGAGCGTGTATCAATTGTTCAGAATCATGGGGTACGATGGAGTGAGCTGAATAACCTTGAATATTGGCGTCCAACTGAATATTGCTCAATTGATGTTATGCATTCACATATGCTTGGCAACCTAAAAGATCACAGTCTAAGCTATTTTCAAATCCAAAATGCAGCAAAAGATCTAGAAAGAAAGCTGGAAAAGGATAAAAATTGGCATGTAAGAGAAGAAGATGACGATTTCTTTTCTGATACTTCACTGCACAAACATTCAAAAAAACATAGAAGTAGCTTAAGCACCACAAATAATGATGATGATGATACAGGGCACACAAGACAGCACAAGCGGCAAAGACGTACGAGTTCAAGACAGTCATCAAGTCATCATGGACTAGATAATGAGGATTGGGAACAAATCGATCAAGAAGCCAGAGTAGGTCATCCAGCTCCAAATTTATTCCTCCATATAGCAATTTGGCCTCAATACAGTCTCACAGCAGTGACAGTAGGAATTCATTGTATAACTTAAGGCAAAGGAGCATTAGCATATCACAGAGTGAAGGATCTCACTCATCAAATGAGACAGCTAGAGATGAAGAAAATAAAAGGAAAGGTAAGGAGAAAGAAAATGAAGGTAGTAGTAATCCACGAATCATGGCAGAAGAGCTACAGGTTGTATGGAAGATGATTGATCAAGTAAGAAGACCTTCCTTGCTAACACGAGTTCCAGAAACAGTAGGATCTAAAAAGGCAGGATCCCTCAAGGCAGCAGAATGGCACATGCTGTATACTCTCTACTTCCCTTTGTCACTTATACCCCTTTGGTTTGAAAAATTTAAAGAATCTGAATCTTCAGCTTCCTCAGCTGAAAAACCAAGAGAATATTATCTTCTCAAGTCACTTGTAACATTATGCTCGATCACCAATTTTTTGACATTAAAAAATATACAGACTAATGAGCTTAAAGATCTAGATCAATTTCTGTTAGAGTATCGTGAGTGCCTGGAAGAGGGTTGGAAGAATATTAATGCAAAGCCAAATCTGCATATCACTCAAAATTATCCTGAAATGATAAAGCGTCTTGGTCCACCATCAGGTACAGCTACTTGGTCTGGAGAGCGGGTGAATCATATATTATCTGAAATTCCAAACAATCACCATCCACGTATGTAATGTTTGTAAGCAATGATTTAAAAACTCAGCTGTGCTAATTTATTAATATTTACCACAGGGGAGATACCGCTAACAATGCTCAAACATTGGTATTGGAAGTCTAGGGTATTAGATCTTGGTGAAGCTGAAGATAATTATCAATGTGAGACTAAAAAAATCCATATTGATCTCGATAAACAAAACAAATGGATCCATCTAAGTATGGCATTATTTACTAAATGGGTAAGGGCACGAATGGGAAAAGACACTTCAAGACGGGCTTTGACACCATCGGAGAAAAGTGGGGATTGGGTAGTTGAAAATGTAGCAAGCATATTGATACATGGAAAGAGGTTTACTAGTTACCATCGACACATTGCTAATTCAACAATTGAATTCTACTATGGAAAAGATAGCCAGTTTGGGCAAATTGATGATCTTTTCAGGTCGAAGGAAGAGAATGATCAAATATATTTAATAGTAAGTCCTTTCAAAGAGCTCCGTCCAGAAGAAACATCAAAAGATCCCTATGAGCTTTTCCCACAAGTGCATTGTCGGTTAGTAAGAGTAGCCAAAGCAACTCAAATTGTGATTAAGAAAGATGCAATAATTGGACATGCAGCTACTGTCGAGCACAAAAAAGGAATATTTGGAATCAAAGACGAGGTTGTCACTGCCATTGGACTGCAGACAGTAGTGAGTGAAAAAATTAATCAAATTTATTTTCTGTTGACTAACATCTTTGTGTTAATTTGGGATTCGGGAAATTTGTAGGATTGGTGATGTTTGTAAATGGTGAAAGAAATAATTCAATGCATCCAACTTACCTTATCATAAATCAGTGAACAATTACTTTGGTTGCTTTTATTGCGAGAGAACCCATGCTTTCAATGAGTCATTTTTATCTTAAATGTAAGAATGAAAGAAAGAAAATCTTGATAATGAGAAATATGATAAAATTTTTACTTAATGAATGATCTTCTTGCTCATTCATCTACCATAAATAGTTTGACCTTTCAACTTTAGCTGATAGCTATATATTATTCACTTTATTTTTCAACAAGAGAACATACACGTTAGCAAGACTATATACATAGTATCTTTTTTACTTTAGCTTTGATAGGTATAAATTTTAACAACTGATTATTTTTATTTTATTTTATTTTATTACAGTTCATTATGGATGATAATTTTGAAGGGATGTCTGTTGAACCAACTGATTCTGATTTTTTTCCACCTCAACATACTAATACTGGAAATACTCCACCACCACCTGCTGCTGATCCACCTCCAGATGCATCTCAATCTGTACCGCCTAATCCTAACCCACCACCTAATCCCAATCCAGGCCAAGAGTCTCATTCAGAACCGAGAAATTTTAATCCAAATCATCCTTCTGCTCCTGAAAGTGCTGATCAGCTAGGAAGAGATTGGGCTAGTGAAGTATTGAGGGAATTTTTTGGAGACCAATCATCATCTGCTCAGCCTAACCAAGGAGCAAGCACAAGTGGAGCTGGTAAGTCAAATTTGTAGTGTATTCTTTTATTGAAAAATAACCAATTTAATTAACTTATTTGAATTGTTAGTGAATCCCTCAATCATTATGGGTATCAGTGATTACCACAGACTCAATTCAGCAGAGTCTCATGAACGAGAACGGGGGTTAAGGGCTGTAAGAGGCTTAGTTAGAAAGAATGATGTTCCCAGGAGCTCGGACAGTCTAAATAGAAATATTTACCACTTTCTGAAGTATTGTCTTGGGGGACCAACACAAATATCAAAATATTCTGCGAGCCCAACACCTTTGGAGATTGAAAATTGGAAAGCTTGGAGCCAATTCAAACTAAAAACCATTCAAACTGTCCTAACCCAAGTCCAATCTTCTAACCGTGCCAATTCTGCAGCTGATCAACAATTTCTGATAACCAATTCTATAGCCTTCTTGTGATCCAAAATTCGACTACCTGAATTTTTTCCAGCACCTGAGCCTCGAGGACTAAAAGGAGGAGCACCGATCCCACTTTCTGCCAAAAGAAACTTAGAGCGTGAATTGCAAGAAAAAGGTTTTCGGAAATTCGCCTTTGATTGGACTTGCCGTGATTTTTCGGAATCAACTTGGCATCAAGTCATGGGAAGCATAGTATGCGACCACTGTACCAGGTGGCTCACCACCTTGAATACAATCGATAAGTCAAAGCTTCAGTTCACTCAATGTGTTATGGAGAAATGGGTAGTTAATAAGGGGAAGGAGATGATAAGGTTGTTTGGGCAAGAAGAGGAAAGGGTAGCAAGAGAAAAGATTGAAAAGAGGGCAAGGGCACAAGAAAAACGTTATCGGACCAAGGTAAAATTTTTATTTTACTTTGCTTTTTGTTATTATGAAGCTGATTTAGTTGGAATTCAGATTGCTAGTGCACGCTACAAGTTAGCAAGAGATCTCTGCAGTGATGTGCCAGGTTTTGTTGTGCTTTTTCATGATACTAGGTGCATCTCTGATATCAAGGAAGGCCCAGCACCAGCCCCAACTGCACCTATCTGAGCTATTCCTGGATGGCGAAATCCTGAACTCAATGATTTGTTTAAAAAAATGGATAAGATGACAAAGGACTTAGCCCATACACCAGCTCAAAGAAAATCAGCATTAAAAACATATTCACAGTCATCAGAAAGGACAGTTGCACAAAATGGTATATTCAATGTTCCCAAATACCTCCCCAAGAATTGCTATTCAGCAACATTTTTGCAAGGATTATCTGTGAATGAACGTGAGTCACTTGGGGTTGGAGCTGATATTGATCTGATAAAGATTCGGGAATCAATCAATAGAGCATCAACATCATCATAACTTAGGTATAACGGTGATCTTCTGTGTAATATAGCTATCTTATATTGAATTTTATGTATTCTGTTTTTTTTTCAAAGCAGCTTGGTAAATGTTATAAAGTGATATTGAGAGAGAGTAACATTTTATTTAAGAAAAAAAAATAATGTATGAGATATAAAAATGTATTTTCAACAAATTGATGGTACATACCTCTTTATGTCACATTTATGTATCCATATTAATTTCAATCGAATTTAATGTTGACTAATACATAGTGAATACACGTTAAGCCACTTATACTTGCCAGGCATAGCTACCATTAAATATGCCAGTATCAAAAATTAATTTCGATTGAAATTAATGAGCATGATAATCATGAATTTCTGGAGTCAACTGCTTATTTTTATGCATGGTGCCTTGCCAACATTAATTTCGATCGAAATTAATTTTGATACTGGCATATTGCATGGTGTCTATTCCTGGAAAGTGTAAGTGGCATAGTGTGTATTCATTACCTATTGGTCAACATTAATTTCAATAGAATTTAATATTGACATTTGCATATTGAACCCAAACCAGCAAACAACCCAAAAAATTCTTCATAAAACTGCTCATTAATTTTGATCGAAATTAGTGTTGACCATATACATATTGAATGGTAGTTATATCTGGTGTGTGTAAGTTGTAAAGCTTGTGTTCAATGTTTATTGGTCAACATTAATTTTGATTGAAATTAATATTAATGTGTAAATGATATATACATGCTCAGTATGCATTGTAATGTGTTTACTTAAGAATAGAGGGCCCTAATTTTCATCTTACAGAAAAATGCTTGGTGGCATGTCAAATTCAATTTTTATTAAAATTAATGTTGACATGTTACCATGCATAACAGTAAGCAACTGACTGCATAAATTGATGATAATCATGAACCTTAATTTAGATCGAAATTAATGTTGCCAAGTGCAGATTGAAAAAAAGCTATGCCACTTACACTAGCCAGGCATATTTACTATTTATTATGTATTGGTCAACATTAATTTTTATAGAAATTAATATGGATATGTAAATTTTATATTTACCCACAACATGTATAGTAAATTTCAATACTTAAAAATACTTGCTGTCCTTTACATGTCATGAAAAAAAGCATTATATCACTTCAACATTAATTTTGATCAAAATTAATGTTGGCATGCCATTATGCATTGAAACAACTAACTGACTGAAAAATTTCATCATCAAAATGCTCATTAATTTTGATCAAAATTAATGTTGACCAATACATATTGAATATAAGTAATCTCCGCTTACTCAGACCAGATATAACTACCATTCAATATGTATATGGTCAGCCTTAATTTCGATTGAAATTAATGGGCAGTTTTATGAAGAATCTTTTGGGTTGTTTGCTGGCTTGGGTTCAATATGCAAATGTCAATATTAAATTCAATCAAAATTAATGTTGACCAATACATAATGAATACACACTATGCCACTTACACTTTCCATGCATAGCTACATGCAATATGCCAGTATCAAAAGTAATTTCGATAGAAATTAATGTTGCAAGGCACCATGCATAAAAATAAGCAGTTGACTCCAGAAATTCATGATTATCATGCTCATTAATTTCAATCAAAATTAATTTTTGATACTGGCATATTTAATGGTAGCTATGCCTGGCAAGTGTAAGTGGCATAGCATGTATTCATTATGTATTAGTCAACATTAATTTTGATCGAAATTAATATGGACATGGACTATGCATAAAATTCCTATAAGTATAGGTAAGCTAAGCAGTTAGATTAACTGGTTTGATCAAGTACACCATATAAAAATTGATGTTTTAATGCCTTGGTTAATTTCGATCAAAACTAATTTTAAGCCATGCATGTTGAATTTTATCTATGTCTGTGTAGTCCATGTGAAATGGCTTGTATTCAATATGCAGGGGTCTACATTAATTTCGATCGAAATTATGAGGTTCATTGCCTCATAAATTTGGTGGTTTCTGTCAGGGTTTCATGCATGGTGCCATATGATACTTGTTGATTCATATCAAAAATAATTTCAACACCAATATATTGAATACAAACCATGGCACTTACAGTACTTGGTCATAGCTAAAATTCAATATTCCAGTCTCAAAATTAATTTCAATAGAAATTAGTCAGGATCCATGAAGTTTATCAATAGTGTATGAGTTAAGTTTCAAGTCATATGTTTCATCATTTTCTTGCACCCATTTCTAGGTTATCTCAACAATTTTTTTCAAGTTTTAATATATTAATCAAAACTGTGGTAAGTTGTGAAAAATTAGCTAATCCAAATCTCAAATTGAATATTATTATTTTAATAATTTTGAATGTTGCTTAAGGTATTTCATTGGGTGATTCATAATAATATTTTATCAACTTAGTAGTCCTATAACTTTTGAAAAGTAACAATATTGGTATAGTTAGGGACAACAATGCAATATCTTGTGCAGACTAAGATATATTGTAAAATAAAACTATTCAATTTTTTTTCCCCCTTAGTTGTATCCAAATTTATCAGTGGTTTGGTCACGGTTCCCACATCCTAGCCTGACACTCCTCCTGTCACTTAAAAAACAAATTCTTATCTTAAATTTTAATGTTACCAATTTTATATTAATAATTCATTTCTTGTTTGATGAGGCATATCAGTATATATGTGAATCTTGCATTGTCATCTGAAAGTAAATTTAACAAATATTCATAAAGGATTATTCTTTTTTTTCATATAATATACTAATTAAGTGTATCTCCACTGTTTAGGAGTAAATTCTAATTTAAAAAATTTTGTATTTACCCGTGGCAATTTGCATATGGGATATACATTTGTTATTATTTGTTTTTCACACTAAAAGTCCCCAAAGAATTACTAGTATTTTCTGTTAGCTACATCAAATTTCGCTTCAATATAAACAGATTGTGATTTAGCATGTTACTCAGTTTACCCCACTATGAATAATACATGTTAAAAAAAGCTCAAATAATATATAATCCCCCTCTTTATGTTTTCTGTTTCTTTCATCCTCACTTTAATTTTAATCTTATTCAATTTTTTATCCTATTAAATTATCAACTTCAACTTTCTAGAATAGAGTTTCTTATAATTATTCATCATATTACATCATAATTTTTTGATATTAAATACTTTTTTTTAATCTTCATTAATCAATATGTCTAGTATACAAAATCCTACACCTCCACTTTGTATGTATATCATGTTCCTCTCTCTTAATTTATATATTTCACTTATGTTCTATATCTTTTTTTTCAAAAAATTGATTTTCCAGCACCCGAATGTGTTTCATCCCACTCTCTGATTGATACTCGCTTTGAAGCTTTTGAGCTTGCACCATGTCTGCCACATGGCATGGCACCTAACCCTCCTGTACTTAGCGATGAGAGGCAGGAAATAACGAGAGTTCAGTATCGCAATTTACTTGAATTGGCTAGAGATAAAACAGAAGAACTTGTAAAGACCCTTAACAATAATCCTTCTCCTTCATATTTATCTAACCCTTGTAATGACTTACTTCAATATGTGAAAAGCCTTGAAAAATGTATGTTCTTCACCTTTTTTGTCACCTTTTAAATTAGTAGATAAGATTATTAATATTTTTTTTTCTTCATATATATTTGTAGCTTACAAGGAGGGTATGATTCCTCCTGATGAAATCATTGTCATTAGGGATGATGATGAGACAGATGAACCATCAGATTTAACTCATGCTTCAACTTCTAAGGAAAATCTTGAAACACCTTCTATCTGCTCCAAGAAAAAGAGATTATCCCAAGGCTCCTCTTTTGTTCGACGTATTAAACCGGCTTCTGCTAATGAATTTTCCGATGTATCGAATAATAAATCTCAAAAAAAAAGCAAAGGCTTTGATAATGAGTATATTCTTGTTTCCTTTTTTTATTGTTATTCTTTTATCTTTAAAATTCAATCATATATCTCTTTTATTGCTTACATATTGTACTTTTTATCTTTCTTTTGATATTTTGTACCAGAAACTCACCTGCTGTAGATTGTTCCATCCATAAACGCCCTCTCCCTGATGAAGATGATGAAATGAGCGATGATGAACTGTCAGAATATGAAGCTATGCTTGTTCATCAAAAAAAGAAAAATTTAAAATCTTCTTCAAGACATGACGATATGTTTGATAAAGATGATGATTCAAACAGCTCATCACCAAATTCCTTCATTTCTAAGAAGCAATACCCATCACCTCCTAAATTACCTACTTTGACCACTTTGAAAGCTTCTCTACCAATGAAATCAACTCCAATCAAGATATCAAAAAAACCTCTAACTTTTTCACCCTCAGTTCTAAAAGACTCTGATTTTCAGGAGGAATTCTGTAAAATTCATAATTTTTATAATGGTATAATCAGCACGGCAAAGGTCCTCAGGCCGTGGTTGGAAATTGTTACTCTCCTCAAATTACGCTCTTCTACTTCTTCCCAAGAACCCATGTTAAATATTCCAATGTTTACTTTTCATTGGGAAAAATCTTGTGGAGAAGATTGGCTTTCAAAACTTACTGAGTTATGTAAGTTACCATAATTTTTAGTCTTGACTTTTGTTCTTTTACTTATTTTTTTTTCCTTTTGTAGCAAATATTTTTTTAGAGATTGATAGCTCACAGCTATGGGTACTAGATAATATTGATTTCAAAAAAATGGAAGATTTATGTGATCCTGATGGTTTAAATACTGAAATTCTTTCCTCAACAAAGAAAACAGATCACCCTGAATCCAATCTTATCCGAATGCTCATGAGATTAATGATCCCAAGTGACCACTGCCGTTCTTCATGGGTATCTCTTATATCATCTTCACTTTATCTGACCGCACATGAATTCAGCCAGCTTCCATCACATCAAAACATTAACTCAGATTTTCCAATTGAACATGGTCTTCAGCTTCTAGCTCACCTTTCAAATCTGAAGAGTCCGATTGCTGATGGCTTAGAAGTTGTTCCCACTGCACTTCAAACCGGTGATATATCAATGTCAACTCTTCTTCAAATCAGCAATATTATCATTGATATAATTATGTCAATTATCATTCTTAAATCAAAATATTGTGCTGCAACAATATCAAGTGGCAAGACTAGCAAAGCTCAACAATCAAGTGAGAAAAACGAAAATACTGAACTTACTATAATGAGACAGAAACAAAAGGCTGCACTAAACAGAATAAATTCTGAATATTCCCACCACCGATATCAATCTTTCACATTCTATATAATTGATGGTGTCCGTGGTTTATTTCTGAGCTCTCAAGATCATAGATTGGCTTCAGCAGCTGATTGCTTGGAGGTAATATCAGAAGTTAAGTTTCTTAATTTACATGAAAAAAAAATCATTTGATGGAAGAAATAATTTGGAAAAATTTAAATAACTATATTTTAACATTAATAAAACCTTTTATAAGCAAGTGTGATCCATTTCCTTTAAAATTTGATACCCCAAGTCCTCCGGGAATTGTTAGGGCTATTTCTGCAGATTTTCTTAATCACTGGAGCTCCATTCAGCCAGTATCACCTTTTTTTGCTGAACATAGCCTTTCAATAAATTAATATTCCAACATGTAAATAGATAAAGTTCTGTCTATATGATTTATCTTGTATAATTCAAGTTATTTTCCTTCAAATACGTCAAAAATGTGACCATCTTTGAAATTTATTAAGTAACCTTTGACATGATTTTCTAAATTAATTATTAAAAAAATTATTGTAATTCAAGCAATAACAAAGATTTTAAAATCTACTTATATGATTTCAAATACTTGTATTAAATTCTTAAATATTTTATTGTTTATATAAAAATATGATAACTGCTCTAGTTTTGTTACTTTACCTTTAATATTATATAATCTATTAATTATTACAAATATTTTCATTGAGTGTAACATTTTTATTCAGAAGCAGAACAATTTAAATAATTAAATGAGTACATTCTTAAAAAAATACAATTTAATCTATTATTGATTCAAAATTCTTTCATCAACTCTTTATTATTAACTTTTTTATTAATAAGCCTGTTTGACCTAAAATACTATACAGTTAATTTGGTAGCATTAAAAGCACATTTTTATGGCTAATATATTTCAAATTCTTTATTATAGTTTTTTTATTTTAGAACCTTTGCTACCAATTTAGTTAAAATGACATTTAAAGATTTCACAACTTATATATTTCCTCAAAAGGAAAGCAAATTTTCTTATAATATTATGAAAAAAAATTATTTTATTTCACAAATAAAAAAATAGATAATACTATAATTATCAAAACTGAAAATGTTACAGCTACTCCCAGTATTTATCATGTTTAATTTTGCATTAAGTTGTGTATATATAATATAAATTTTTAATATTTAAATATCTTGATTTTTTAGATTTGTCTTAACATTAGATAAATAATACTTTGCTGAATTTATTTCTTCCTCTATTAAGTCATCTCTTTTCAAAAAAACTCTCAAAGCACTAATCAAATATTTATACCTATCTTTTTTTTCTTTAATTTCCAAGTACTCTGAAATATCAATATCAAAAACATTAAGCTTTTCTATAGCATGAAAAAGTCTAGTGCTGATTTGAATAGAAGAACCTATCCTAGTGAAGCCAGGAATTTCGTGACATCTTGAGGTAAAATGCCTTAGTTGATTGGCAGGCCATAATGTCACTGTTATTCCATTAGTTTCTTCAAAGTTGATTTTACTTCTAATTTTGGGAAACATAAGTTCTCCACCTGTTTGTTGTGGTTGGGTCTTATCATACTTCATATGAATGGTATTGTTTTCTGTATCTTTAGGAGAAAATATTCCTAAATTATACTCACTTGCATCCTTATCGAGATGAACCTCATTGGAGAACCCATTACCATTCGCTCCAGATGTCCAAGTTAAATTACTAGCAAATGGTACACCCTCTTCTTCACTAGAAACTTTTGAAAATCCAGGAATACCAAGTTTTGCACAAAGATTAGTTGCCTTGTTGTACTTTACATATGATATTTTTTTAAAAAAATATTCAAAGTACATTTCAATCCTCTTCATTCGTTTTTTATATTCATCCGTTTGTACAATATCATCAGTGTATTCATCTGCAAGGAAAAGCATTCAAAAATTCAGTATTTAAATTAAAAAAAGTGATACTTACGAATATATAAAGATTTCTTCCTATCTAAAATAAATCCACCACCAAACATTTTTCAAAAACCACCAGCTCTTTGATGATAACCATTATTTTTAATTTCATGTTCACAGTAAGAAAGATCCTTAATGCATTGCACCGTAGCTTCTAACATATCTAGTTCTTTGAGCTCATGAATTTCAAAAGTCTGCACAAGAACATTAGGTATTAAGACACCTTTTGGTTTATAAATACTACATCCAGGAAAAAAATTGTAATAATTATTGCAATCTGTCATATTATTTGCATAAGATCGTGCATAGAAATGTGGCTTCTTCCCATTTGTATCCATTCCAAGAGCGTTTACAAGTTTCATCCCAGTAGCAATGTCTTTGGCCCACCTATTGTTAGAGTTCTTCCCTGGCCGTTTTTTTTTCAAATTGTTACTCATTGATGGTTCAATCCTAAGAGAATTCATTTTTGATTTAAAATATAAAAAAATCAAAAATTGGAAAATAGGAACATAATTTCAATTATCAGTCAATGATACCTTTAACTTTATCATATCTTCAATATTAGAAATACAAAAGTTAGCATATCTACATATTAGTAAATTTATATACTTTTTCTTTATTTCAAATATTAAGAAAGTGTTTCAAAGGTATACTTTATTAAATTATACATATAAAGAGTATAGCTTTATCCTGTATGCATTCAGCAAGTATGAGATTTGGCTCTACACTTAATATTAATAATATAATGAAAGTATAACTCCAATACACTAGTAATATTAAAAAATTTACAGAATTATCATATCCACATATATAAAATGAAAAATCTTGCTCTGACCAATATATAGACTTAGAAAGTTATACTTCAATAAATTATTAATTTTTAAATTGTAGCATTGTCCTGTATGCTTTCAGCAAGTACGAGACTTTGAAACAACTTAAAAATCAATAAATTAAAGGTAAAGTACAAACAATCTAATTATTATTATGAAAAGCAAGACATTATCCTGTATGCTTTCAGCAAGTACGAGATGATGTTTTACTCTTCATATTAATAATATAATGGTTGAGAAAGTATTAAAGAAATATAGAAAAATGATAAGCAAAACATGAACTTACATGTCTATAAATTCTTCCATTTGTAGCTGATTGATGAAAATTAATTATAAAGTTTATTTTATAATCACTGTTTTAAAAAATAAATGGTTAGATAAATAAATTGAACATTTTTGATAAGGAATAAAGAAAAGTAAATTGACAAACAAATAAAAAAACTTTAAGATAACTGAAAAAGAATTTTTTTTATAATGAATCAAAAGGGTACAATAAAAGATACCATAAAAATAAATTCAGAATTAGAATCATTAGATTAACTTGTCAAAAGTGTAAAAAAGTGTAACAAACCAAAATGATATGAAATGCAATAGCAAGAACAATTTGCTTACCGGTAATCAGATAAGGTCAAGAAAATAGTACCAATAACTCAAAATGATAAAGCAAAAATATGATGGATAATTTTTGAAAAAGGTAAGTGAGAAAGAGAAAGGAAAAAGAAATTGGGTGGCAAACAGATGTAGATATCATGAATTTTCACAGATCTCATTTTTGAAAAAATGCAGCTCTCCAAGTCATATGATAAACTTCATCTAAATTCCAAGAATGATGTTGCCAAGGCACTGTACACAGCATGATCATTTTTTCCTATGCATATACTAATTTCAGCTAGAATTTACTCGGCTGCATGTTGTACAGATGAAAATTTGTGGAACGCTGAATTTCACATCTAAAAAAAATTGACGCCACATAATTCTAGCTACCATGTTTCACGTAGCTAAAAAACATACACTCATCACATTTAAATTTACATTGCGTCAAAATTAATTCATTTTTGAATTTTTTTAAAGGGGACTATAATGTGCACCACCTATTTCTAAAATATGAACCTCCCCACCATATTAAATTGGGAGACTTATAATTATGCAATTTTTTTGCTGTGACCTTTTTCCTGATCTTACTTGGTTCAAAATATTGAAACATGACCAATGTTGCTGAAAGAAACATTTGATTTTGTTTCTATGTGTAACAATGGAAGGCTGTTTCTTACCGGCTGAAGAGTGTTGTATATTTTATTTGAACACATTTTTATTTTTTTATGTATTTTATTTAAAAAATTCACTTTTTATTGCAGCCAGATTTATACTGGCTGCTTTTTAGAAACCTTAATTTATGACCCAAGCCTTTGAAATTGGCTTGGGTCCCTTACATTGCAATTTAGTACTTCCAGCCAGGTTTCCCCTGGCTGGAAGTGTCTCTTTCTAGCAATCAAAGTCTCTAAAAGTGACTTTGATTGCTTGCTGTAACGTTTGCCACCCTCCCAGCTAATTTACTAGGCTGGGAGGTGGCCAAAATTGTCAGGCTTAGTCCAAGTCCAGAGACGTGAATAGCTTGCTGGTCTAGTGTCTAGAAGATTTACAAGAGGTCCCAAATTAATACAATGGTATAAGACAAGCATGTAGTGGAATAAAATCAATTATAAGACTCAGTAATTTACTCTCACTTATTATAACTGGTATTACAAGGCTTATTGTTGTGCAGAAAAATAGATGTAATATATTTAAAATACTATTCAAAGACTCGCTAAAGTACTAATGAAATGTAAGATAAATTGTATTGGTTATATTGTAATAGTAATTGTAAAGATGATAAATTGAATGTAGAAGACAAGACCAAAAACCCCCTCCTTTTATACCCACTAAGTTCCCCAATAAACACCTTGAAGTACCATCCAATACAATGTTAATGACGCCTTCAGACAAGTAATAGACCTTTCCATCAACGCCCCTAGTGACCAATAACATAATTAAACAAACAACAACGACTAAAATCCTATTAATAATAAGGGAGATCCATCAAAATTAAAGAAAAGAAAAAAAGAGAGTATATGTGTGGAAAACAATATTATAACAAGGTTAAAGGAGACTTTTTAAGGTTAATTATAGCTTAATAATAAGAAGGATTCACTGTAGAAATAATGGGGCTAATCCTGACATTATACTACGTGAAATTCTCATTCAAAAATAACCAAAATTGACTGAGAAACCACCCAAAAACTTAAAAAAGAGCGTGAGATGTGGGGTAACTACATGCAGTCCTTGGCAGGCGCTTGCACGGGTAAATCCTTGACTAAAATTAGGCGAATTTAAGCGTGGTGATGAAATAAAGTGCCAAGAGTGAGGTTATTAATGAAATTAGTGCATATAAACAAGGTCAATGCATTATTAATTAAGCTAGGACACTAAATAAGCGCCTGTCGCCTATTTTAGTGTTTTTCCCCACAGTGGGCGTAGAATGTGGGGTAATTATAGTGTGAAAAAGCTAACTTTGCTAAAAATGAAGCTATTCACACGGGAAAAAAGCAGGCAGTATGTAGCCAGTACACAGAAGCCATTTCTGGCATAAAAAACACCAAATTTTAAAAGTGTTATTTTTATGCATTTAAATAGCCAAATCAATAGTTTTAAATGAGCCCAATTGATCTGTCAAAGCGCAATTTTGATATTCTCAATTTTATAGCGCATATAGTCAACTTTTAAGTGAAATAAAGCGCATTTCTTGTTTTTTGTGTAAAACAATGAATATAACAGCTTTAAGTGTACTTAAAAATTATGTAGCCTTATACTTAAGGTTCTTAAGATTACCCTAACATATTCCAACTTAATATTAAGTACATAAGACTTATAAAAGGTGGATATATGCATGTATATAAGGTGTTATAATGGCATTTTATGTGTATTATCATAATTTTACTTATGTATACTGTTTGTGTACTCTCATTTATTGTTCCCATGTATAGTTCATGTGTTTAAAATAACTTATAAGCACTTTTCACTCAGTCCTGGGGATATACAGGCTGACAAAAATTGTGTGCAACGCGCGTTGCTACTGCAAGTAACACGCATTGCACAATCACTTCCATATCTCATGCAGCTGATATCAAGTCAGCTGCATGAGATATGGGCAGCACATGCAATGTGCACTGCATGCAGTGCATTGCACAACCAGTTTTTTTCTGGCTGTGCAATGCACACAGAGAAACCAAAGTCCCTGCAAGGGACTTTGGTCTCTAAAATGGAAGCGACTTTCCCTACCAGGTGCAATATGGTGGGAAAGTGAGAGATAAGTTAGACTGAAGTTGTTTGAAAGCAACTTCAGTCTTAAAAACCTTAAAAATCATAAAAAAAAATGAGAAATCTAGAAAAAAAAATTAAAAAAAATTAAAATGTGAGTATAAGAAAAAAAATAAGTGCTAGTGATACCAAAAACCCAAGCCGATTTCATTTGGCTTGGTTATTTAATAATTATTTTTTAATACATTAAATTTAAAATTCAAACACCATAAAATATATGAAATTTTTTTATATGAATATTATAAATTTAATCTACCTCTTTCTCATAATTATATTTATATTTTTTTTTTAATTTTTGACATTTAAGTTTATTTTTTGGAAATAAAAAATTAAATTTTCAACTAAATTTTTTAGTAAGGTAAAATAAATTATAAATTTGACATTTTGTAATTGAATAATGAAAAAAAAATTAAATTTATTTAAAAAATATTTTTGTTAGAAGAATACCAATATTTTAAGGGTAGAAATTTGTTGCAAATTGTAAGTAAAAAAAATTATATTTTTTTTGTGAGGGGTTATTTCTATTTTTAAATTTTTTTTTCAAAAACATTCATTAAATACTGAATTAAATTACTTATTTTTTGTAAAATAATTAAAAATGAAATAATAATATTGTTATATTTGATATAAAATTTGAATTGGTAATATTAATGTCTCTTTAAGTAAATTTGAAAATCATTTAAAAAGATTATGTTGATAAGTACTTCATTTTTGATATACAATGGTTATATATATATCTTATATATATTTCTTGAGTGTTATTTTTATATACATTCAATAAAATTTGTAATATACAATGCCATTTAATCATTAATTATTGTTCAACTTAGTTATAACAACTTCATATTTCATACCAGCCACTAGTATTTACTTTTTAATTTAAAACTCCAATATAATATGAGAGTATCCTTATTTTGTCTGTATGTAATTAAAAACAATAACAGACCATAAATGAGTGGGTAATTAATTACAATAAATAGTTGAAGAATAACCTATAAGAAATGATAAGTTTATCAAAAAGATTACATTAAAAAAATATACTTTTGAAATTTTTTTGATATAATTTGGGTAGTTAAATGAAAATTTAAATTATCAGACATCAAAATGGAAAAAATCTAAAAGTGGTGTTTATATAATAAGCCTCATATAAAAAAAGGATAAAAAATCTACTATGTAACTAAATTATTAAATATTAAGGTATTATTAAAATTATTGAAAAAATTATTTTACAGTTATAATGAAATCTAAATGTGAAAATTATGGTGGAATAATAGTAAGACTATGTGGAAACACTTTAATTTATACATACTTTCAACTATGTTCAGATAAAAAAATTGGTAAAATTGTATAATAACATCTAGTTAATAGCGATGCAATTTTATTTAGATCAAGAATAATTTTTTCTGAGGAAAAACTAATTAAATTGAGATATGGCCATCTCCTTTTAAGAGATAGAATAATAATAAAAATTTAAAAAATTATAATAATAATTCTTAATCACCATTTTTGAAAAGTCTCTAGTAATATTCATTATAATATATCATTCATTTATTACATTATATGGAGTTTCATCTTGAAGTAGTGATGTGCAGCTTTGAACTCATGTTATGAAAAACAAAAAAGTTAAAAAATATATAGTTATACTAATGAAAAAGCCAAAAATAAAAATACTATTATAAATTAATAAAATAAAACTACATAAATTTTATTCTGCTCTACTGATGGAAGGGTACTATGTATGAATTTCCACATGTTAAATCTAAACCTGTTTTAAGGCTAGTTTACAGGTAGAGCTATTAAGTTTCCTTAAATTCTAAAAATAACTTATGCATTTTAAAAATTATTTTTTTCTTGTTTTCTTTCCAAAGTTGTTAGAGTTGCTTAATTAATACTGTTATCTTAATTGTAAGATATATAATTTTTTTTGAATACATGATTTATTGTTTCAAAAATTATATTATAAAGTTAAATCATTTATTTCATTTTCTAAAGCTTCATTGTCAAAGACACAACTCCATTTTCTATTACTTAACAAATATATAAAATGTGATGGTTAAATTTTAGGAATTTTCTTTTTGAGAGGGTCAAACTATATTGTCAAGATTTTTATCTAGAAATTCTTGTACTCTAAAACCAAATAATTTTCTCCCTTAAGTAAGCCATTTCAAAAATATGAGAATATAAACAAGAATATTGACTTATCTTATTTTTATTTTCTTTACTGAAATTTTTAGCTCAATCCTTTTTTTATATGACATTAGTATAAAACCATGGTTAAATGCTACTATATTATTAATTTTTATTATATATATATATATATGAAATATTTAGAAGGTCATCCTTTTTTATTTACTTGAATAAATGGCTCAATTATAATACCCAACACTTATTAATGTTTCCCAAACTCAATAACAAATTTCTCATATGAAATATTAGCTTCTAATATAAGAAGTTTATCTATAGATGATATTCAACATGTGATTTTACTTTTTAGATTCAGCTAAAATTAAACAAAAGGAGAAATCATGCATATGTGTATAAATGGTAACCATATGTTACTTAGAGGATTGTGAAATTCACTCATCAGAATGGTTTAAGTATTAAAATAAATTGAGGTCATTATTTTCTAGTATTTGAAACTAATTAGGAAATTATTCTAAAAATATATTTTAATGTGTATCATGTTTAAAAAGTTGGAAATATGATTTTTGAAAATTGTGAGTTTCTTATGAGATACCAAGCTATAGTTTACATTGTTTCAAGTAGAATAGAATTTTAGTATTAGAAATTGAAAGCAATGTACCATTATCAGATTTTAACTGTGTTCTACTTATAGAATGATTACATAACATTAAACATTATTTAAATCAAAAAGGCTTAAAAGATATTTAGAATTTTACAAAATTTCACCATTTATTAATCTTTGATTTGAAAACCAACTATCATGTACACTCACTAGAAATAAGCAATCCCAATTTTAACATAATTTATCAATCCAAAAATAATGAGTCAATTAACATAAAAATATATATTATTTCAAAACCAAATCTCTAGATTTAAAATATGATGCTTTAATGAAAAATTAATACAAAGCTTTAATGCAATGAACTCTCTTAAAAAATTCAAAAATAGAATATCAAAACAAGTAATTTCTGCAAAAAAAAACTACTAACTATTGTAGATAAAGCATAAAAATAAGTCATATTTTTTAAAAAAATGATTTAACAATATTTATTTTTGTTAAAAAAATCAAAACATTGTTAAGTTTGCTTGTTATAATAATGTTAAAATCCACTAAACATTATCTAAAGGTGGTAAAATATGTTAAAAATATGTTGAATTTTGTGAGCCAAAAATCAACAATTTTGTATCATTTCATGTTGTGCTATGACTTTATTCCACCCTTTTTATCTGATTCTTCCAGTATTACTTTGCTATGATCACTAGTTTTCAAGTTAAAATTTACAAATGTTCATTATACTTGATAATATGAAAAATAACTTAAAATTTTATACCTACAAAATAAGATTTTTTAACTCCTTCTTTCAATCAATATTTTAAGAAATTTTTAGTTTATTTGGGTAATGATTTTAAGAATAACAAAAAATTTGAAATTCACAAGGACTTATTTCCATGGACTATAATTATTTACTTGTGTAATTCATGAGCTACTTATCAATGATGTAAAACATCAGAAAAGTAATTTATAGTTATAAATCTACAAATTATACTGTGTCTGGTATATATATCTTCAATAAATCTTTTAAACTTATCTTAACCTACATACCACACAATAGAAAATCATTATATTAAAAAAGGAAAAAATTCTATGATAATATCATAAAGAATGATAACCATGGATTGATATTCCATAAAAATGGTTAATAAAATTTTAAGATAACCTAAATCAGTATTCTTTCATCAAAATATATCCTTTTTGTCTTTGTAATTTATTCCAAACAAATTTTTTGAAAGTTGAATCTATATATCTAATGCCAAAACCACTATTAAGTTCCCTCTTAGACTTTTTAAGAAATTATATATATATATATTATTTATCAAAAATTGAAATAAAGAATAAAAACATAATTTTATTTACCTTTAATTATTTAAATATAGAGTATTTTCAGAATGCATTGTGGTTACTTGTGAAGGTTAGAAGATTTGAAGTTGGATTTATGAGTTTTTAGACGGGCAAATATTGTAAAATTCTTTCATAAATATTTATTTCATAGTTTCAAATGTTGAAATCTACAAACTAATGGGATTTAAAATTATATTGAGATTTAAAATCTGTTTTCTACTCAAGTAAAATAATATAAAATGATGATATCAAAATTGAAATTAAGTTTAACTTTTGATATGCTCTATCTTCAATTTTATTGATAGTGCATCAAAAATTTAATAATATTTTTTTCCTTCATCACTTTTTACATAAAAGATAGTTTTATCATTTTATGCATTAAAGATTGCTTATATAAAGTTAACATCTATGTCAACTGTTTATGAATATTAATCTATATAATAAATTTTTAGAAGAAACATCAGTATATACTGACTTTGAAATTATTTAATTTAAAATAGTTTACAGGTAGATAATGAAGGGTGATTTCATTTTTGAATATGAATTATAGAAGTCTTATTTTTTCAATTTTAATTCTTTTTGAGCTCAAATGTATCCACCACAACTTATGTAAGAATAAAAATTATTTTTATTGAAATTTACATGAGAAAGTATGCCTGTTATTCAAAATCAAACTTGCTCTAATGGTGTTTATCAATCATTATTTCCATTCATAACAATAAAAAACATTTCAATTTGCTGATTTTTTAGTTTTTGATATCCCCAAGTTTATATCTCAGGTGTACTATTCACAAAATTATTAAAAATATAATTTTTGAAATACATGATAAACTTGAAAGTGAGGGGGCATTAAATTTTTAAAAATGAATTCTAAATTCAGGATGGATAGTATTTTTTCTATTCTCACAAATGAACAATTTTTTGTTTCAATTAATCCAGAAAGAAAATTTTGTTGTAAGCATATTATATTATATTTATTTTGATTTTAAATACTATATTTTCAAGATTTGTGTTTAATATTTCCTGTGAAAGTTAATGTTAATGTGAATTTTAAGTAAGCTTGAAGAAATTTAATCAATAGGCATATTGGATATTTAAAATAATATTTTGCTCCAATCTTGAATCATCCTGGGCTGAAAAATATCCCGAATAAGGTTTTGGTGGGTCAATTTGGATTTAAGTAGGACTAAGTGAGGTTTAATAAAGGACAGATAAAAGGCTAAATTCATTACTAGTGACTTTTTTGTCAAAATAGTTATAAAATATGTATCATTCTGGAATCAAGCTTCAATAAAGTTGAATTGAAACAGAGATAATTTCTAGCAGCACATCACCATATTTACAAAGGTGTAAAATACCTCAAATATTACTCGTAATATAGGAAGGCAAGGAATCTACAAAATTCACATTTGAAACGAGGATTTATATTTTGAATTTGAAATTGAGAAATGGAATATTATTTTCTAATTTAAATATCTATTAGTCATTTTACCAAAAGTTTTCAGTAATCAGATTGAATTTTGATGGTATTTTGTTGTAGATTAATCATTTTGATGAGCCATTTACTCAAAATTACTGGTTTTGGTTCTAATATTCCATGTGAAATTCATTACGAATCTTTTTGAAAGTGAATAGTTGACATATTGGATATGCAAAAGCTTATGTTAGATCAAAGTGAGATCAAAGGGAGTTCAACTCATGATCAAATTAGGATTTTTCAAGATCAAACGGTGATCAATGTAGGTTCATCTTGAGCTCAATTTGTGACAAATCTCTGACCAAATTTAAGGCCAAAAAATTTCCTACATGGTGATGATGTGTGCATAATTCAGGCATAGATTTGTGGCTCAACAGAGTTCAAGCAAGGGGTATTGCTAGCAATACCCCCCCATTTTTTCTGTGGTGTATTACCCTTGTAAAAAATTAACATTTTTTTATTGTTTTTTTGGGGTGAGGGAGTGTCAGCCTTGGTTCCCCCAGGACTGAGTAAATGGAGCATCAAAAAGATTTCAGACACATCTCTAAGACATGTGGAAAAGTAAAAGAGAAGTGATACCTGAATTTATTACATTAGGGGGTGTCAGTTCTGGCAAATCCGCACTTAAATAAGTGTGGATTTCCAAAACACACTAGCCCCAATACTGGTGGATTTCAAAATGAAATAAGTCACTTATTTCACTCAAATCCGCACTTTCTCAACCAAAATTGCTTATTTCACCATCAAGTCCCATTTCACTGATTTTTCAGCATCATCCCATTCATACGCAGTACTCCGCAGCATAACACTTCATAACTCAAAACATTGTACATCACTTACATCTTCATATCATATCATATAAGAGTTATGCCTTCCTCACTTTCAAATCGTGATAAATTACATAAAGCAATGACTTTCATGGCTCTTAAACTGCTCTTGGACTCTGATTCCGATTCTGATTCTGATCTAGAAGAATATTTTGTCTTTTTATCAAAAATGGCCACGAAACGTTACCTTCTTCCCAGAAAGCCTCAAGTACTTCATACCCCCAAGTACACCATCCAAACACTTCTTAACCTATCTACACCCAGTTTTAGACAGCTGTTCAGGACTTCTCAGGAATTTTTCCTTAAATTGCTTGAGATTATTCAGGATCATCCCATATTTCACAATAATTCTCAAAAAGAACAACGACATCCTTCAATTCAATCGGCCATCACACTATGTTGTTTGGGTTCAAATGGTAATGGAGCCGCTTTGAAACGTTTAGAAAATGTCTTTGATTTAGGGTATGGTTCAGTTAACACTTATCCCAAACAATGTATCACTGCCATCAACTCCTTGGAATCTCAACTTCTCACCTGGCCAACAAAAGAAGAGCGACTTGAATCATCTCAGGTTATGCAAGCAGAGGGCTTCCCAGGATGTATTGGTTTTGTTGATGGTACTACTATTCCTTTGAGCCAGAAACCTGCTCAAGGTGGAAACAATTGCTTTCACATTCTCGTCAAAAATTTTCACCAAAATATTTACAAGTCAAAAAAATTCTATATCTGTTTTAAAAAATTGGCAATACTCTCCCCTGCATTTTATTGAAGCAAGGGGTGGATATCACCAAAATTTTTCTAAGTCATCAATTTCACATGTCAGATTTGAAAATTTGGAAATACCCCCCACCACACAATATGGGGGGCGGACTTGCTAGCAAGTCCGCAACCTTGGACCCAAACTCACCATAGATTGAACACACATTGAGCTATTGATAAAGGAACCATTCAATCAGGGATTAACACCACTCAGCAGAACAGTTTTAGGTGGGTGTTCAAGTAGAGTTCAGTATGGGTTCAGTATGAGTTCAGTCTGAGTTCCATCTGAGTTCCATCTGAGTTCAGGTTGAGGACTTGCTAGCAAGTCCACCCCCTATATTGCGTAGTGCCCCCCCCTGCATTTTATTGAAGTAAGTGGTTGAAGTCATCTAAATTTAATATAATTACATAAATTATTAAATAAATATCTAATATATATCTATTTCCCTAGTTTAAAGTAATGACAATCCCTCAAGCCAAAATGCAGATCAAATCTAAAAACAAAAGTTTGCGACTTTCCACAGGTATAGGCTAGAGGAACCCCATGAAAAAAATAAATGTTATCATGACTACCTTTTATACAACACAAGGTCGTGGGCCCATTACTTTAGTTGAGGAAAATGATACATAAAAATATTTATTAAAAATTTATGAAAAAATATAAAATTTTCGACGACAACTCTAATCCCCATACTTTTTGGATCTAGATAAAGTTTTTTTAAATCAATTAACTTTACCTTCTTTCATTACCTTATTGATTCTTTGAATCAACTTATGACTGATTTGAAATGAGCAACCAAAATGTGTTAAATCTTGACAGGATTCCAAACCAGGAGGAGCTTTGGTCGTTTGATGATTATCCTTAGAAGAATTCCAAATAGTTTCGATGATACCATTTCCCAAACCAAAATCAATGATGCACTGGTGGTCTGTAAAATATAAACCATGTCCTTTGATTTTAGCTGGATATGGTATTGGTTGGCCAGTTATCGGATTGATATATGAGAATATACCAAAAGTAAGAAAATTGGCATCATTACTATTGATATGAATCCTATTGTGGAATCCAGAATGAGTGATAATAACATTAGAAAATAAGAGATATTGATGGCTGATATCTTCCCTTTGGGAGTCACACCAATTGGGTATTCCAACTTTGGTTGCAAGTTCATGACTTTTTCAAATACTTTGTTACAGTGCTTTTTGAGTCAAAGAGCAAGAAAAGAGTTAAAGGAAAGTAGAGTGTCCCATAAGCAAAAATCTTCATCTTTTTGAGCTTTAGTGATATTTGTGAGCAACAAATATATGCCTATATAATTGAAATGCCTAGATAATAATCATATAAGAGTTTCAGAATCCTTATCCTCTAAATATGCAATATAAAAATGTGAAATAAGACAAGTGAAATTCGGAAAAAAGGCTCAACTTCAAAGGTCAAAATCTCAGCAACCACTGAACCTAATTCAAACCTGTTTGTGGGAAATGAAAGATATGCTTTAGTAGAATCTTCAGTTAAAGGAAATGTGATTTAAATAAAACTAACCCTAATTTGTTACATAAAAAAAAATGAAATAAAAATTTAAATTGGGAAAAAAAAGGCTTAACTTTAATGGTCAATATCTCAGCAACCACTGAATCAAATTCAAATCTGTTTGTAGGAAATGAAAGTTAGCCTTCAGGAGAATCTTCAGTAAAAAGAACATTAGATTTGAATAAACCTAACCCTAATTCCGAGTCTGATTTTCAAAATTTTACAAAAACTTGAAACGTGGTAATGAAGATGAGATCAAAAGGAGTTTTATAAGTTCACTGTTATCCAGATAAGAGTCATACATATATTTAAGTATGAAGTTTTCATAAAAGGAATGAGATATCATATAGGCATGAAAAAAAGGAGATGAAACTTCCCTTGATTGAAAAGTAGGAAAAATAGAGTGAGAAAGATTGATGTTGAAATTATGGGGAAATTGGATATGGAGTAAGTGAAATGCATAAAGAATGTGCAATTTATGTGTTTCAATGAAATGGAGCCAAAAAAAAGTGAAATAAGGGAAAGAGGAGATAATGACCATGCCAAGGAGGGATGAAGAGTAGGGTGATGGAGCTAAAAAAGAAAGTAAAGAGGGAGAGAAAAAAAAGGTTTATTATACCATTGAAATCCAAAATAACCACTTACAAAAAAAATTTAGATAAAAAAATAAAATAAACAGAAAAAAACAAAAAAAAATTATAATTAGTAATCAAAAAATCAAAAAAAAGAATAAAGTGACTTACCTGGAGAGATGAGATGACAAAATGAATGAAACCAAATTGTTTGAGGGATGTTGGAGGAGAATAGGAAAAGGATATGAGGGATGATTGAAAAAAAAATCACTGACAAAATATGCGATTTCATGTTGAGCTGGTGAAAGAAAACCAATGAGCCATCCAAAAAAAAGATTTTCACCGTAAATTCCAAAAAAAAATGAATATGCAACAAACCAAAATACCAACCCGAGTGAATGAAGTACACAAAGAGGACATCTGGAGAGTACAAAATGGTATGGGAAAGAAAGGGATGATGTGGCCAACATGTGGTTTTGAAAAAAAAATCACGAAAAAAGTGCTGATTTGAGGTCAGAACTGACACCCATTTTTGAAACAAGTGCCTTTTTTGCAAAATTTAAATGCTGATTTGGTTTGAAATCCGCACTTAAGTTAAGTGCTGATTTGGTTTGAAATCGGCACTTAAGTTAAGTGCCGATTTGCCAGAACTGACACCCCCTATTAATAATATAATAAAACATCTTAGAAAGGTTAAATAAGTACTTTTATTAAGTCTTAAGTACTTAAGTATAATTATAATATAAGCCCAATAAGTTTAAAGTACTTAATATTATGTTATTATAACTTATTAAGTGGTCTTAAGTTGTATATTGCATTTTATTATGGGTTTTTAGCAAAATGTGCTGTTAATTCATACTAAAAGCTGGGTATATGCATACTTTTTTTAAAGGTATCAAAATTTCCCTTGGACATTTCAATTTTCCTCTATCAGGAAAATATAATAGGCTATTCAAAAGTCTTAAAATATTACTTTACAATATTAAGGTTTTGTCATGCAAAAATGACTATTTTGTAGTGGTATTATGCTGCCTGCATAAATCCCATATGTTAATATGCATTATTAACATAATTAGTCATTTCGGCCTAAGTACTTATTTTATAGGTGATTACCCTTTATGGGTTCACTTAAGAATTAAGTGGGATATGCTTAATAAGTATATTAATTAAGTGATGACATCATAAAACCTTATTATATGCACAGACAGCATCAGGTACCTCAAGGTATGCACCCAGAAGGTCTCAAATATGCCTCAAATGCATATATTCACCCAAAAGATCAAGAATTCATGCTTTCAACTACCTTTCAATTCTATTGGAACATTCCCTGGACTTACCACACCTCTTCTGGTCTCTGGATTGGGATATTGGGTCAATGGTTGGGCATGGGAATGGTATTTTTTGTGTGGGAAATTAGTTATATTGGTTCCATTATTAATTTTTATAGTTATCCTTTAATGAGGCTTTTATTTGGTTCCTTTATTGGTTTTTTTGAATTTTTTCCTTTACTTGTAGTCACGCACAATCAGTGCTTTGGGAACCAGTCATTCTTATTTGGGGTTTATTACTTATTTTGGGGTTATAATGATGTGTACTTGTATCTTCTTTTGTGAGGATGAAGTTTTCTTGGTAATTGGGCCTGTGAAACTGCTTGAAGTGGAAGCCATGGGGAGATGAGCACCCTCAAAGTGCTGTAATGGCCGGGGATAGCAGTGTAGTGGGTCTGGGAATTAGGGGAATGTACTCCAGGGATTTTGGGTATATATAGAGGGGAATTTTAGTGGATAAAAAGAATAATTCAATTCAATAATTTTATTCAAACACAATAAAATCTTATATTATATATAATATACTTTATCTGGTTACAATCATTAGCCTTTTATATATAATTTTTATTCTATTTTTCTGTCAATTTTAAGCGTCTTTTATATTTATATTAGTGAGGTTATTAATATACAGGTTACTAATATTTGAGTTCATAATATATTTTACTTTAAATTGGATTTGTGGACAACTAATATTCATACTGGACTGTAAATACTTCTAGAAAACAATCTTTCTGAGCACTTAATAGTACTACAACTGACATATAAAGTCTTTAAATAGTATAAGAATTATTACTTCTATTTTTCTACCAACTATAAGATTGTAACACATTTATAATTAGTGAGATTTAAATTACTAAGACCCTTATATTTAGTAATATTCTAATACTTATTGGATTTTTACTACAGTATTCATATAGGACCATTAAAATCTTCTAGACAACTGACCATTCAAGCTAGTTCAAGTCTCTTTACTTGATCCCAGCCTGACAGTATATATGATTATTATAATCATGATAATTGATGATAGGTGCCATAAGAAATACGATGATATTTTCAAAGGATGATGATTGATATAGAATATTTTTTAATAATATTTTGATGAAGAAAATGATAAATTTTTTTAAAAAATGGTGATTGTGGATGATTAAATTATTTTTAGTTTAATTATTTATTATTATTATTATATAGGTAGAAAACAGGAATAGTGATTATTATTATTATTATTATTATTATTATTATTATTATTATATATATATATATATATATAGTTTTTATTTTTTCTAATGTGATTATAAAATGAAGATGATGAAATATTAAAAAATGGAAGTAAAAGAAAAAGAAAAAATGGATATTAACTTACAGTGAGATGGAAGGTGGTGGTCAGGTGAGGCAATAACCAAAAAAAAAAAATGTGGATGGATGTGAGGTGATCAAGATGGATGGATTAGGGAGGTGGTGTTCAGGTGGTTAATGTGGAGGTTAAGGTGGTGGTTGGGTGGTTGATGTGGTGGTTGTTGATTGTGGTTGTGTGGGGAAGATAAAAAAATGAAAAAAGGAATGTAAAAATATTGGATAAGAAGAAAAGGAGACGGGTGGATAGGGTGAAAAAGAGGGAAGATGAAGGGGTGAAAAGGTGGTGGTGTTTTTTTGATTTTTAAATTAGAGAGGTAATAATATGGCCAAAGGAAATAATGTGAGCCAAAAATTTTAGGACTCTTCCCATAATGACAGTTTTAAAATTATTATTACCTCACCTCATACCCCACTACAGAATTCAATCACTGAGAGAGGAAATCAAATCACTGTTGAGATGGACAAAGCTTTGCTGTTTAAGTCAGGAGTACCATCAAACTACTGGGGAATAGCAGTTGTCACCTATTTCTTCATTGAAAATTTATCACACACAAAGGCCAAAAACTAAATGAAATCACCATTTGAACTCATCTTTAAACAAAAACCAAAAATTAATCATCTTAAAATTCTTAATTGAATAGCTTATTCTCTGATAGATAAGCATCTTTGTGGTGGTAAAATCAACAACTTCCTTTCAAATCTTGTTTTCTTTGCTTCCATGAAGAGCATAAGTTATATTGGTTGTTGAATTTGGAGACCAAGAAAGTTGTATATTCTCATAATATAGTTTTCAATAAAAACACATTTTCTATTTTAAACAATGAGAGAACACACACCTCTTGGCCAAATTTATCAAGTGATACACTTATGACTACTCCTCATACACCAAAGAAACAAGAGCAACAACCACCTCAAGAACCTGAGGAATTGGAATAAGAAAGAAATAATGACAATGATAGACAGTTGGAAGACAAAAATTCAGAAAATTACAATGATGTTCAGGAGCCTGATTTAAGGGTCTGGGAATATAAAACTAAAAGCAATACTTCTCCAAGAAATATTAGCTCAGAAATCAATAATGAAAACATAATTGATGGAGGATGTACACAATCTGGTATAGCATTAACATTCAGCAGCATCAGCAACAATACAATTGAATAAGTGCTAGAAGCTTACATTCCAATATCAGAAATTCAAAACACTCCTGAAAACTATAATGAGGCAATCATTTCAGCTAATGAAGATTTTTGGATTGAAGCCATCAATTCTAATATTAGATCTTTGGAGTCCCATAGTTTCTGGGAAGTTGTTCCTGTTCTAATAATGTTCAACTGATTGGAAGAACATGGGTTCTCAAAATAAAACTACATACACTACGCAATATAAGGGGTGGACTTGCTAGCAAGTCCTCAACCTGAACTGAGATGGAACTCAGATGGAACTCAGACTGAACTCATACTGAACCCAAACTGAACTCTACTTGAACACCCACCTAAAACTGTTCTGCTGAGTGGTTTTCATTCCTGATTGTATGGTTCCTTTATCAATAGCTCAATGTTTGTTCAATCTGTGGTGAGTTTGGGTGCAAGGTTGCGGACTCGCTAGCAATTCCGCCCCCCATATTGTGTGGTGATAAAAAATGAAGATTTAACAAAGAAATGGCTTGTTTATGTGCACAGGAATTCTTGCAAAAACATGGCATCAGTTACACAGAGACATTTTTGCATACAGACAGACTTACAACCCTTAGATTTCTAATCTCATTATAGCATCTACCTCAATTGCAGTAAAATATGAGTAAATAATTGCATAATTGTTGCATCCATTGTTACTGAAATAAGGGTTCACACCCTTGTATTCAGATTCAGATGGGAAAAAAAGGTTGGGAAAACTTCCATGCGCTCATGTTAAATTGTCCATTTGTTAAACTCTACTGTTTTTCTCATGTTATCACTACTCATTTCAGTTTCCTCAACTGTTCAGATGGAACAACTCATACTTGATGAATTTCTCACAATGGAAGAAGAAATAATTGGATTTACTGAATTTCTAAAGTCATATAATACAACAAGGCCTAAAAAAAGAATTAATCAATCAAGAATGTGTTGAGGGACACCATTTCTTAATGAAAGTTATTTAAATGTTAATTTGACATATAACAACCATCTCTTTGAATGAAAATTCCAAATAAGCAAAGAACTTTTTTAAAATCTGTCAACAGATTTACAGTAACATAATACATTTTGAGTTTTGAAAATTGTAATTCAATTAACATATAATAGTTTTCTGACTCTAATTTTTTATTATCCAAGACTGTTGTGGTCAAATTTTTTTATCACCAGAACAAAAAATTACTTCTGTTCTATGTTAATTGGCCTATGGAGTCTCTGCTAACAGCACCAATGAATATGTTTGGATTGGTGAAGCTACAGCACTAAGTTGCCTCAAAATATTTATCAAAGATATTATTACACTATATAAATCTGGGTACTTATGTGAGCATACACAACAGGAAAATAAAATTATTCTCCTAGAATATGAAGAACATGGTTTCCCAGGATGTCTTGGTGTGATTGATGGCATGCATTGGGCTTCAAAAACTTGTCCAGGAGCATAGTAAAAGATAGTTCAACTAAAATGATTTTGGAGGCAGTTTCCAGAAAAGGCTTGCACTTCTGTCACTGCTTTTTTGCTCCCCAGGCTCTTTGAACAATATTAATGTGCTTCACAGAAGCAATATGTTTGATAAACTTCTTTCAGGAACACAAGATAACATTAAATTTAGAATTAACCAGCAGAAATATTCAAACACTTACAATCTTACTGATGGAATATATCCTTCCTGGTCATATTTGTTCAAGACTATTCCTCACCCACAAGATGCTTCAATAAATTACTTTTCTAAAATTCAAGAGGCTTCAGGAGAAGATATCAAGCATGCTTTTGAAATAGTGCAAGTCCATTGGGGAATAATTACCCAGCCTTGTTGTCTATGGGGCATTGATTCTGTAACATATGTAATGAAATGTTGTGTCATTCTTCACAAAATGGTGTTTGAATTTAAGTCAGAAAAATATCCTTAAATTTCAAATGAATCTATCTGCAGTCAAATAATCACCAATAACTCTGATTCAATAATCTACGATACATTATCAAACTAAATCTGCCACAATCAAAAGGTACATAATTCAAGTATGCACTTCTAACTTTGAGAAGACCTTAAAGCACATAAATGGGAATCTAGAGGTAGTTTGAATATCTGAAATAAAAAACATAAATATAAGTGAAAAGTTTATGAAAAATGTAAAATTTAATACCATGAATATAGATCTATAGAATATATAATAATAAAATACAAAGATAAAAATTTAAACTAAAGTTACACAGATAAAGATTTTACTTATATCTAAATGGTTTCATATAAAAAGAGATAAAGAAACTTACCATTAAAAAGAAAATAGTTAATGCCTTATAATCTACTCAAAAGGCAATAAGGCTGCTAGTATAAAAGTGGAAATGAATATATAGTTGTAAGGTTAGAAAAGATTTAAATTTAATGGGGCATTTTAAGGTGTGTTTTTATTTTTAAATCTTTTGATTGATGGGGTAGAAAGAAGGTTCTGTAATTTTTGGCAGAGGATATCTGAAAAGGAATGAGGAGTTAGCTAGAGGAAAGATAAGAAAAAATTTTAAAAGGGGAAATTAAAGTAATAATAAAAATTAAAGAAGATAGAAAGGCTGTATACTTACTTTAATAAGAAATGTTAGTGTTAGGTGAGATTATATAGCAGGTAATAAGGATGAAATAAAATATATTTAATAAATAATATTCAGATGGATTAATGAAATAATATAATTATTTTTAAGTTGATAAATAAATAGGAATAAAATAATGTCCATGTAATTTAATTATCTTAATATATATATTTTATGGGAAATAAATAATAAAATAATTATACATAATAATTTGTATGTAATTTATAAAGATATTTAATAACATAAATTTATATTATTAAAAAATATTTTTGCACATAATTTATAAACTTTTTTAATAATATATATAAAGATTATTAAAATATATAAATATATATTTAAGTATAAAATATAATATTATTCAATATAAAGATTAATAAAGTTTTTTAATTATATTTAAGTAGTTAAACGTAAAATGAGATTTAAAAAAAACTTACCTTTAAAATTAAAATTATTAAAGTCTTAAGCTCTACTCAAAATACAATAAGGCTACTAATATAAAAGGAAGACATTATTATATAATTTCAAGATGAGAAAAGATCTGAGAAAAAATGGGCATTTTATGGTGTGTTTTTATATTCAAATCTGGGGTTAATGGGGTAGAAAGACACAGCCAAGGTCTGTCTGTGTTCTGTTAATTTTAGAAGAGAATATCTGGAAAAAAAATTAAGAGTTAGCTCAAGGAAAGATTAAAAAACAGGAGATAAGAGAGAAAAAAATTATGAGCAATATTAAAAAAATGAGAAAAAAAAACTAAAATAGAAGAAAAAAAACTCAACTTGAGGGTACATAGACTATTTGTACATCCTCTTGGAAAAGGATATGAAAATACTCTATTGTCCCTCAAGGTGAGTTTTTTTTTCTCTCCTTTTTTTTAATCTTTCCAATATTTTTTTTCTTTCTTATCTCCTATTTTTTAATCTTGCCTCAAGCTAACTCCTAATTCTTTTTTCAGATATTCTCTCCCAAAAATTCAAGAACACAGACAGACCTTGACTGTGTCTTTCTACCCCATCAGCCCCAGATTTGAATATAAAAACACACCTCCAAATGTCCATTTTCGCTCATATCTTTTCTCATCTTGAAATTATTTATTAACTTCCCCTTTTACAATAGTAGCCTTATTGTATTTTGAGTAGAGTTTAAGACTTTAATAATTTTCATTTTCAAGGTCAGTTTTTTATATATGTCTTTTTATGTGAAACTATCTAAATATAAGTGAAAAAATTTAGTAATTTTTATATTAGATAATATTATATTCTATAATTTAATATATATTGATATATTGTAATAATCTTTATATATATTATTAAAATTCTTTATAAATTATGTGCAATAATATATTTTAATAATTTAAATTTATGTTACTAAATATATTTTTAAATTACATAAAAAGTATTATGTATAATCATTTTATTATTTATTTTCCATAAAATATATATATTAAGATAATTAAAATACATTGAAAATATTTTATTCCTATTTATTTATAAACTTATAAATAATCATATTTGATTATTTCATTTAAATATTATTTATTAAATATATTTTTCTTCATTCTTATCACCTGCTTTACTATCTCACCTAACACTAACACTTTTTTATTTAAGTATGTATACAAATTTTTCTTCTTCTTTAATTATTATTATTACTTTAATTATTCCTTATCACATTTTGTCTTATCTTGCCTCAGGCTTACTCCTCATTTGTTTTTTTTTCAGTGATCCTCTGTCAAAAATTATATAACACAGAGGGACCATGACCACGTCTTTCTAACCCATCAACCTCAGATTTGAATATAAAAACACACCTCCAAGTACTCATTTTGGCTCAGATCTTTTTTCATCTTGAAATTATATATTAATTTCCCCTTTTATAATAGTAGTCTTATTATCTTTTGAGTAGACTATAAGTCATAAATTATTTTCATTTGAAACATAAAATACTTTCTTCTTCTCTTTTTATGTGCACCATTAATTTTAGATATATTTCATATACTGAAAAAATATTTATCCTCAAACAAACAAATCTTTTTGATCTTATTTAAAGGTATAACTATCATTAATAACCCACCTTTTTTTAACTTTGCTTTCATAATTTGTAAAATAACTAAATTGTCTTCTCTCTCACAATCTTTTTCTTTTGAGCATAAAGTTTTAAGATAATTAGCAATCATTTCACTGAAAGACTTCTCCATATTTTTGCTACAGTTTCTTTCTGAAAGTGGCAGTTATCTTACTCTAATATCTTGATTTTTTTCCTCAATAGCTAGATTTCTTTTCTCAATTTCTAGTCTTTCTTCTTCAAACAATAATTTATCCTTTTTTAGTTAAATATTCTCTCTTGTCTGATCATTTCTTAACCTGGTTAGCCTATATGTGTCACTTATGGCAGTTACATTTTTTTCAGAAAGGTCATTGAAACAGGATGTGAGTAAGGATTTCTCTTCTTCCATTAATTCAGTAAGGCACCTTTTCTTTGCAGCTTTGATCCCAATTGAGCAGAAAATAAAAGCACCAGAATCTGGAGAATATGACTGCAGGTAAATAATAAAGTCTTCATTCCCATTGTTTTCATTCCAAGTAAAATCAACCATTACACTATTTGTGACCTTGGTTAGGTTTGTTCACCACTTTGGAGAAAAATTAAACTTATCCCAGGCAGCAAGACTTTTAAAAGATGGCTTATTTTGGTATTGATAAACAGATAAGGCAATTTTTAAGCAGTCACTTTGTGAGTTTCCACTGGGAGGATTCCTTTTGATTGAGTAGTAGATAGATTTGAGCTTATGGGTTTCTGTGTTGAGAGTCTGCCATCTATATTGTTAAGAATTTAAGTTTAAAATAATTAAAAAAAAGTCTTTACAACCTGAAACTGACTTAATTCTGATTTGATCATAGTCCTGGTAGTGCACAGAACTTAATTGGTTGAAATTTTCTTCAATTTTCTTATAAAACAATTCGCCAGATTGGTAAGTTGCAAATTCAGGTTGCTTGCTGACATGAATACAGGAATTGGCTAACTGCTCTTCTTCTTGGTGGTTCCAATTAAGGAATCTCATTTTCTTAGCTTCATACAAGTTCATCATGTAAGATTAATTTAGGAGTTTTAGGGAAAGGTTTAAAAAGGGGGGAATTTGTTGATAGAAGGGTTGTGTAGTAACAGTTGTGAATTATAGTATGGAATTTTTTTGTTAAAATAAGTAGTGACATTTCAAAGTGTTCAGCAGCTACAAGGTGGAGTGAAAAAAATTTGCAGGCAGAATATTGAATTACCAAAGGAGGTCAAAAGTAGCTCAGTAAATTTAGTTGACAGCCTACAGTACATGCTGCATTCAGTAGCTAATAGAGGCCTTTAATGAAACAAGGTTTAAGGTTCACCTCAAATTTCTATAAAATATGCATACCAAACCAATTTAATGAAAAAGAGGTAGCTGCTCTTTGGAGTAGCAGAAACATGGGATTTTCATCAAACAGATGCCAAAAGCGCCTTTACAAATGGATTTCTGGAAGAAAATATTTATATTTGGGTACCTAAAGGTGTATCAATTTCATCTGGCATCAAACAAAAAGTTCTGCTACTAAAAAAATTGCTTTAAAGTCTCAAGAAGGCATCAAGATTCTAGTATCAGCTGGTTAAAAAAATTTTTGTAATGATAAATTTTCACAAAGTTGAGTTTATTCTTCTTTGTACATTCATAAAGATAAATTAAAACCATTCTACATTCACATGCATGCTGATGATTTCTTTATATTTGAAAAAGTTTTACAGTGTTTTAAGGATCTCATATCCAGTCATTTTGAAATGGAGGACCTTGGTGAATCTAAAATGATACTAGGAATAAAAATTTGAGAAATAAAGACACAAATAAAATTCAATTGTCTAAACATTCTGAAATTAACACAATTTTAGCAACCTATAAAATGTGTCAGGCTAAGATCAACTAAATGGACGTGAACTAGCTTGAAAAGTCTTTTTCTAGAAGATTTAAATGGTCCTATATGAATACTGTAGTATAAATCCAATAAATAGTAAAATATAATTCAGAATAAAGGTTTTAGTAATATAACTCTCACTATTCTTATATGCGGCTTACAATCTTTTTAGTTGGTAAAAAAATAGATTCAATAATTTCAGATACTATTCAAAAGTCTTATAAAAGTACTAATTGATTTGTATTGTAATTTGTTTGCTTATATTGGATAAATTGAAGTGATAAAGAATGTAGAAACAAGACCCAAAACCTCCTCCTTTTATACACACTGAGTTCCCTAATAAATCCCTTGATGTACCATCCAATACACAGTTAATGACGCCTCAAAACAACTAATAGACCTGCCCACCAACATCCCTAGTGATCCATGATATAATTAGACAAGTAACAACCTCCAAAAGCCTGTAATAATAAAGGAAATCCATCAAAATTAAAGAAAAAGACAAAAAGAGAGTATATGCGTATAAAACAATAATATAAAAGAATAAAGGAGACTTTTTAAGGTTAATAATAGCTTAAGAATAAGGGGGATTTACTGTAGAAATGGAGGGGCTAATCCTGACATTATACTATGTGAAATTCCCATCCAAAAATAACCAAAATTAATTGAGAAACCACCAAAAAACTTAAAACAGAGCGTGAGATGTGGGGTAACTACATGCAGTCCTTGGCAGGCGCTTGCACGGGTAAATCCTTGAATAAAATTAGGCGAATTTAAGCGTGGTGATGAAATAAGATGCCAAGAATGAGGTTATTAATGAAATTAGTGCATATAAACAAGGTCAATGCACTATTAATTAAGCTAGGACACTAAATAAGCGCCCATTCACCTATTTTAGTGTGTTTCCCCACAGTGGGCGTAGAATGTGGGGTAATTATAGTGTGAAAAAGCTAACTTTGCTAAAAATGAAGCTATTCACACAGGAAAAAAGCAGGCAGTATGTGGCCAGTACACAGAAGCCATTTCTGGCATAAAAAACACCAAATTTTAAAAGTGTTATTTTTATGCATTTAAATAGCCAGATCAATAGTCCTCAATGAGCCCAATTGATCTGTAAAAGCGCATTTTTGATATTCTCAATTTTATAGCACATATAGTCAACTTTTAAGTGAAATAAAGCGCATTTCTTGTTTTTTGCGTAAAACAATGAATATAACAGCTTCAAGTGTACTTAAAAATTATTTAGCCTTATACTTAAGGTTCTTAAGATTACCCTAACATATTCCAACTTAATATTAAGTACATAAGACCTATAAAAGGTGGATATATGTGTGTATATAAGGTGTTATAATGGCATTTTTTGTGTATTTATCATAATTTTACTTATGTATACTATTTGTGTACTCTTATTTATTGTTCCCATGTATAGTTCATGTGTTTAACATAACTTATAAGCACTTTCTACTCAGTCCTGGATACATACAGGCTGACACTTGCCCACCCAAAAAAAACAGTAAAAAAAATGATAAGTTATACATTTTATTTATTTATTTGTAATTTTTAGGTATTCAGATTAACTCTGTAGCATTAAAGATTATACTTTAGAGAAATAAAACATAATAAATTATTATGAGTACTGGTTTTTAACCCCTCAGCTGGTTGAGCAGAAATTTATTTCTGTTTAAATTTTTTAAGAAGGGTGGATAAATTAGAAATTTCTTTTTCAGGTATCCATTTATCAAATTCATTTGATTTCCCTTTAAATATTAGTAAATACTCAGTTCCTTTTTCTTTAGTAAGGATTCTTTTCTTGAGTAATTTTTCAATCTCTGCTTTTTCCACAATTTCTTCAGGTTGCTTTTTAGGCCTTCCCCTTCTCTTTCGAAATAAGTCAGGATCATTTGCATGGTAAGGTTTCAATAATGAGATAGGGAAAACTTGATTTTTCCTACCATATGGAGCATACAATATGACTTCCACTGCATTTTTATCAACCATTTTTCTTACTACAAAAGGTCCTACAAAGGGATCCTTTAATTTAACATTACCTTGTAAGTTAAAATGTAGTGTTGATATTAGGACTTCATCCCCCTTTTTGAATTCACATTCTTTATGAGATTTGTCCCACCTTTTCTTTTCATATTCAAATGCTTTTTGTATGCATTCTTCTGCATGCTTTCTACACATTTGTTGCATATGAATAAAGGATTTAGTACCAGGGTGTATATCTAACCTTGGTAATTTATTTAAATGATTTACTGGGGTATTTGGTACATATCCCAGCCAGAGTTCAAATGGTTTCTTCTCTGTGACAGAATGAGTTGTGCTGTTATAAGCAAATTCAAGGCCAGGAATTAATGTTACCCAGTCATGTGTGAATTTCTCATTGTCTTTGTATTCTAATCCAAAGGCACAATATCTTCTGATCATGTCTTCTAGAGTTTGTATCATTCTTTCAGCCAGCCCATCAGTTTGTGGATGGTGTGCTGTGGATAATTTCAATTGACAACCTGATACTTCCATCAAAGATGTCCAGAACTCTGAAGTAAATTTAGGGTCTCTGTCAGAGATTATGGCTTTGGGGAACCCAGCAGTATTCATCATCTGAGTCCACCATAATAATTCCAAGTCTTTTGCAGATACCTCTTTATGGGTAGGGATAAACTTACACATTTTTGTTAATCTATCCACAATTGCCCAGCAAGAATTGAAACTTTCTTTTCCTGCTAATGGAAAGCCAGTTACAAAATCCATGTTTATAATTTCCCATGGAGCTTTTGGCTGCTCTATTTGTTGTAACAACCCAGCTCTCTTACCAGTTAATCTTTTAGATATCTGACAAGAGTCACATGTTTCAATGTATTTTTGTACATCTTCTTTCATGTTTATCCACCAGGCTGTATTTTTCACTCTGGTTAATGTTTTGTTAAAGTCAAAATGACCAGCTAAGATGTCATCATGACAAGTACTCAACATTAACTTTTTCATAGAAGGTGGTATTACTATAACATTACTTAACTTTTTTCTGTAATATATATATCCATCTTCAATTGATAATTTACCTTTTTCCAATGCATTTTTATACTTTGGAGGCAAGGTTTTAACTAATGCACTCATGGAGGCATTTGTTGGATCATTAAGAATGGTAGATAGTTTAGACAAATATTTATCAGATGAATAATTTTCTAATATAGTTTGCATAAATTCTTCTTCTAAATCCACTATATAAATCCCAAATATATGTATAACCTCATTTTCAGGTACATAAGCTGGGTTGTCAGCATCATTTGGCAAAGGACTTCTAGATAATAAATCCACATTAGAATGCAATGTTCCTGCTCTGTGAGTGATTTTCATTCTTCCTCTGTACTCTTGTACAGCTAGTTGCCATCTAAACATGTGCCTATTAGGTGTTTTCATGTTTAGAAATGATTTTACTGCACTTCAATCTGTTATAAGTTCAAACTTCTGGTCTTCCAGATAGTAATGAAGCTTCTCCAAAGCCCACACCACAGCTAAACATTCTAACTGTGTGGCACCATACCTTAATTCAGTTTTTCATAAGGTTCTGGATATATAACAGATAACTACTTCAGATAATTTTCAATTTATTATCTGTTTTTGCTGTAAAGCAGCACCTAAACCTATGAAGCTTGCATCAGTGTACAAGATAAAAGGTAAGGTGAAATCCGGCAGTCCCAAAATTGGAGCTGTCATTAAACATTCCTTTAATTTATTAAAGGCATGTTGTCTTTCATTATTCCAAATGAAAGCCTCATTTTTCCTGATTAATGTTGTCAAAGGAGCTGCAATAGATTGGTAATCTTTAATATATTGTCTATAATATCCACACATACCCAAAAAACTTTGAATTTCTTTTACATTCTTAGGTATACCAATGTTTTTTATTGCTGCCACCTTATTCTGGTCAAAACAAATTTGTAATCCAGATACAACATGTCCAAGTACTTTCAAAGATTGGAATCCAAATTTACATTTCTTTAATGCAATTGTCATATTAATTTCATCCATTCTTTGAAAGACTCTTTTCAGGTGATTTAAATGTTCATCATTTGTTTTTGAAAACACTATTATGTCATCAATATAGACCAATAGCCATCCTTCAACCATTTCCTGATGAAAAACACTATCCATCAATTTTTGGAAGACTGAAGGCGCATTCTTTGGGCCAAATGGCATTCTCACATACTTATATATACCCATATGTGTGGTTATTAATAAGTAATTTTGAGAATTTCTTTCCACAGGAATCTGGTGGTAACCTTTGTTTCTATCCAGACAAGAAATATATTTTGCTCCTTGTAAAGTAGCATGCATAGAAGCTATCCTTGGTAGAGGGTAAATATCATCTACTGTGTATGTATTCAGAGCTCTATAATCACTGCATAATCTTGCCTTATCCTTTTCATAAGAGATCAATACTGGTGAAATGACACAATACTTAGGTGTTGTGTCCACTTTTTCAACAATACCCATTTCCAACAACATTTTTATATTGTCTTCAATATCTTTCCTTTTTGCAGGAGATTCTGGGTAAGGTTTCTTTTTTAGGCTGCCAGGAATATTATCCAAATCACATCTTGGAGAGATTTTCATCTCATGGTCTTTGACCAATCCTAGTTCATTTGAACCATGAGCAAATGCCATAGGATATGATTTAATCAATCTCAAAATATTTTCTTCTTCAATTTTTGAGAGTTGAGGACTGAAAGAGGCCTTTTGGATTTCATTTTCCAATTCAACCATTTCATTGGTGGTTCTTCCACCTTGTAGTTGTTCTTCTCTAGGAGAAATTGCATACACTGAATTTTCAGAACATATCTTGAATTTTCTCTTACCATTCACTCCTATGGTGAAACAACTGTTTGCAGGATCTAGTTTAATTCCAAATTTTGTCAATAAATCATTGCCAATAATAAACCAATCACTACAATTATTATTATCCATTACTACAAATTCACAAACTGCTCATACATATCCATTATTATATTTAAAGAATACAGCAGTTTTGTATTTGCCAATTGGATTTAATATTGAACCAAAACCCCTCCATTTCTTTGTTTGAACAGGTTCTAGTTTTTCCTTATACTTACTGTCAAGTTTCATTAATGTATTAATAGAAACTACACTACCTGTAGCCCCAGTGTCAAGAATGGCATTCATTTTTCTTCCACATATAATAACAGGTGCTCTGATAGGTGTTATTTTGTAAGTATCATGAGATACATCTTTAATTATTTCAGCTTCTACAATGGAAGTTAAAGATGTATCTGTATGAGGTATAGCATCATTCAGGAACATTATATCCTGTTCTAATACAAATATCTCATTTTCATCATCACTGTAAGATATGTTACTTTTACAATCCTCACTGGATTCCACATTTTCATCTTCATGATTACTTGGTTCAGAATTCTGGGAGGTTTCAATCACATTTATTTTCTTCTTACACGTGTGACCCTTAACCCAAGGTTCATTACATTTGTAACAAGTGTTATTCTCTTGTCTCTTAATGACAAGGGGAGCTGAAGGTTTTTTCTTCTCCACTGGTAATTTACTTGTAGTAGGTTTTACCACATCAACACTTTGTCTGTAATTACTATACTTGTTTTCATACTTGTGGTTTAATAATATCTCATTGCATATGTTAATGAATCCAGAGGTATCTCTGATGGTTTCAGTTCTAGCCACAATAATGTCTCTAACTGATATAGGCAACTTGTATATTATTTTTTCTTTCCACTCTTCATAATCCATTTTTGGATCCATAGCTTTCATGATTTTTATTAAATTCATTAAGAAGACCATGGGTTTATCTCCAGCATTTGGATTATATCTGGTCCTTTCATACAATCTTTGTTGAGTGATTCTAAATTTTGGGCCACCAAATTGCCTTTCAATTAGTGCCTTCCATTCATTCCAGGAGTAATTAATTCCCTCACTCAATACAGATTCAAACCATAATAAGGCCACATCTGTAAATAAAGATATTAACTTTGAAGTAATTTCTTCATCAGGTAATTTGTATGAAAATTTTAAGTTATCAATTCTTTGTATGAATTGCTGCCAATCAGATTTTGAATCTCCGTCAAAAGATGGGTACTGATCTAACTTAGGCCAGTTCTTTTGGCTAGTTTTTGCTTCCCTAACCTGAGAAATATTGAGTAATTCACTTACTTTAGAAAGATGATCATTTATTTCATCTTTTACTGACTTATTATTCTCAGAGACCATGATATTATGTTCATGTTCCATTATTGGTGTTTCATTTGCATGTTTCATGAAAACAGGTACTCTTGCTACATAAGAAGTGTTATCTTTTATTCTTTCAGTATTTTTCAACATTTTTGCTACTTCTATTTCCACTCTTTGTAACCTATCCTGTATTACAGGTACATGAGTTAGAGTGTCATTTACATTTGAAAAAGATAATTTAACACGTCCCTCAATGGTAGCCATAATATTCTGAGAGTGTTTTAATTTATTTTCTAAATTTCTAATCTCAGATTTTAAGCCTTTATTCTCATTGATTAATTCATTATTTGAATTTTCAATAATTTTTAATCTATTGGCTGTTGCACTCAATGATTGTGTTAGCTGTAATAATACCTTTTCTGTATTATTGTTTGACTCTTTTGAGAACTCTTCCAATTTTTCAATTCTCAATAATAATTTACTTATTATCTTTGATTCCATTGGATTTTCTTTTAAAAAATATTCTATTTTTTCTGTGTCCAACTCAGAAGACTCATCATTTGATTCCAATTTTATATTAATAGCATTATCCTGGTGATCAATAAAACTATCTACATTGTCTTTGTGCAAAGACAAGTTTAACATATTTTTTTAAAATGAATAATCTTTTAAATCATTATCAATCATATCCAATATTTCCTTATCAATCTCATTACCTATAAGTAATTCATTGTTAGGTTGATACAATTGATCATAAGAAGTTGGATGACTCACCAAGGCCTTATTCCATTTCCCCTGCCTCTCCTTGGCTTTCCCCTGTAAGGGTGACTTCTGGATCCTTGTTGAGGAGGGTTGTTGTAGTTTTGGGCGTACCGATCCCATTTCCATTTGCTTACTGTAATTTTTTGGTCCTCCTCTTGGGCTGGAGGTGTTGCTATGGAATTGTTGGGTGCCACTGTTGGTGGTTGAGTCTTTATGTCCACTAGAGCTTGGTTGACTTCTATGAAACCTTGAGCTGCTCTCTTTTCCAGATTGTTGATCTGGTCCACTATATTGTTGACTCTTATTGTCAAGGTGTTCAGTAGGGTGGATAGGGAGTGAACTCACTACGCAATATAGGGGGTGGACTTGCTAGCAAGTCCTCAACCTGAACTCAGATGGAACTCAGATGGAACTCAGACTGAACTCATACTGAACCCATACTGAACTCTACTTGAACACCCACCTAAAACTGTTCTTCTGAGTGGTGTTCATTCCTGATTGTATGGCTCCTTTATCAATAGCTCAATGTTTGTTCAATCTATGGTGAGTTTGGGTCCAAGGTTGCGGACTTGCTAGCAAGTCGGCCCCCCATATTGTGTGGTGACTTGTTCTTGTAATGTATTTTTTGATTTCTTTATTAAAACCTGCTTTAAAAGCTTTTCCCTTTCCTCCAAAGACATTGGCGGAGTGTTGTTGATTATGGGAGAGTCCTGGCCCTCCATTTGAATTTCCTGTAACAGGTCTTTCAGCTCTAGGTCTTAAGTTATAAGGTTTTGCCTTATTACCTACAATGTCATTGTTGTCACACATTTTCACGTGGAATCTAAAGAATTGAAAGTTTTAGATATGAAAAACTTCAAAAAGGAGTTTTATCAGTATTTATCAATACCACTGAAGACAATTTTATTGCTTACTTATTGGTATGAAGTGAATCTTTAAGTGCCAAAAGTCAAATATGCTTTTTATGTGGTCACTTGATTTAACTGGTCTACAATATGTAGCCGTGTTTTTATATTTAAAAGAAAACAACTGTCAGTAAGATTCTTTCTAAATATTTAATGAATATTGAAAACCAATAAAAAGAAAAGATTAAGAGACCTTTTTAAAAGAAAACAATTAATCAGTTTAATTGGTTTATTATCTGCAAAGATCACAAAATTAATTGGTCTATTGACAGACTCCCACTAATAACAATTTTATGTTAAATTAGTGGTAAAATTGTTGATTCAATATCACAATTTTAGTATATAACAGGGATTCTTTTTCTGAAATCACTATATAAGTGACCCCAACCTGTTGTAATTATCCAAATATTTCTAAAAGGATATTATTTATGTGTAACTTCTTTGAAATTTTCACTTACTGGATTATAACAGAATACTTGAGGAAAGGTCCCCAATTTTCAGGCTAAGATCAACTAAATGGACGTGAACTAGCTTGAAAAATCTTAGTCTAGAAGATTTAAATGGTCCTATATGAATACTGTAGTATAAATCCAATAAATAGTAAAATATAATTCAGAATAAAGGTTTTAGTAATATAACTCTCACTATTCTTATATGTGGCTTACAATCTTTTAAGTTGGTAGAAAAATAGATTTAATAATTTCAGATACTATTCAAAAGTCTTATAAAAGTACTAATTGATTTGTATTGTAATTTGTTTGGTTATATTGGATAAATTGAAGTGATAAAGAATGTAGAAACAAGACCCAAAAACCTCCTCCTTTTATACACACTGAGTTCCCCAATAAATCCCTTGATGTACCATCCAATACACAGTTAATGACGCCTCAAAAAAACTAATAGACCTGCCCACCAACATCCCTAGTGATCCATGACATAATTAGACAAGTAACAACCGCCAAAAGCCTGTAATAATAAGGGAAATCCATCAAAATTAAAGAAAAAGAAAAAAAGAGAGTATATGCGTATAAAACAATAATATAAAAGACTAAAGGAGACTTTTTAAGGTTAATAATAGCTTAAGAATAAGGGGGATTTACTGTAGAAATGGAGGGACTAATCCTGACATTATACTACGTGAAATCCCCATCCAAAAATAACCAAAATTAACTGAGAAACCACCAAAAAACTTAAAACAGAGCGTGAGATGTGGGGTAACTACATGCAGTCCTTGGCAGGCGCTTGCACGGGTAAATCCTTGAATAAAATTAGGCGAATTTAAGCGTGGTGATGAAATAAGATGCCAAGAATGAGGTTATTAATGAAATTAGTGCATATAAACAAGGTCAATGCACTATTAATTAAGCTAGGACACTAAATAAGTGCCTGTTCACCTATTTTAGTGTTTTTCCCCACAGTGGGCGTAGAATGTGGGGTAATTATAGTGTGAAAAAGCTAACTTTGCTAAAAATGAAGCTATTCACACGGGAAAAAAGCAGGCAGTATGTGGCCAGTACACAGAAGCCATTTCTGGCATAAAAAACACCAAATTTTAAAAGTGTTATTTTTATGCATTTAAATAGCCAAATAAATAGTCCTTAATGAGCCTAATTGATCTGTCAAAGTGCATTTTTGATATTCTCAATTTTATAGCACATATAGTCAACTTTTAAGTGAAATAAAGCGCATTTCTTGTTTTTTGCATAAAACAATGAATATAACAGCTTCAAGTGTACTTAAAAATTATTTAGCCTTATACTTAAGGTTCTTAAGATTACCCTAACATATTCCAACTTAATATTAAGTACATAAGACCTATAGAAGGTGGATATATGCGTGTATATAAGGTGTTATAATGGCATTTTTTGTGTATTTATCATAATTTTACTTATGTATACTATTTGTGTACTCTTATTTATTGTTCCCATGTATAGTTCATGTGTTTAACATAACTTATAAGCACTTTTTACTCAGTCCTGGATACATACAGGCTGAAAAAATGATTAAATGCAAAATTATTTCATCATACATGGATCCAAAAGTTCAACTGACACCAGCTAGTGATGATTATCACAACACTTCACAAAAAAAGATCAACTACCACAGTGCTTTTTGTTACCTAAAATACCTTGTACAATGCACCAGACCAGACCTAGCCTTTTCCTGTAGTAAATTATCTCAGTACCTAAAAAACAGGCAAAACACACTGGGATGCCTTTATTCTTGTACTTCAATACTTAAAAGGTACAATCTACAAATTACATATAGTAGACCTTTCAGAAAAAACAACACAATTTAGGCTTTTAATGATTCTGATTGGGGGGGGTGTTTGACTACTCAATGTTCAATGACTGGATAAATATTCACCTTAAACAGTAGTACTACTCAGTTGAAAGACAAGCAAAAAAAATACAGAGTCCCTATGTGTAAATGAATAAAAATATAACTCTCTCACTGAATCAGGACAAGAAGCTGTTTAAATAAAAAATTAATTATCTGAATTCAACTTATCATCCTTGGATTTTTTCACCCAAATCATCAACAAGAGACATCACTAGCAAAAAATACAATATATCATTCAAAGACTAAAAATATTGACATTCAAATTTACTGGGTCAGAGAAAAAGTGAACAACAAAAAATTCATTCTCAAGTATCACCCTACTGGTGACATGCCAGCTGATATGTTAACTAAAGCCATTCAAAGAGGGAAACTTCAAAAGATTTGGATTTTATTAACATCAGTGATGGATTACACAATGAGAGAGGGTTTCAAATTTCAAAACTGTTATTATAATCCACCCCTGCTCTACAAAAACACCACCTCAGCTATCTGCCAAAATTCTCATGCCTGTTCACACAATTTTCCCTTTTCACTAGCCTCATCTGGCTTGATATGTTGTGTTCAACATGTAACAATAATATATTTTAAATTTAAGTAGAATCTACTCAAGATTTATGGAGCTTGTCATTATATACAATACAATAGGTCACCATTATTTTCTCTACATTTATCTCATTATACTTTACTATTTTATTTCAATCATCTAATGCCTTTGTTACTTACCAGTAATAATAATAATATTTTCCTTTTTATCTCTTTTTCTTCCTTCATTTGAAATAAAGTTTGGCTAAATTCTTCTGATGTTTCAACTGTGTTCTTACTTGAAATACTTACTGGAACCCATTGGATCCTAAAATAAGATTTTGTTTAACACAAACACCATTCAAGTACACCTTTCCTGGGCAGGTGTACTTGAAATAAAAATGACTTACTAAGTACTGATGTTGTGGCATGATTGAATGGAATATATGCTAACTTTTGAGTCCCTTGATATAATATAATATAATTGCTAATTATGGAAGGTAAGGTTCCCAGATTTGGACAAAAGTGTCCTCCTGAATGATGTACTGGCACTGAGAAGGAAAATTTTATAATGCATAAAAGCTATTTAGTGCAATCTTACAGCCTGACATCAATTATAAAAGTGGCCCTCTCAGTGTTAGTTTAATATTCATGAGGAAATTTTTGGCAATCTGCATGAAGATATCATGAATTCAACTAACAGCATTAGGCTTTTATCTGTTATCAATCGTGGAAATTGAGGTGCCTAGATTTGGTCAAAAGTGTCCTCCTGAATGTTGGACTAACACTGTGAAGGACCATTTTATAATGAATAAAAGCTATTTTTGACAAACTTACAGTCTGACTGAAATCAATTATAAAAGCTCCCCTCTCAGTGTTGGTCTGATATTCATGGAGACACTTTTGCAAATTTATATGAAGATTACTTAAGTTCCCTTAAAAGCATTGCGCTTTGATATTCTGTTAATTATTGATGTGAATTCTCTCAGACTTGGTCAAAAGTATCCTCATGAACATCAAGGACACTTTTATAATTTATACAAGCTATGTTACAAAAACTTAAAAGCTGACTGAAATCCATTATAAATCTATCCTCCTGAAGAATGGACATATTTTTGCAGAAATATCTGTGCAATTACTAGATACATCTCACAAGATTGTGATATCCCACTTCTCATCAAAATCTAGTCATCCTTTTATTGGAGGTGTCTATAAATGATAAAAATTTTCATCATGAAAAGGGAAATTTTTTAATGAATACTATCAATCATTGAATTAGATGAGTACTTTAGTATATTCAATAAGATGATACATTAAGTGCGGTGCTTAATCTTTTCTCAATCTAGGTTCAACTGTTTTTCAATGTAATATCAATACCCTTCTTAAGCTGAATTCAAGTAAAGGTAAGTTTGTGTTCAATATATGACCTTTTTTTTAATTTTTTGATCTGATTTCCCAAAAATTTCTCAATGGTTTCCTAATCATTTTAAAGAGGGGTAAATTCTAGTGATTCACCCCCAAATTTCCTGTGGTGATAGATATGGAATCTATGATAAACAATGCCTGTCCACTGGGATTAGAGGAAGGAAAATTAGTTGGATAGTCAAAGTAGGATAGTTGCATGGCCAGGCTAAGGGTATGAACATTCATGAAAAAGATATTGGACTGAAATATAATTTTGATACATGAAACACCAAATATTAATTCTTTTTGAAAAAAAATGATAAAACATCATTAGAATAATTTGTTTCTTATCCACTATTTAGTTTATAAGGGAAGAAATCTCTTTTAACCCCTACATTGTGATATTGCTTTTCTTTTTTTCTTACTTTAAAGTTATCAAACCCTTTAAATTTTTTAAATCACAGACACATGGACACATATATATAAATTCATATTTCTTGATTTTTAAGTAAATATCAGTATCAATCTTAATAAGTTGGCTAGTATAAGTCTCTAGATTTGCATTATGTTAATTCTTGATTTTCTTTTCTTTCTCCCTTGAATAATCTACAAAATCAAACATTCACTTGTTAAAATATATGTTACAAATAAATAAATAACTATTTACTCAACTTGTAGACTCTTTATTTTGGTACTCTTTCCCTCCAATAGAGATTGGTATGATTTGAGAATCTCACTTAAACTTAAAAAAATAATTTTTTTCTTGAGAAACATGAGTCCTTTTTGTTTGAGAGAAATTCTTCGATCATAAGTAAAAATGTTTTCATCATTTTCACTTATTGAATTTGGTACTCCTTGCATCTTTCTTTGATTATCATCCAGAACACCATCTTTTTTGGAAAAATCTTGATGATATTTTAATTTTCTCCTATTTGAAACTAAAAATATATCCTTAAGAGATTCAGGAAATGGTTTTCTGGGGTATATGTAAGGAAATATGTCTTTATGTGCTCCATTTGATGAATCCCTTCCCAAATTTTGAATTTTTAATAAAATTTCTTGAAAATTTTGTTCATGTATTGATTTTTTAAAATCAAAAGAGGAATCCACAATGAACAGATATTCACTTTTTAAGTATGTTAAAATTGTAGATTCAATATTTTGAGATACTTCAACTTCAAAAAAATTTATTTCAAAATTTCTCCTTTGTTCTTGGACCATGTTTTTTATAAAAAAATCATCAAAGATCTGAGTATAAGACTCAAATATCTTAATATCTTTTGATTTTTTTTGATTTTTTTGGAAAAGGTTGATTCCAAGTTTTACAATAATTTTTGCCATCATTATTTCAATACCATTCTCAATTAGATGGTTAAATAGGATACAGCTGTAATCCAGAATAAGTCTATCTTCAAAAAGATATGTCTTGTCACCATCCATTTCCAAGGTGAGTATCAATTCATTAATATATTTTTTCCAAAATTTATCCCAAAAACCACCTATTTGTATTAAAATATTTTCATTTATTATTTTGTTTTGAGAAATAACTCCCATTCCCAAGTAAAATATTTTTACCAGAGCAGGAATTTGATATGATTCTCCTAAAACGTTTTTGAGAGATTCCAATTTAGTTTGAAAAAAAGTGGGGGTTTCTGGTAAATGGTGGAGAGTATCAATATCAGCCTTTAAAGAGTGGATGGGAGTGTGTCCCAAGCATAATTTTCCAATTTCTTTAACATGATTTGCCAAGGATGTGTACTTTAAAGCTTCATGTTTGAATTGTAATTGATGCAGTGCTTCATTAATTTCTGGGAAATATGAATCTTTAATAAATTGTGGAAAGTTAGAGATACTTTCTTTTTCAGCCACATTTGATGGTAAGTTTTTAGATGGGTCATCTATTTCTTCTGATGAAGAAGTATGCTGAAATCTTTGAATAATAGTAGCTTGATACCAAAAAAGTTGATGGAAGAATAATTTAATGAAGTTTTCATTATTTTGACTATAATTTGAATTTGGAAGTGTAAGACTAATAGAAGTATATATAGGATTGGTCCTTTTAATTTGAACAAGATAATCAGCAACTTGTTGTGCTAATCTTTGAGGTTCACCACCACTTTTGTGCAGGGAAAAACTTTCAATATCCTCTGGGTATTCATTGTCCAAGTACTTGATCATTTCGATATCAGTTGCTGATTTTGTATCATTTTGATTTATTTGCCGCTTGGGTGTGTTCCATAGCTTATTTTCAAAATTGAAACGCAATTCAGCGATATAATGTTTCCTGAAATAAGTTGCAATTTTTTGAACGTCTTGGGACTTACGTGATCGATGATAATAACGATTAGTATCCATGCAAAGTAAGATGACTCTTTCCACTGTTTGCCATGGAAGACCCAGTTCAGATAGTGCATTAGCGTATACAGTTAAATACTCCAAAGTTTCGACCCCCGACTTTGTCCATGGTAAGTATGCATTTTTTTCATAGATTTGTTTCATAAGGTCCATCCAGTTTGTAAAAAACATTTCCTGTGCTTGTATGAAGAGTTGATAAAAATTGACATTACTGGTTTGCTTTTTAAGGAAACCCGGAAGGCAGAGTTGATATGCTTGGAGAATAAGAGGTAAATTATAACCATCTGGAAGAGCTTCTTGTAGTCTGGAAATCCAATTTTTTGAATGCTTCAAAACCTCTTCCGAATCGATTGCTTGTTGAATTGGGTGTGAAGGGAATTCCGTACCTATTAGAATGTGGATTTCATGAGACTAGGAAGGAAAGCAGCGAAAAAATAAAAGATAAAAAATAACTTGATGGTTGTTTCATTCTTAAACCAAACGGTCGCGTGTTTTCTTGTATTTTTAAGAGGTAGCTTCCTGAGTAGTAAAGTCATGCACTTTTAAAATCACCCAATTCTTTTCTTAATTTATGTATGCTTGTACCGAAGTCTTTGATAAAATTGTCCAGGAATAATTGAAAATTAGTTTCAAAAAATGACTTACCAGAAAGATCAAAAGTTTTGAATGATGTCGAGTTCGTAAGTAATACTTCTTCTTCCGATTCTCTACCATCACTTTTACTATTTTCCTTACTATGTAGGTTGCTTGAATTTTTCTCAGCTATAACCGTTGAAGTTTCAACATTATACTTATTCCCTACCGATTTTATTTTAAAAGAAATAAGAAAACATTCATGATGAAAATGGATTTCTTTTTTTTCCCTCCTTTCAATTTGCTCATACAATGCACAATATATAAAAATCGTGATAGAGTTTCGGAAAAACTTACTTGAGGAGACATTTTTTTCTAAAGTATCTGTGACTTCGAATAAGTTATAATATGCATTGCCGAGAGACAAATCGAGGTCCGGTAAAATCTTGTCCGTCACGAGTTCTTTTATACATTGGTTAATGCGTGACGATTTTGAAGACCTTTGGACCTCATTGTTGAAGGTAGGGTGAATTTGGGAAGCTGTAGCATAATTCCTTTCTAAAAGTTTATCGTGTAGTGCTTCATTCCCTTCACCAAGAAGACCGCCATGTGCTAATATTTGTCTGGTAGAAGAATGAAGAGATAGTGAATAGATTACTGCTAAAAGCTTTTTACCGGCTAGCAGGTTTAGATTCGAAAACTTATTTCTTGTCATTTCAATCCTGAATTATGGTGTTTCTAGAGTTGGTAACTAAAAATAAGATGATCTAGAGACAAAATGAAAAAAAAAAATATATATATATATATAAAAATATCATGGATAAGATTTTTTTTTCTTCTCAATATTGAAAGCTACCGCTCGAGGGCGTGAGTTGTCGTCCTACACAAGTTTGAAACTTTTCTTGACAAGATCCCTCGCATCAAGTATTATTAAAATGTCACCGACTCCTAGTCTCAGGGAGAATTGGGATCAAGAATGGTGTGAGATAAGAGGTGTGTAATATATTGACAGATAAATGTAGGGCTTGACTACTACCCTGATTGTTATACTTTCTTCATTAGGGGGTATCAAAGTTATAAATTTGTAATTATTTAAAAGGCATTTCACAACACAAAAAGAAAGCCACAAACTTGACATTTGCTCTCAATAAAAAGGTGTTTTGGGGGCACAATATTTCATATTTTAAAAAATAGTCATGGTTGATTTGGTGGAAAAAAGAGGTATTTTGAAATGGAAGATTTCTAACTTTGATACCCCCTATTATTAAGTAATGATTAAATGCGTCCAGCGCAAAACCTATAAGGAAATTATACCCTCACAAAAGCTAGCTGACACCTTCTAACCCACCAGAATCCCCAATAACTTCCCACTTACTCAAAAGTACCACTCCTGTTTCCTGCTAATTTTCCTCTCTCTAGACTTCTTTGTATATTATTCCTAAGTGTTCATCAACACATTAGTTATCCTTTTCATTCATACCTCAAGCCGGGTGAGATTGTACGAATTAAAACGAAAAAATGAAAACTACGTTTCTATTTCTAAACCCCATGATATTAATTACCATGTTCAAATCGTGTCACGCTTGCTTTTTGTGTTGCAAGGGTCTTACAATTTCACTGTCAAAAATGCGAGTCATTGCTACACGAAGCGCTAACATATGCGAAACATTTTTGCTCGCGATGAGTACATTTGATTCAAAGTATAGTTACATATCACAAGGATTTCCTTTTCATCCCTTTTTGTGTCTCACCAATACTTCAATACTTCAACTTTCCATTTATGTTTTAAATTGAATTTTTAATTACCATCCATTTAATGCACCGCATAATCAAGATGGACAGACTTACGAGACAACTTTTTTTGCGAATTTCTCAATTCATATAGAATCAAAAGTGAAAATTTAAAAAATAAAACGGAACATCATGTAGCTATAAATATATCAATTGTATATAAGAAAATTGGAGTTCACTGAGCTGACATTGTGATTTCGATTTATTCGCATTTTGTGACAAGCAACGTTCTGTTGAATCTTATACAAAACCATTTTGGCAAACTTCCCTAAATAAGGCGGCAGTATCACCGAGGATGGCACTTGGGAAATATCGCTGGAAATGTCTCTACTAATTTGACATTCTTTGGCAATAATTTCTTCAGACTTATTCGATTTTAATGATAAATCATCATCAATCGAAAAGCTCGACAATGCTTGCATTAGATTGGATACTGCGTGTTCATATGGAACAAAATGCCCTGTCTTTGCATCTCTTGTCATATCTCGACACATTATTTCCAGCCACGACTCAGCATCGGGTGCAGTCCAGGCGTCTTCGTGACATGGAAGCTCAATATCGGCGTCTTCGACAGCGATTGAGGGGTTAGGGGACAATAGGTAAGCATTAATCAATAAGAGAAACACAGTCCTAAAAGATTACATAAAATGTTTGTAAATGTATCACGATCAGAAATTTAAGACATGATTCATATTTTCATTAAAAAATAAACATACCGTTTCATAGTTTCATACTTCACCCAAAGTTTCCAGGCTTCATCTAGACACAATTGACCTTCCAAAACCAAGGTGACATAATTAGGACACGCAAGAACAGCCTCTTTAAGTTTCAAATCTTTGAAATTCTATAGCCTCAAGATAGAAAAAAAAATCAAAAAAGCAGGAAAATTACTACAAGAATTTGAAAAAATAACCTGGATTAAAGTTTCGTTAAAATGGGTTGCTCGTTCGCGCTGTTTGATCTGTTTATTGAAGGCTCCCAGATATTGATATATTAGCAGCCCTTGAATTAATTCTAATTTAAAGTCGAAGGAGTCTCCAGCACGGTTCTACCATATCATCCAGAAGATTCAATTCATTTTCGTTTTGAAAGAGGTTGTGGTGAAAAACAGAGCCCAAAATAACCTACAAAATCAAGCTGAAGTGCTGGGCGTTTGTATCTATATGGGAAATTCAGAATATATATTTAGCTGATCAGGTGCTCGGAGAAAAAAAATCACATACGACAATGAGCGGTCAGCAAAGTTTTTTGCTTGATTTGTATTTTCAAAACAAGCTCCAGCAACCGCAATAGTGTACCCAAGATGAAGTGATATGGCACTGATGTAAATGAACATGTTAAATTCCCATGGTGAGAAGGAAGCATGATAATTCCACTTACTCTCCTCGAAAGGTTGGGATGTGAATCATGGGTATGAATGGAATCATAGTATGAGTCGCTTTGTGGATATAAATTGATAAATTACCCATTGTAGGAATTACATGTCCAATGGAGCGCTGACATAAAAACGCCAAAGCGTATACACTCGGTAGAATATAATATGGCGATGTGACTGGTTCATCAGAAGTAAAAAAGTATGGATCCATGAAGGGTATGAACTTGCGATCAGGATCATATAACTTTGTGAGAACTTCATTATCATAATCATAATCCATCTTTCGCTGTAAGGAAGTAGGAGCCTGAGAGGGCTGACGGGAAGAATTATCATCATCATAAGCATCGCAAGATAGATGTGAAAACCCAGTTTTCAAAATTGATACGGAAATATAGGTGTCATTAGAATTTGATGAAGTTAGAGATGTGATTTCTGAGCTAGACTCTGGATGATAAATAACCGGGGACGAAAAGCTTTGAGAAGCATCTTGAAAGTCCTTTGAAGCAGAAGGTTTTCCATACAAGTCATTATATTTCGGTGGCGATTGGCCAATGCTTTCAATGTTAATATTTGACAAATGAGTCTTAGTGTAGGAGATAAAAGTTTGGGGGGGAGTTGAAGGGTGCGAGCTGTCAGCAATGAGATTATCTAGCTGCGTGTCAGTTTTGGGGACACAGAGAGCTGATGGGAGGGGATGGGATTGTGTTTCTTGTAATTGAGATGGATCCTTTTGCCGGATGGCCACTAGGCATTTCTGCTTGTGTCTGTGGAGAAGGTCACTACGAGCGTAGTTGCTGCCACACGCGCAGGACCAGGGCCTCAATCCCTTGTGGACAAACAGCATATTTAAATATGGCACACAATAACGAGTGATGGATGCCATCGAAGCTGAAAAACATGTAACTCACCAAATGCTTTAATCTTCGATGACGAGCAACATATTCTATCTGTAAATTTATTTTTTCACAAGCAACACCGAATGACACATCAGTCACTGCGTCGGAAAGTTTTCCTCACCCAAAATTAGGGTTCAGATACGAACGGGACAACAAAGTTCAATCACAAGGGAATACAGATAAAAACTGACTCTGGAGTATGTTTTGGGACATCTGGACCAGAAAAACAGCACGTCATCAATTCAATATCAAGTGAATCAATAGCAGTATAAAGAAAGCAATTACTCTGGACAGCGATGGAGTCCGGATTTGCGAGCCATAGGAAGTGAATAACTTGTAAGACTTGATTGGATTGCTTGCTACACGGGGCAAGAAGGATCAGATTCCAGCTACCAAATATGGGCCGGACGGATCGAAAGCACCGATAAATAAATATTTCAATTTTAAATCCATTCGAATGTTTGACTAGAATAACCCTGAAGATCACAGCTGAATATTCACAGTCTGTGGCCGAAAAAACAGGAGTTGATTGAATACTGTAAAAATGAGAAGACGTCACACAATATATGCACCTAGCTATCAATGCACAAAGTTCAATTTTTTTCTTGGCATCTCCAAATTTTAAACGTCATCTGAATTACAATCATCGTTTGACTTCCCCTAGAATTTAGCTGTGATTGTTGACTTGCTGCATTATTGTCAGGTTATATTTGTTACAAAACTTCCAGTTCTGAATCAACATGTGCTTTGCAGTCAGTAATTATAGATTTGGTCATTCTCCAATTGCAAAGCTTTAGTGAATAATAACTTGGCTTAATATTACATCAGCATGAGCCCAAAAAATCAGCTAAGAGCTTTGGGCAACTCAATCAAAGTCACCACAGAAAATTTGGGAGAGAACTGCTAGCAGTCCAACCCCCCCCCCCCCCCCCCCCCCCCTTTGAAATGGTTGGGAAATGGTTATGACTATGTCAAGACACTGTTGAAAATCAGATGAAAACAGATTGAAAAAAAAATTGTTCATAGATTGAACAATAATTTACCCTGTCTTAAAGTCAGTTTGAGAAAAGTATTGAAAATAAATTAAAAATCATATTGACCCAGTTTGAGCAAAAGTTAAACACTACATTTAATGTTCCATCACCATGGGAAATCTAGGGGTGAACTGCTAGCAATCACCTCTCCTGAACTTTAGAGTGTCCCTTCATTATGCCAGGTTTATGAATACTTTATAAACATAAGTAAATTAGAGTTAGATTTACATTTATTCTCAGACTGGTCCAAAAATGAACCTCAATTGATCTCAAGTTATGCATAAGTTGATCAACTATAACCATGATTTTATCCTTCATTGAGCACACATTGAGCACATATTGATCCAACAAAAGCTTTTGAATATCCAATATGATTATCAATTTGGAGGATGAAAATTATTCCTTAAACATACCTAAGCATTACTTTGCATCCAAAAGATAAACCATAAAATTATGAAAGTAAATTTAAGTTACAATAAAGATATCTTTTACTACATAATTGCAACAATAGATAAATTTAGCAAATTTTTTTCATCACAAATTTTAAAAATTGAAATAACTAATGCCATTCCTATTTTCAAATTTTGAAAAGAATATAGTCACTACTCACCTCAAATCTATTAAGTCTTTGTAAAACTAAATTTTGAATAATTTTTTTTATTTTACCTAAAATATAAGACCTACAGGCTATTGAAAATAAAATCTTCAGTTACTCAATTAAAAAAAATATTTATATTTAAATAAAAACAAAAATAGTCCTTAAAGTGTATAACTTGAAAGGTTGTTATGGAAATTAATATGTGAGTTTTCCTATTTAAATATTTAATGCTTATATAAATCACTTACACAAGTTTTGGTATGAGTACATGTGAAATAGTAACTGCATTTAAAAGTGGAAGCCAATATAATGACAAAAATATTTACAAACTTTATTTTAATTTAATATTTATCTGTAAAAATTTTTGAAAGTAATATTTTATGCATCTTCTTTAGGATCTCTTACTCCTCCTCTACCCATCTACTTTTTAATAGGGGGTCTCAAACTTGAACAAATATGCCTGGTGGATTTCATTTGAAAACTGCCACATAAACACACCATGAAACATGGCTGATTTGGTACCTGACATCTCAAACATGGGGTCAAATACATCCTACTTTAGTGCAAATTTTCCAACCACAGCTCAGCCCACTAATATAAAGATCCTCCCAATTCACCACACATCACATCTTTCCCCTCCCACTTTTTTGATACAAATTTTTACACACCATGCCCCAGTAAGTTTTGCACTTTTCATTCCTTTCTTTATCAACAATTCCTGATCAAGTTTCTATCCTCAAAACTCAGTCATTATGCTAATCACACTACAAAATTCTCAACACAACCCTTTTATATACTTTTTTCATGCTCTCAAAATGATCAAGTTGCATGTACTTTCCACTTGGGTTTGTTATTTTATTTTTGCATATTGACTTTTATTTTGAATTTTCACCGAAAGCATATTTTTTCCCTCCTTATTCATTTTGGTTCATCATCTCAACATGAAGTTGCATATTTTCAGAAATTGCATAATTTTTCATTCTTTCTGTTTTTCAATGATCCCTCATATCCTTTTATTCATCTTCTCTTACTTCCTTAACTCTTCTTCTATTTCTTTTATTCATCACTTCCTGAACTTCTATCTGGTCCCTTTACATATTTGAAGACATCTCATTAGGTAAGTCATTCTCCCACCATCTTTTTTCAATTTTAACTGATGTTCTTTTTCTGAATTTGTGTTTTTTATTGTTTCTATTTCTTTTTTTGTTTTCTCAAATCACATTTCCTTTTTTGAAAAGGCTCTCCAGAAGCCTGGCTCTCATATCCAACAAGCTACATCTGATTTGGCTCACTGGTTGTTGAGATATTTATCATCCACTTGGCTCAAACTTCCATCAACTTTATTTTAATCTTCTCAAGCAGGTCTTACTCTGGAACAAATATAATACTTATAAATAACATAGGTAGCTAAAATAGATCTTTTTAGCCCATTGATAATCCCTGGCTTTAATTTTTATAGTCCTTTTTTAATTTTCTTTTAAGTCAAAAAAAAGAGTCAGAAATAGGGTTAGGGTTATTTAAATGACATATCCTTTTGTTGGAAGACTCTCCAGAAGAATGGATTTTATTTCCAGCAAACGGTGTTGAATTTGGTCCAGTGGTTTCTGTGATATCTGCTTCCAAAGTTGTGTCTTGTTTCATAGACCAATTTACATTTCTTAAGTTCAATGTTGCATCATATGCATGTAGGTCTTATGCAATCTATTTCAAATCATACTTCAGGCTTTTGGATATTTTTTTATCAGCTAAATATCTGCTTTGGATGAGTCCTTCCTATTTTGTGATTTTCTTTTTTCATGAGGATGAATATTAACATTTGCTGAATTTCGGCTCATTCAAATATCAGATTTTTTGATTACAGGTTCACTAGAGGCATGAATTTCATTTCCAGAAAGCAGAATAATTTTTTGCTGAGAAATTTCTGAGATATCTACTTATAAAGTTGAGTCTTCTTATGTAAACTAATTTACATTATTGAATTTTGATAATCCATAATATGCATATCTTTTCTAATAATTTTTATTGTACCACTCCCAAGGTATGTCAATTCCTCAACTTTTCTTCTTTATAAATCATTTTTACCCCTTATTTGTTGCTTTTTTGGATTTTTTTCAGGATATGGCATCATCAAATTTATTTGGAACTCTTCTCAGGATAATCATCAATCAAAAATCCAAGAGATAATCATCAAACTACCAAGGAAACTCCTGGTTTGGAATTTTGTAAAAAGTTTACTCATTTTTTTGGAATCTTGTGAAATGCTTATTCATTTTTTTTCATTCCAGATCAACCAAATTCTGATAAACCAGGTAAGTAAAGCAAGGGGTGAAGGGTTGCTTTCTAGTAAATCTTTAGGGAGGGGTTATAAATATGGTAATTAGAAGATTTTCCATTTTTTTATTTTTATTTCATAAATTTTTAAATTATTAATTATTAAAGATAATCAATCAAGTGAAAATTTTGTGCAATTGAGCCTTGCTGCTGTATAAATGTGTTTTTTTAATCATTTATTTGTACTGAATGGATGAATTCTAAATACAATGCTTGTCATATTATTTATTTGGCTTTGGTCACATATGAAATCATTGGCAGGTGGTATTGTGAATCCCATTACTTTTACTTGGTTGATTATCTTTTTTGATTGATTTATTTAAGAATTTATGAAATTAAAATGAAAATTTTATAATCTTTACCCCCTGCCACAGTAAATTTCTGGGGGAGGTATTGCCATTTTTTTTTCTGACATAAACATTTTTTTTCCAGACATAAAAATTTTTTTTGACATGAAAAAAATGGCAATCCCCACCCCCAAATATAGTAAAATTCAGGGGAGGGTATTGCCAATTTTCTAGATTTAGAAAAATCAAATTTGTGAATTTATGTATCTTGTGCATAAGGATTGGTTAATGAAGCTGTTGAAAAACCTTATTTAATCAAATTATTAATAAAAATCCAGAATGAGTTTTAGTCATGCAGATATAGAGAAAAAAATTACTTATAATTTAAATACAAAACATGAAATCAGCTGAAATCCTAAAAAATAGCAAGAGTAGAAGCATGTGATGTATATAAGAGAGATTCAAAGCATTGTATTACAATCAAAATATTTATTTCCATCTCTGATCTGGAAATGGTTTTCAAGATGGGTTAATGTGGCACCATTTTAATTTGAACTAAAATGACAAAGTGCAACACAGATTTGAATAGCAGGATCTCCTTGTGGACAACAAGAATCATTTCTGAAAATTTAGTGATCTTTTATCAATTCAAGTAAACTGAAAAATCCAGGAAAGGTTGTAAAAAATATCTGTTGAAAGCAAATTTAAGGAATGTTTTAAAGACCCTCAAGGTTAAATTGTGGTTGGTGTTGTACGGAAGGTGTTCTGGAATATAAGTAACAATTCTCCAGCATGTCACACATTTAAACCAAGTCAAGTTCAGCATTGCAGTTGGTATCAGAGTTAACCAATAGATCCAGGGCTAGAGTAGTAGCAGTGATTTTTAGTTGATGATGGACTGAAAGAGAAATTTTAGTGAATGGTGATGAAGACTAAGGGTGAGTTTATGATGAAGGGGCTGCTTAAGTGGAGGGAAGTAAAATTTTTCACATGTTGAATAATAAACCCATAAGAATTAGGTGAAAAAAATCTAAGGAGATGGTGTGTCTGTACCAAGTGCTGAATAATCAAGATGAAGGAGAGAAGTGTTTTCATGGCTTGTTTTTCCCAAAAAAAGGTGTGTTTGGTGTCAAACACACCATCAAAATACACCTGTCAAGGGAAGGTGTATTTCATTTTCTGATGGAGTGTTTGGTACTTTTTTTTGTGGCATTTTTATGTGATTTATTTGATCAAGTTTGAGACCCCCTAATTTACTCCATCCCATCTCATTTTTATAGAAAATATCTATTGTTCTAGAACTCTCCTTATCAGAAATGGCTCATTTTATTTTTGAGCCATTAATCCCTTAAACAATTCTCTGCCACTCATAATTCTTAATATATCAAAGAATATGCATTTTATATTTCCTCTAATCTTTTTTTCAAGATTTCAAATTTTAGATAACACTACCAGTGAGAGGGAGCCTGGCTGGCAGTGATTTAAAATTACATAAAAAAATTCACTATGCACCAAGTAAGATATCCCTGATGGGGATATTTGGTGCAAGTTGGGGATATTTTAGGGAGGGACATAAGGATAGAAAAATATGTGGAAGAAAAATAAGTGTAAGGAAAATATGTGCAAAAAAAATATGTGTGAAAAATAAGTTTAAGAAAAATATGTTGAAACCATGGGAAATTTTGTTTTTTATCTTTTCTCAATAATTTTTTTTTTATTTTTTATTTTTTTATTTTTTACTTTATTTTCTGTTTTTTTGCCTTTTTTTTAATTTTTTTTGAAACAAAAAAAAATTCTCACAGTTGTAAATGATTTATCTCACACTTATTTCTATTGCATTTATTTTTCTTGCACTTAATTTTCTTATATTTATTTTTCTTACCTTATGTCCCTTACAAAAATATCCTTAACTCGGACTGGATATCCCCATCAGGGATATCTTACTTGGTGCATAGTAAAAAGACCCTGATCCACAGGAAGTGGCTTTAGTTTGAAAATTAAAAAAATATTTTTCTGCCAGCTTTAAGCTGGCAGCTTTTAATAAAATATAAAGAAAAAATTGACCAAAGACACTTTTAATGGCTTTGGTCAATTAAATAATACATCTTGCAGGCAGTTTTAAACTGCCTGAAAGATGTTGTGTTTAAAAGCGAGAAAAGTTGCATGCAGCATCTTTGCTCACTTTTTTTAAATTAATGACTTGCAGCCTGTCTAAAACTGGCTGAAGCTATTTTTTAAAGCAACCAAAGTTGCAAGCTTATGTTGGCATCTCCCAGCCGGATAAAACTGGCTAGGAGGTTTTAAGGTGAGATTAAAGAAGCCAATTCTCTTAAGGCGAAATTGGCTGCTTAAAACATAAACTACCAGCCAGGGGGAGGCTGGTTGGTAGTAATTTAATATTACATAAAAAAAACCCCAAGCCACAGGAAGTGGCTCCAGTTTGAAAATAAAAAAAATATTTTGCTGCCTGTTTTAAGCTGGCAGCATTTAATTGAATATAAAAAAAATTGACAAAAGCCACTTTTAGTGGCTTTGGGCAATTATATAATACATTTTCAGGCAGTTTAGAACTTCCTGCAAGATGTTGTGTTTAAAAGAAAGTGAAGTAGCATGCAGAAACTTTGCTTGCTTTTTTTTTAAAATTGTTGACTAGAAGCCAGTTTAAAACTGGCTGGAGGCATTTTTTTAAAGCAACTAAAGTTGCTTGTAGTGACTTTGGTTGCAAGTTAATTTTTTATTCTCCCAGCAAGATAACACTGGCTGGGAGGTTTTAAGGTGAGATTTGAGCAGCCAATTTGCTTAAGGAAAAATTGGCCGCTTAAAACATAAACTACCAGCCAGGCTCCCCCTGGCTGGTAGTAATTTAATATTACATAAAAAAAACCCAAGCCACAGGAAGTGGCTCCAGTTTGAAAATTAAATTTTTTTTTTCTTCCAGCTTTAAGCTGGCAGCATTTATTAAAAGATAAAAAAAATTGACTACAGCAACTAAAAGTGGATTTGGTCAATTTAATAATACATCTTGCAGGCAGTTTAAAACTTCCAGAGAGATGTTGTGTTTAAAAGCAAGCAAAGTTTCATGCAGAAACTTTTCTCACTTTCTTTTTTTAAATTGTTGACTTGCAGCCAGTTTAAAACTGGCTGCAGGCATTTTTTTAAAGCAACCAAAGTCGCTTGTAGCGACTTTGGTTGAAAGTTCTTTTTTTTTTCTCCCAGCCAGATAACACTGGCTGGGAGGTTATAAGGTGAGATTAAAGCAGCCAATTTGGCTGCTTAAAACATAAACTACCAGCCAGGGGGAGCCTGGATAGTAGTAATTTAATATTACATAATAAAAACCCGAGCCACAAGAAGTGGCTTGGGTTTGAAAATTAAAAAAAAAATTTGCTGCCAGCATTTAATAACAAAAAGAAAATCTAACCAAAGCCACAAAAAATGGCTTTGGTCACTTTTATAATACATCTTTCAGGTAGTTTAAAACTGATGCAAGATGTTGTGTTTAAAAGCGAGGAATTTTCATGCAGAAACTTTGCTTGCTTTTTTTGTTATATTATTAACTTGCAGCCAGTTATAAACTGGCTGAAAGTCATTTAATAAAGCAACCAAAGTTTCTTGTAGCATCTTTGTTTGCAAGCTCATTTTTTCATATCCCAGCCAGATAACACTGGCTGGGAGGTTTTAATGAGAGATTTGAGCAGCCAATATTGCATTAAGCAACATTGGCTACTATAAAAAATGAACCAACAGCTAGGTTGTCTGGGCTGGTTTGAATTAATAAGAAAAAAATATGAGAGTTGAGATATTGAAATTTCCACTACTCTTTTACATGCCATTTGGAATTAATTTTTTGACAGTGTTAAATGTATATGTGCATAATAAAAAATAAAAGCCAGAAAAAGCGGTATTGAATATTTTTAAATGCCAAAACTAATATACCCAGTTTTAACATGTTTGAAATATCAAAATACTTATTTTGTGTGCAGATTGTTTTACAGAAATATACACTTGGTTGTTAACTCTTTTGTAGCCGAATTTAATTTTAGTGGCAACAAAAATGATAAGTGATAAAAAATGTGTCCATAACAGCTGAAGGTGAGTTTTCCCACCTTATGCGAACAAATGATATGGATAAGTGGATTGAATTTGAAAAATAATAAAAAGTGAATATTATTTGAATTCGTGTGCAACTATCCAAGGCTTTGGTTCCTCAAATTATACTTCTTGAAACCCTATAAAAATAAGCTATAAAAACAATATGTAAGTTTTAATTAAAAGCATGCAAAAAAGTTTTGTGATCATTTGTACAATATATTTCTGTGTAAAAACCTTTTGCATATATGCCTTATGTAAGTCACTGCATGCCATGCAACAGGCTTTAGTAACTTGCATGTTTCTATACACATAACTGTAAGCAAATTTTCATCCAAGTGGCAAATTTTCTAGTTTTCTCCTTCTAATTACAAGAGACAGGTTATTATAATTAGCTTTCCATCTGTTTCACTTAAGAGATTTTTATTTTAGTTTGTCCTTTATACTTTTTTCTTAAGTAAAAATATTAATTTCACTTTAAATATAAGTTCAACTTTTAGGGAATCAATTTTTCTCAATCATTAGGTTTGCCACCAAAGTAACTTGTTTGCAGATTAATAACTTGGATTGTTTGTATTTTACTCTCCTTTTTAATCTCTTTAAAAAATAAAAAAAATAGAACTGATGATTGTTTTTAACTCTTGGAAGATTGATCTCTAACTTGTCATAGTATAATCAAAAAGCTAATTTTTGGTAAGCATCCAAAATTTATATTGGTTCCTCTTTCTCTTTTTAATTTTTTCATTCAATAAAAATTAAACTTATTTTTCTACAATAATATATTCCTAAAAATTAAAATTTAAAGATTAGTTGTCCATTTATCAATCAATCATTACCTACTAAAGGATTTTTTTTAAATTTCAAGAACTTATATCTTTTTTTCACTATTTCATTTTCAAACTTATTATTATTCTCAATCATTATATATTAAATAAATAAATAAAATAAAATATCATATTATCCACATGTGTATGGGATCAATTTTTTTCTACATATCAATAATTTATTGTATTGGCCTCCTGTAATTATATCAATGGTAGAGGTATAGTTTATTCTTGTTTAAAGAAACTATACCTTTCAAAATTATAAATTATGGATATCTGGAGGTTTGATATATTATTGATATATGGAGAAAAATTAAATAAATAATCAACACATACTTATGTATTATTTCTTTATTTATCATAATAATTGGGAATTGGATTTAAGCTTCACATTTAATTGTTTTTGTTTACGGTATAGTTGAATCTCGTGTGCCCAACACATACAGCAGAATACTATACTTGTAAGAAATAAAATGAAGCTTTAATTCCAAATACTTGATTTATATTTTAAATTCAGCTAATACTCATGTTTGATACATGCATGTTGGATATGATTTATTATTTAATATTAAGAGTATAATGATTATTTTTGGAGGCCTTATTTTTTAACATTGCATTATTTTGCAATTTTTATTTATTTATTTTGGAACTAATTTAATTTCTTATCCACTACACTAAAAGATGTAGGCTTCAAAAAGTTTGTTTATAAAGATAAATCACTGCTGAAGAAAAAAATAAAAAAACAAGCATGCAAAAAACATCAAGAATGCATTACTTATGGTTGAAGTTACGGTATTGAGAGATATGGAAAGATGGAAAAATATTTTTCTAGGAGTTTTTTAAAAAATTTAGTTAATCCATAACGGTATTTTATTTTAAATTCTAGCTGTTATATTTTACATCCAGTCTGCTCCTCAATTCCAAGTGTGATAGTGAAAATATTTTCTATTGAAGATCTCATTCAATTAAACATGCTTGAAGCAACAATTCAGTGCATCAAAGACTTTTTGTATTGTGAAAATTGAGTTTTGAAAATAAAGCTCATAAAAATGGTGGTGGATTTGGTAAAATCTTTGTTGGTGGTTGGTGTTGAGATAGGATAAAGTCTCTATTAATTTGTAAGTATTATATAGTTTTAATCTTCTATTATTTTAATTAATTCTTTAGCTCAATATTCTTCTAAGCCCTTAAATTTGGCAGAGTATGATTGTTGCATGAAGCAAATAGAGTTATTCTTTAATTTTTTTTATCAAAATATATCTAATGTTAAGTATCAAGAAGCAGTAAAAATCTGTCAAAAGCTTGGTATTCCTGGGTTTGGAGAAAATTTTAATGATCAAGAAATGGAACCATTTTCTGGAAATGTTACTTGGAAAACAGGCTTAAATGGAAACAGGTTTTCAAATACTACTCACTGTGACTTAGACTGTAGCGAGTATACATTTGGACTTTTCATGCCTAAAGACACTGAGAAAAATTCTCTTCATCAATCTTATGACTCAAATCAACAACATCAAAAAGGTGGAGAGCTTCATTTTCCTGAAATAGCTTGAAAAGTAGACATGGAGGCCACTAATGGCATCAAGGTGATTCTATGGCCAGCAAACCTTCTTAATAATTTTACTTCACAATGTTATGAGATTGGTGGATTCACTTGCCTTGGCTCATCTATTCAAATTTGTACAACACTTTTAAATACATTTAAAAAACTCCAAGAGTTTGAAATAGATATTTCTGAGTACTTAGATATAAATGAAGAGTTAGTAAGATGTAAACTTCTTAACATGAAACTTTCTAACTACAATGAAAAGACTGTTTTAACAAAAAAAATTTAGTGAATTACTATATATTTAATGTTACTAAAGACATTGAAAATTAAAATACAGAAAAAGATTCTGATATAAATGTTAATAAAAAAATTAAAAGACCATTAAGTAGTGATAGGTAAAAATGTGATTGTATTGTACAGGTATTAGGGGTATCAAAGTTAGTAATTTTCAATTTCAAAACACCTCTATTTTCCACCAAATCAACCATGATTATTTTTTTTAAATATTCCATATTGTGCCCCCAAAACACCTTTCTACTGAGAATTAATATCAATTTTTGGCTTTCTTTTTGTGTTGTGTAATGCCTTTTAAATTATTACAAATTTTTAACTTTGATACCCCTTATTGTCAGTGTGTGCTAGCATCTAAGTATGATTTAATAGTAAATATTAATGGTCCAACTACTTATTGATAAATAATTTAGTGATTAAACATCAGGGGAAGACTAATAAAATAGTCATTCTCAATATAAACTAACAATACTTGGATTTTTATGCGTGCTAGTGGTGGAAAATAGATAATAAAATATAGTTATAGCTTATATAAAGATAATATCAATTCATGACTGCTTTATAATATATTTCTATATGATAATAATTGTGTTATAGTGTTTTTTTAATGTGTATTAAGTAAGTGATGTCTGATAACCCGTCAAATCCTCTCTTACTTATACCAAAATCCACTGGAGTGCACAGACCTTCAATCCAGATGATGTCACTGCTATCCCCAGCAACTACAGCACTGTGAGGGCCCATCACCTCCCTATGGCGTCCACTTCAAGAAGTTTCAACACCCAGACCTCCAGTAAGGACCCTCCATCAAAATTAATGATACCACAGACCCATACCATAAATAGAATAACCAGATAAAAGCAGATACCATAAAGAAACAGGTAAAATAACTCATCCAAAGAGTATATAATGAAACCCAAAGCATATAAAGGAACCAAATTAACTTTCAAAGCCCCCAATAACATCCCCAAGCATCCATATTAACCCAGTAATCATATCCCAACTCATAAATCCATGAAAATCCATCAAAGAAAGCAGATTAAGTTGTCCAAACTGGATATATGCGCCTGAAATAGGTGTATATGCTTGTATAGGCATTGTGAGTCCACTAAATACGTCCATATGACCTAAAATAAACAGAAAAATAAATTTTATATGCTATTAAGAGGTTAAAACCCACTTATAAACCTAAATATACGTAATATAACTACATATTTTACTGAATATTAGGTTTGTGTATACATATAAGCTTATGTATGTCTATAATTACTCAATATAACTTAAGATAAGTATATTATGACTCCATTAAAACCTTAATAAGTATTATTAGGCTATTGATAAGCTATTTAAACTTCAATAAGTTATATAATAGTGTAATAATTATATATATATGTATTATAATCATATATAAAAGTATTTTATCCTTATTTTTAAGTAATAAGCTTAATGTAATTAAGGTTATATTATTCTAAAAATAAGAATTACTCAGTCCTGGAGATACCTAGGCTGACAGGTATAGTTTTAGTTTAGTGGTAGAATGATATATATACACACTTCTATCAAAAAATTTTAAGAAGCTGATGATTATGTATAATCTTGCAAAAAACCTAAAACAATAATAGTATCAAGAAAAATGGATGTAAAAATTTAAAAATAATAATAAAATAAAAAATTATCATTTCTAAAAGTAAAATAAAATATAAGAAAGAAAATATAGCTTTGTAACTTGCTTAATTATTGCAAATGGAAACTAAAAATATACAATATCTTACAAATCATTCCTAAAAGATCATATGCATAATCGTAAATAGATCTGTACTATTAATATTATTTTAAAAATATTAAAAATTTGCTAATTTTTGAAATAAGTTTTTTCTTATTATTAACTAAAGCAAAACCATGTATTATTTTATTTTTATTTAAGTAAAAGTAAAATTAAAAATAAATTAATGAAAATTAAATATTAATTTTTTTCTTTGATTCATTCATTATTTACTTTCATATCTAACTTGAAGTAATTTAGTGGCATTTTTCAATCTTAAATTTACTAAAATTTGTACACTAGTGTGACTTGTGATTTTTTTTTGATAAATTGAATATTTTTCATCATATAATTATATTTTAGTGAAGCATATAACTGCAAAAGTAGAAGTGAAAAAATAAATAAAAGGAAATGAGATATATTGAGAATAATGCATCTATCAATCAGTTTAGATCTCCAATAAAGATTAATTCTAGTTTTAAAATTTGCCTTGTAGAAGAGGAATATTTAATTAATATTAATTTAAATTTCCTTGTAGATCTTGACTTAGCCTTCATCATCTATCTTTAATTCAGGTGCAGAATTTCAAAAGCTGAATTATATGATGATATTTCTATGTATCCAATTTGATTTTTTTTAAAAATTCATAAAAAAAGTATGTAAAATAGAAACTACTAAATCTTTTTGAAGTAAATTGTATTATATTATAATAAAATATTAATAATTATTAAAGGGATTTTAATTTTGTGAGAGAGTGGACCTCAATATAATTAAAATAAATATAACACAATAAAATTGAATTCTATTTTAAAGTTTTTGAATATTTATCCATTGAATTAATTTTAAGTGTTGTTGATAAATATTTCTTTTTTCTTGGAGTTTAATGAATCTTAAAAACCTAGAAAAAGATTGTAAATAAATTTATATTGACCTTGACCTATTCAGGTAGATGTAAGTATAATTTGATTCATATGAAATTTTAGAAGAAAAATAACATTTCAATAACTTGTTATTGAAATTTAAAAATGAACAAGAAGGATAGAAATCTTAAAAGGGTTTGTTTTATGATTTATAGAAATAATATATATAAGTTCTTAATATGGAGTACTCTAGTTGCTTTCTTTTATTTTTTTGCTTTCTTAGAAAGAATTAAATATCTTTTTTTCCAAATTATTGAATGAAATTTTATTACTATACATGAATCTATAAGTGTAAAAAATAATCAATATAAAATATGAATCAAAATACAGAAAGCTAAATTATAGATCATCAAAATGTAGAGTTAATTTTCTTTTTCAAAATAATTGACACTGAAAAAAAGATTTTTTTTAAATTCAACTAGTTTTTCAAAGACACTTTAATATAATTTTATACCAATATGATTGCTTCTCATTATTTAAGTATCTAGATATTAGTTTATCATGCCACATATATATGTTATTATTATTAAATTAATTAAAAATTATTTAAAGGAGTTTTTAATAGAGAATACTTAGTATAATGGAAATAATTATGCACCTAGCAATTATAGAAATTAGATTATGAAAATTCTACTTAAGAAAAAACTTTGATTAATTGTGAGCAAAAATTTATTACACATAAGATTTTATTCTTTTGAACATGCTGAAAAGCAATAATAGAAAACTGTTTCAATTTTTTGTAATAATTATCTTGAAATTTGAGACAAATGCTAAGATTTATTTCCATCTTAAAGATATATGTAGTTTTATGAGAAAAATGACCTATAATGTATTCTTAATTTTTTTCAAAGTTTTGATTCATCATGATTTTGAGTTATAATTATTGCAATAATATTTACTGAATAGCAAAAAGGTGTAATAAATTTATACAATAATATTTGTTGATAGTTTGAACATCTTTATTCAGATTTGGTAATAAATCTCACATAAATAAATTATTTGAGTTACACCAAAAAATGTAGCAATAGGATAAAGGATATATTAGGGGGTGTCAGTTCTGGCAAATCCACACTTAAATTAAGTGTGGATTTCAAACAAAATCAGCACTTAAATTTTGCAAAAAAGTCACTTATTTCAAAAAAGGGTGTCAGTTATGACCTCAAATCAGCACTTTTTTCCCGTTTTTTTTCACAACCACATTTTGGCCACAAAACATCCCTTCCTTTCTTACCCCATCCCTGTCACATGTGACACACTGACCTTCCTCACTACCTACCCATCAATCCTCGGCACACACCCCTTCCTGACATTTTCAATATTTTGACCAGGCATGTTTACATTCTTTTTTACTTATTTCTTCTACTTTTTAATCTTTTTTCTTGTTATGTGCCAGTTTCATAATGCCTCCCAGACATTCCAAATCTCAAAAGGTAACTCAAAAATCTGCTTCGTCACAAAAGTCTCCTCGTAAAGCAAGGATTACATAGAAAAAAAATCAGTGACTTTTTCTATTACTTACAACTGTTTTTACAGAATTGAAAACTATGTTTCAGCTAATATTTTATGGAAGTGAACTCTGTTCTTCGCCCGAAGAACAGAGTTCATCCTCCTATTTTCACATTCTGTTTGCACCAATCTCCAACATTTTCAATATTTTGACCAGGCATGTTTACATTCTTTTTTACTTATTTCTTCTACTTTTTAATCTTTTTTCTTGTTATGTGCCAGTTTCATAATGCCTCCCAGACATTCCAAATCTCAAAAGGTAACTCAAAAATCTGCTTCGTCACAAAAGTCTCCTCGTAAAGCAAGGATTACATAGAAAAAAAAATCAGTGACTTTTTCTATTACTTACAACTGTTTTTACAGAATTGAAAACTATGTTTCAGCTAATATTTTATGGAAGTGAACTCTGTTCTTCGCCCGAAGAACAGAGTTCATCCTCCTATTTTCACATTCTGTTTGCACCAATCTCCAACATTTTCAATATTTTGACCAGGCATGTTTACATTCTTTTTTACTTATTTCTTCTACTTTTTAATCTTTTTTCTTGTTATGTGCCAGTTTCATAATGCCTCCCAGACATTCCAAATCTCAAAAGGTAACTCAAAAATCTGCTTCGTCACAAAAGTCTCCTCGTAAAGCAAGGATTACATAGAAAAAAAATCAGTGACTTTTTCTATTACTTACAACTGTTTTTACAGAATTGAAAACTATGTTTCAGCTAATATTTTATGGAAGTGAACTCTGTTCTTCGCCCGAAGAACAGAGTTCATCCTCCTATTTTCGCACTCTGTTTGCACCAATCTCCATCCCTTTCAATTCTATCAACACATGCTTGTCTTCCCTCCCCATGCCTTTCGCTATCCTCCCAGCCCATTGTATGCCATCCTCTTTTGATCCCCATTTCACCCCTCTCAACCTCTCCCAGACCCTTTTCTTCATTTAAAATGCCCCGGAACCCTTAATCTTCCCTTCCAACTCTTTCCCAACCTTTGAGTGACTGAAAAAATATGTGTTTGCTGAAAATATGCGATTTCATGTTGAGTTGATGAAAGAAAACACAGAGAGAAAAAAAATAAGACTTTAACAGCAAATTCAAAAACCAAAAAAATATGCAAAAAAATTTTCCATTCTCAGTGAATAATACATGCAAATTGATAATTTGAAGAGAAAGAGAAAAAAATTAAAATTGCGTTGAAAAATGTTGGAGTGTTATTGGAAGGATTTTCGCCCTTATACTAGTTGATTGAGAAATAGAAGTGTTGGATATAGTCGGAGGTGAATCAACTTGTTCATCTTCATACAGCTCTAACCATTGATCTTTGAGGTCAGCAAGTAGGTTATGAAGTATAGTGCAACACAGAATCCAGTTGATCACCGCCTCCATTTCAGATTTATTTCTAAGAGGACTTCTTAATTCCCTTAAACTAGAAAAACGGCCTTTCAAGATTCCAATAGAATGTTCAATACGGACTCTTGACTTTGCCAAATGATTGTTGAATTTGGCATTTTGACTGTCTTCTGAAGCTGCTCCCCGAAAAGCAGGAAGTACATACTTTCCATTCACATAAGCAGAATCTGCAAGAAGATACTGATTTTCATCAAAGAATTTTTCAGGTTCATTTGAAATATGCATTCTTTGGAAGACGTAGGAGTCATGACATGAGCCAGGATAGCCAGCGAAGAATGATATAAATTTTTTGTTTACGTCACATATAAGCTGAACGTTAATTGAATATCTATAAAGAAGATATATTTGTTTGTGTTAGTTTCAAGGAGGATGAAAGGAGTTAAAAATAATCTACCTCTTTTTACGGTCAAAGTAATTGTTTCCACCTTGACCAGGTTTCTGGCTCAAAGGAATAGTAGTACCATCAACAAAACCAATACATCCTGGAAAGCCCTCTGCTTGCATAACCTGAGATGATTCAAGTCGCTCTTCTTTTGTTGGCCAGGTGAGAAGTTGAGATTCCAAGGAGTTGATGGCAGTGATACATCGTTTGGTATAAGTGTTAACTGAACCATACCCTAAATCAAAGACATTTTCTAAACGTTTCAAAGCGGCTCCATTACCATTTGAACCCAAACGACATAGTGTGATGGCCAATTGAATTGAAGGATGTCGTTGTTCTTTTTGAGAATTATTGTGAAATATGGGATGATCCTGAATAAGCTCAAGCAATTTAAGGAAACATTCCTGAGAAGTCCTGAACAGCTGTCTAAAACTGGGTGTAGATAGGTTAAGAAGTGTTTGGATGGTGTACTTGGGGGTATGAAGTACTTGAGGCTTTCTGGGAAGAAGGTAACGTTTCCTGGCCATTTTTGATAAAACAACAAAATCTTCTTCTAGATCAGAATCGGAATCAGAGTCCAAGAGCAGTTCAAGCGCCATGAAAGTCATTGCTTTATGTAAATTATCACGATTTGAAAGTGAGGAAGGCATGACTCTTATATGATATGATATGAAGATGTAAGTGATGTACGATGTTTTGAGTTATGAAGTGTTATTCTGCGGAGTGCTGCGTATGAATGGGATGATGCTGACAAATCAGTGAAATGGGACTTGATGGTGAAATCAGCACTTTTGGTTGAGAAAGTGCGGATTTGAGTGAAATAAGTGACTTATTTCATTTTGAAATCCACCAGTATTGGGGCTAGTGTGTTTTGGAAATCCGCACTTATTTAAGTGCGGATTTGGTCAAATTTAAGTGCGGATTTGTAAGTGCGGATTTGCCAGAACTGACACCCCCTATTAACATGAAGTAGGATTATGTATTAATTATGTCAACAATAGAGAAAAATGAAGAATATGGCTGAATAAGATTCCAATAATCAAGAAAATCAGCTGCCATTGCTTTAGCAATATGGCTAAGGGTGGGAGTATTAAAATTGAGTGGCATTGGACCAGAATTATCTATTAAGGGTTTGATAATATTAAAGATATAAAAATTAAGGGTTTTCCAGGTTTTTTCACCGCCTGGATTATTATTATCACTGTATTTTCTAAGGAGGCCAATTTGTGTTATGAATTCTAAACAGTCTGAAGCTGACACAAGCTGGTGGTCCTGTGAGGAAAGAAATAAACCACAGACACCCTCAACCAACTAAAAAGTAAGTGATTGATATTTATTGTGTGCATATTCTTGATTCATCTTTTTAATAGAATCATTGTGAGACTCATCAAATTGCTGCATATATGTCAATTTATTTTAATTCCTTGAACGTTGTTGTTTCTTGCTTTGAGCTTGAGATATATTTGCAGCAGCATCTCTAGATTTGAAAATAATTATTGAAATCATGAAATCAATTATTATGTTTCTAAATTGGAACAGAGGAGTCATTAAAAAATTTTCAGCAATTAACTGTGATGTTGAGCTGTCAAACATATAAGGAACTTTGCTCTTCAGATGTGTAAGGCTGGCTGGAATATGTAGGGCCTGATCAATAGGAAAATCAGGATTGAAATTGGATTCTTCAGCAGGAAGGGTAAACTCTTGAGAAGTGAGATAAAGAGATGATGCAACAAGGGATGCTCACAAAGAAGGCTGGTGAGCACTAGGGCTAACTAGTCTTGATAGCATGCATATCATTGATAATTCAGGGTGATCAGTCTTCTTAAATGGTGTAAGATTATTTGAGTTTGGTTCTTCAGAATTACAAAATTTTTCCAAATATCCAAAGTTAAAATTATTGACCACCCAGATCTGCAAAGTGTCAACATTGAGAAAATCCAAAGCTAAAGGAATAAAAAAACAATTAGTTATCATAAAATGAATAAACAAACTTCAAGTAAGTGATATATACAGAGTTCATAAATTTTTGAAAGAATTTTGTCATGAGAAGATTTCTTCAATAGAAAATTAAATTTGTAAAAAATTCATTGTTGCTTTATGAGAGAAATAGACAAATGGATTTCAAATAACTGAACAATTTCTAACCATGCCATAAGTACCTTTTGACCATTGATACTACCTTCAATAAATCAATGAATTTTAGATATTTTCTTCTGTAATTTTGAGTTGCCAATCATTGTTGGAGTATAAGGAAGGGAATGATTAACAGTTTTTATCAAAGATGATAGAGACCATAGGAGTTTTGGAATTTTGATTATAGATTTTGACAATACAGCAACTAGAAGCTGTTTCTTGAGATTGAAGTATTTTTGTGTGGCTCACTAGTTGGATAAATTTCCTCATTTGGTGTTTTATCAACCTCATCAGCAGAAGTAGCTTCATATTTTTGAGTTAAAGAAGCTTCATATTTAGAATTTTCATCATCATCATCATCTTCATTAGAGCAAGATTTGCTATTATTTAAAGCTTTGGATTGATTGTGTTTTTAGAGCTAGATTAAAAGATAAGAAAAAGATAAGAAATAATAAATAAAAAAGTAAAAAATTTGGAGATAGCTTTAAAGACTAGTATAAAATGGTTTGCTATATTACTCATGTAAGAAATGACATACCTTTGGGACACATTTTGGCTAGTGTGTTTAGATTTTTGAGATGTTGCATAAGAGGAATCCTTGGCAGGAGGAGTTTTAGTAGAGCTGAAAAACCTGGAGCCCCTAGAAAGTCTCATTCTTTTTGAATGTTGAAGAATTTTCTTATCTCCCTTTTGAGATGTTGATACATGGCCTTCAGGGTAAGCTCTTTCATTATCATCATTGCCTTTGATGATAATGACATCATCAGGAGGAATTATACTTTTTTCATAAGCTGACTTTGAATAAGTCTTAAAGAAAAATAGTAAATAATCTATCTTACTGAGTTTAAAGAAGTTAATATAAAATAATTGCTTACATTTTTCTATGTCATCAATATATTCAAGCACATTGTTATATGCATTTAAAATATAAGATGGAAAAGGCTTCTGGCTAAGAGTTGACAGTATTTTTTCAGTTTTGCCTTTAGCAAATTCAAGTATCTTGCCATATTGAGATTGGGTAATTTTGGTCTTTTTGTTTGCAAGAGAAGGGGGGTTTGCCAACATCCCTAGAGGTGGTTTTTTCTTGAGTTTGAAGGATTCAAATTGAGGATGCTGATAAGATTTTGTCAAATAACTACTTAATGCTAATATATCAAATACATTAATGTAAAAGAAAAGTTATTGTAAGAAGATACAAGAGATAATGTAATAGAGCTTACATAAAGGAGGTGTCTGTTTATCACAAGGAATTTTAATGACTTATTACTTGAATAAAATAAAAAATTATTATATCAAGGTAATAAAGTGATTAAAAATATATATTAAAATTGGGATTTTCTAGTTCTACTAACACAGATAAATGTGATAACCAAAAGATAATAGTAGTAAAGTTGAGAGAAATAAACAAATTGAGAAATGTGGCACAAAACAAGAGGGTTTATATATTACCAGAAGCAGGTTTTTGATAGTGGTTCTTTTACAATGGGATCAAGCTAGAAAGCATATTGGAAGATAGTCTGATGATAATAATGGGGTTAATAGTGAAAGGAAAGTAACTAGACATAAACATTGGGGGCTTTAAAGTATGACAAACAAAGAAAATGTTCAATTTGCAACTTGAAAATTGAAAAGGGTAAATTTTTGAGAATGTAAATTTAACTAATTTAAATATTTAAATTAATTTGTAAATATTGACCTCATAAAACATGACAAAGGGATCAATTATTGGAAATTTAGATATATTTTCATGTTATAAAAAAAGAGGGACAAAAAAAAAGGAAAAAGATAATTTAAAAAAACGGGATAAAAAAGTTAACACTAAATTATATTATATAAAATTATTAAAAAAATTAATTTATTCAATGATAGGAGCTTTTTTGGGCTACACAGGAACCCCATGGCACAAACCTAGTGTAAACTTAGTTAAATTTAAATTGATATTATAGATCAGAAATAGAAACACTTAAGAATCTTAACCCATGGATAAAGTATAAAAGTAATTAAAATTATTGCCTTATAAACTCCGATAACCAAGTACCAAAGTCAAAATTATTTAAAAGTATTTTACAGATTTGTAAAAGGTTCCATACTTTAAACATCATTCAAAAGTAATTGATGAACTTGTTCCACTGAGATAACTAAGTTGAAGAAGAAAATAGATAATGGATATATGTTTCTAACTTGAGCTTTTATTGAATAGTAACAGTCAAAAAATATAGCAGGATTAATTAGGATATTTTTAAAATTGATGTAAAACTTGGCTAATAAAATAGTAAAAATATTTAAATCAGGACTAAAAAAATTATCAAATAAAATAGGAATATTAGGAGTGGGTATTATATAAATTATAACCAATATCTTATAAATATTGAATGAAATAAATTACTAGTAATACCGAAAAATATTGTACTATTTTACCTTAAAATAGAAATATCAACAACTCATAATATACTCAAAATTACCTACAAATAGCTAAAAGGTTTCCTCTTTACCAAAAGACAATGGTAAGGAGTATGTAGAAAAGTGATTCCATCAAACTGTTATGAGAAAGAGTGTCCAGCACAAGTTTGGCTGAACTTGTGCTGGACACATTTCCAAAATGAAGTTGGTAAGGTGCATGTTTATTTAAGAGAAGTGAGGTGTTCCTCATAAAAGTGTCCAGCACAAGTACGGCCAAACTTGTGTTGGACACTTTTACCTAAAAAAAACTTGATGAAATCAATTATCTTCATTATATGGGTTATTTTTTAAATTTTTGTTGCAATTTTTAGTCACTGGTCTTGGTAAAATTTCCCAGCACAAGTTTTGACTTATTTGTGCTGGACACATTTCCAATATGAAGTTGGTAAGGTGCATGTTTATTTAAGAGAAGAGAGGTGTTCCTCATAAAAGTGTCCAGCACAAGTACGGCCAAACTTGTTCTCAACACTTTTACCTAAAAAAAATTTGATGCCATCAAATATATTCATTATATGGGCTATTTTTTTAATTTTCCATGCAATTTTTAGTCACTGGTTTTGGTCAAAGTGTCCAGCACAAGTTCGGCCAAACTTGTGCTGGACACTTTTATGAGGAACACCTCACTTCCCTTAAATAAACATGCACCTTACCAACTTCATATTGGAAATGTGTCCAGCACAAATAAGTCCAAACTTGTGCTGGGAACTTTTACCAAGACAAGTAACTGAAAATTGCAAGGAAAATCAAAAAATAGCACATATAATAAAGATAATTGATGGAATCAAATTGTTTTTAGGTAAGAATGTCCAGCACAAGTTCAGCCGTACTTGTGCTCCACACTTTTATGAGGAACACCACACTTCTCTTAAATAAACATGCACCTTACCAACTTCATATTGAAAATGTGTACAGCAGAAGTTCTGTTGAACTTGTGTTGGATACTTTGATCAGTACCAGTGACTAAAAATTGCAAGGAAAATAAAAAAATAGCCCATATAATGAAGATAAGTGATGGCATCAAATTTTTTTTAGGTAAAAGTGTCCAGCACAAGTTCAGCCATACTTGTGCTAGACACTTTTATGAGGAACACCTCATTTCTCTTAAATAAACATGCACCTTACCAATTTCATATTTGAAATGAATCCTGAAAATTTTTGGCTGAACTTGTGCTGGACTCTTTGGTCATGGACAGTAACTTATTAATTCAAGGAATTTAAATAAAAATAGGCTATAACATGAAGATATTTGATGCCATCAAAATGTTTTTTAAGTTAAAGTGTCCAGCACAAGTTCAGCCATACTTGTTCTGGACACTTTTATGAGGAGCACCTCACTTCTCTCAAATAAACATGCACCTTACCAACTTCATATTGGAAAAGTGTCCAGCACAAGTATGGCTTAACTTGTGCTTGACACTTTTACCCAAAAATTTAGATAGCATCAATTATCTTCAGTATTTGGGCTTTTTTTGCTTTGGATTTCCTTGAAATAATAAGAGACTGTCCATGGCTAGAGTGTCCAGCACAAATTTATCCAAACTTGTACTAGACACATAGCACAATACTTAGAATCTACTGAAGTATGTTTATCAATTACACGTTATTAAAGACCCTTTTATTTTATTAAGGCATGAAAAACAAATATAAACTGATGATTATTTTGTTTTTAATGATTAATAATTTTTGATTATTGTTGTGATAAGTGAAACTTTAAAAAATTATTTTTTCTTAAGATCCTTGTGAACTTGAATTTCCATGGGTTGGATACTTTAACTTTTTGTATTTATTTTGTTTTTTAACAATGTTAATGGATTATTGAGTGCCTTTAATAATTTTTCTTTTTTTGTTAGGAATGGTGTTCACTTTCATAAATTTTTTTTACATGTACATTTTTATACTAATCATTCCTGATGTTTAGCCAATAAAAAAAGCCATCATAATTATTGAAAAAAAGGTATGTTAAATTAAAAATTAGAGTCTAATTCTACTCCTGTTTTAGGTTTTAATTTCATCTTGTTGTAAGTATCTGAGAAGAGATTCAATTAAATTTATTTCAAGTTCATATATTGTGCATAAAATAAATTTCACATTTATTTAATCAAAAAGTTTTACAAAAATATATATCTATTTTTCTATCCTCAATATTTTCATAATCATAAGTTCTTTTGCTTTCTCTGATCATATACATCAATTGGAAATTTTTTTAAAAAAAGAATAATAATGTTATTTAAAAAAATATTACTATCACTCTATATACATGGTTTCCGGAGGGGAAAAAATCTAAGGTGCTGCTGCTTTATCTAGTGCTTTGATAACTTTGTCAAAATCTATATCTTCTTGAACTTCAAGTAACTCTGTCTCATTAAGAAACAAATTTGCTAAATATACAGGTGAATAGTATTTTTTTGGCAGAAATTTGGGCACATTCAAGATACCATCTGTTGAAGCTGTCTTTTTAGTTGAGTCATCATAAAGTTTCTTCCTTGAAGCCTTTTCAAAATTTGAATTTTCTGTCCTTCTACTCAAGTTGTCCATTTTATCTTAAATTTCATTAAGTTTTGGTTTTCTCCATCCAGGAACTACTTGTATAGGTTGTTTCTCTTCTGGATGGGGTGGGGCTTCTTCTAAATCAGACATGAGACTCATATCATGAAAAAGTGCTACAAAGCCTGGCTGATCAATGCACTTTTTTCTTGACATGTTGTAGCGGTTTTTTGAAATCTAAAATAAAATCAAATTAGTAAAAGACTTTCTTTAGTTATTATGCTTTGAATAAATACCTTTGTTAGATAATGCTTTATCTGTGCTCTTGATCTCTTTTCCTTTCTACTTGCCTCAATCAAATCACTGTTTTGACAGGCCACCTTTTGAATCTCCTTTCCCTTACTGACTGCCTATTGCTTGACAATGATTGGTGTAAACTTAAGTTTTTCTGAATCAATATTTTTCAATGTTGAGAGCCACTTAGTACAATAGTCTGATACTACAATCCCCATTACTTGATTCCATTGTGACTTGCAGAAATTTTGACAGTTCCAATCAAAAGAAAGTCGACAAAATCCTTTCTCTTGAAGCTCTTGTTTCAAATTTCTTTTTACAGAGATCAGTACAGCAGCTCCTCCCTTTAGTCCTTGAGGCTCAGGTGTTTAAATAAAAGTTGATAGATGAATTTTGAACATAAGAACATAGCAGTATTTGTTATAATAAATTGACTATCAGCAGCTGAAGTTGCCTATGATGAATTTTGAACCTGTTTTAATGCTGTTTCAATTGTAAATTTCTTGTAATCATTCCAACTCTCCCAATATTTAACTTCTTTTTTTGTTGGGGAAATAGGAAAATCAGATACATTAATGGGTCCACCAAGACAGAATTTCAAAAAGTGATAGATATTTTGGTTGATAGAATCTGAGCTCATTGGTACATCACATCTCTTAACTATGCTTCTAATCATTTGCAAGTTTTGATCATTTTGAAGTGACTCAGCATCAAGTATTCTTCACTGAGCAGTAGCTTGAATAATAAGAGAAGGATTAACTGCAAATTTTTGAAAATAAAAATAGCTAAGCCTATTTTAAAACATAAAAGCATGTTGGTAAAGTTTACTCACCATGTCTACTGGTACTGGCTGCTGGTTTAGTAGAAGTGGGGTCCCCACTGTTTCCAAGAAACTGATCCAAAAACATACTAGCCCAATCATTCCCTACACTTTCTGCTCACTGCTAATAATTATGAGGTGCAGATTGACCATCTGTATTTGTGATATTAGAAGAGCAATCAGTTGATCAAAATTGGGGATCTGATGAAGACTGAGGAGAAGTTTAGGGTTTACCTAGATTTTTGGGGGGAACAGGACCCGAATCACCCTTTCTAGGATTTTAAGGAGGAGGATTATTTTGCCCTCTTAAGTTACTTTCTATTGGAGTATCAACCTGCATGGAATCACCAGTATTAGGCATTCTGTGCTTTATAAAAAATAAAACAAAAATTGTTAAATTTAAGAATATAGACAAGATAATATTAAAGAGAAATTAGCTATACATTTTAATTGTGAGTTTAATGAATAAAATATTCAAGCAAAAATATTAGTGGAAAACTCAGTTTTAGAGGCTTGTAAAATATGGTCCTTAGACTTTTCAACCCTGGTTCTGATCTATTTATAATATTCTTCAAGTATAGGTTGACTTTTTATAGTACATTGAATTCCTTTAGGTTGAAATTAAATTTAAAATAAAATGTCACTCATTAATATCAGGCTCTCTAAACTGTAAAGAATGCCCTTGTTATTGTCTGATTAAACATTAAGGCGAAATCTCAAGAAGTTTTATTTATTAATCCTACATCTAGCTTCTCCAAAAATCTATTACAAACGTCCCAAATCCTCCGAATTCTCACCAATCCTAAATAAATTCAAATATATTAACAAAAATAAAATTTCCATGTTGCTTAATTTTTTTACTTACTAGTGTCAGAAGTCCAACAGAAGTGATAACATCGTACTTTATTCCAAACATTCCCCTTTGGTGCTGTAAAGTGGTCGCATGTCCAATAATTGAATCTTGATTTATCACAATTTTTGTTGCTTTTTATACTTTTAATAAATGGTAATGCACTTGTGGAAACCCCTCATAGGGATCCTTTTTTGTATCTTCTGGTATAAGCTCTTCAAATGGAGTTACAATTAGATAGAGTTTTTCATTATTGTCCTTTGAACTAAAAAGCTGATCAATATGCCCACACTGACTATCTTTTATAAAGTAGAATTCAATGGTGAAGCTCCCAGGATTCTGGTCATGAGTCGTATAACGCTTTCCATGGACCAATATGCTTGCTACATTTTAAACTCCCTGGTCTCCTACCTTCTCTGATGGTAACAAATCCCTTTTAGATGTCTCTTTTCTCAAGCATGCCCTTACCCATTTTGTAAATAATGCCTCAGTTAGATGTATATGTCTTTTTTTGTATCATGTTCAATTTTTTTAATATTAGATCCATGCTGAGCATCATCTTCAGCTTCAGCTAGTTCCAATACCCTAGACTTCTAATACCATTGCTTGAGAATGGTCTGTGGTATTTCTTCTATGTTCAATAAAAATAAATTAGCTCATTTGCATTTTTAAGAACCCAATTATCAAACTAAATACCTGGATGATGATTTTTTGGAATTTCCCATAATATACCATTAACTCTTTCAGAATCCCAAGTAGCCATACCTACAGGTGGACCAAGACGTTTAATCATTTATGGAAAATGCTGAGTGAAATGCAGATTTGGCTTAAAGCTGATATTTTTCCGGCCTTCTTTCAAGCAGTTACAATACTCCGATAGCAGCTGTTTTAAATTATCAACTTCATTGGTGGATACATTTTTTAAATTCAAAAAGTTGGTAGTTGAACTTAGACTGGTGAGTGATTTGAGAAGATAATATTCTCTAGGATTGTGTTCTAATGTCACTGATGTCTTGGCTTGATTTAATTTTTCTACCCAAAGGGGGATAAGTGAGAAAGAAAAGTAAACAGTATAAAATACATGCCACTCTGTGGCTTTGAGGGAACCTGAATTTTTAGATCCTACTTGCTTTGGCACTCATTAAATTCATGAGGGTTTTTTTGTTTGCTCAATCACATTCCACACTGCCTCTAGCTCAGTGGCTGACAATAATGGATTTCTAGTTCTTTCTCTTTCTTTCTCTTTGCCCTTCTTTTTAACTTCCTTACTTCTAATAGTCTCAAGGGATGAATTAGATCTATCACTTTCAGATATTCTAATACTCGTTTGCCTTAAGTTATAGGTTAAATTTTGGCTTCCACTTCCAGAAGCATGTTATGAGCCAAACTCTAAGGTTCAAAAGTGATGTTCAGAACTTGATGACTTTGTCCTGCTTTTTGATCCTACTGATTCAGCTACTCTACAATCCATTCTAAGATATGTTTGTGATGGTGTAGGTAGACTCTTACAGTTGCCTTGCTGTAAGCAGAATCCAAAGGAGTCGGATAAACCAAAGAAAACCCTGTCCTTCTAAGTAAACTAAGGGTTGTTCAAATAACTAAGCTCTCTAGTCTACTAGAATTGATTGAAATATATTAAACTCTGATTTATAAACACTTATTGAAATTAAGAAATAGCAGCTGTTGAAAAAGAAATACTGATGACAACAATTAAGGTGTACCAGTGAAAGATCTGAAAAGATAGACTTATATGGTTTTTAAAGGTTTTTTTTAAATGAGTTAACAATAAAAACAAGTCCCTGAGATGGAGAACTTTCCAATGATACCCTATATTTGATGAAAATATAATTTTTGTGTTGTATTTCAAAAGTGTTATGAAAAATATAAATGTTATAAGGGTATTATAATTTTATTTAATTTTTTTGAGTAACAAAAAAAATGAATAATGGTTGTTAATTATCTTCAAAAAAGACCCTTATAATCAAAACTTAAAAGACAAAAACATGTAGAAGACCAAGATTTCCCCCTTTCTATCTGACTCTCCTACTCTAGACCATTCCAACAATACCCTACATGCATAAGATCTACAATAAACTATTGATCTAATAAGCATAATAAATTCTAACCAAAGTTTTCCACAGTCACCAAACTTTGGTACAGTGTCCAAACTTTGGTAAAGTGACCAAACTTTGGTACAGTGACCAGACTTTTTGCACAGTGACTAAACTTTGGCACAGTAGCCAAACTTTGGCACAGTGACCAAACTTTAACCCAGTGACCAGACTTTCCTATTGTGAGAAAATTTTGCCACAATGAGCTCTTTTTGCCATAATGAGCTAAATTTACCACAGTGAGATAATTTTGACACCATGACAGAATTTTTCCAGTACACTTTGCTTTTGCACTGGAAAATAACCAGAGCACACCTGTGTCAAGTTAATTTATTCTTATTGCCAATCATATTTTCTTATTATTAATATTATAGCAAATAATCTTCAATTATTCCGTTTTAATTAATTTAAATTTTTCAGTTATTTTATCTGCATTATTTCAATTCTTCTCTTTTCTTAACAATTTATTACTATCTATATTCATATTCTCAATCTTCATTCTTTCTCCATCTACACTGAATGGTTCACTATAAAGGATGCTTGCGTTTGTACTCTTTGCAGCATCCAATTATCAATATCTTATAACTATATTTCTTTTCAGTCAGTTCTCAGTCCATTTTCCAGTCCAGTCCTCTTCATTGTCCAATTTACTCAGTGTCCAGTCCAGTCCTATTATTTAAAACTAACATTATTATTATTCTTAAGGTAACATGTATGTATGCTCTGCTACAGTGTTTCTGAAATCCAATTATCAATATCTTATAACTATATTTCTTTTCAGTCAGTTCTCAGTCCATTTTCCAGTCCAGTACTCTTCATTGTCCAGTCCAGTCCTATTATTTAAAACTAACATTATTATTATTCTTAAGTCTTTACAGGGTTATGGGCCCAGCGCTCCATTAAAATTCAATAACCTATTTTTAACGACTTAAGAATGTCCACTCCTATTTCAACAGCCTCCTCTAAAACTTCTTTTCAATCAACTACTACTACTATTATTAATTCCAATGCTTGTCTCAGCTCCTTAGATAACACTAATTTCTCCGAAATCAAAGGTGTCAATAAATTAACAGACAAGAATTATGCCACTTGGAAAGTTGATATCAAATATGCCCTCAAAGTTCGAAATCTTGATTATTTTCTCAATGAAAGTTTTGCTGAGCCTACTAATCCAGAACTTAAAGATATTTATCATTTACGATGTCGTCAAACTGATACTATACTTAAATTGTTTTTGGACAGACCCAATCATGGAAAGTTTGTAGTTAATGATGATCAAATTGATCCTTCTGGACTATGGAAATCAATTAAAAATCATTATGCCTCATCCACTGGTCCTAACTGCTCACACGTAATCACTTGACTATTTAAAATTGAATTAAACGAGAGTAGCATTTTGGGTTCTGTAGATGATTTTAGAGGAGCCATTCTTTTACTTAAAGAAGTTTCACCTGATTTGTTTACAAATGATACCTTTACACGCATTTTTGCTTATTATCTACTGGACAAATTACCCGAATCATATCAATCTATTGCTCAGTTTATGTACAACAATCACAAAGCGACCAATATTTTATCAACTTTTGAAAGAGTATTTGATAAAATTGAATCCAAAGTTACTTGAAGGATTCATTCCGACCCTTCTACTTCTGGGACTGTTTTTAATGTGGAAAACAAAAATTACGACAAGAGCAAACTATGGTGCACTAAAGGACGTCATAATCCTCTTTCTTCCCATCCTGAAAGTTCCTGTTTTCAATTACATCCTGAAAAGAGAGATGAATTTCTTAAACAACACAAAGATAAAGAGGCAAAATCTAAAGTTTTAACCATCACCACTGAAAGTTTTTCAAAATCAATAGCCATATTAGACAGCGGCGCTTCATATTCATTATTTAATGACAAAACCTTATTTACATCTTTATCTCCCACTGATATTACCTTAACTATGGCTGATGTACAACAGCTTAATGCCCTTGGACAAGGCATTGTTTCCTTTACAGCCAATAATGGACAAAATTTTAATATTAATGGACTTTATGTACCATCCGTTAAAACCACTTTAATATCAGCCTTGGACGTGCTGAAAAATGGATGGAGTATCTGTAATGATAACGGATCTTTCTCTTTAAAATATTTAAATGAAATTATTTTTAAATTATCTTCTCGAGGAAATATTCTAAGTTTTTCCTTCAATGACAATTTCATTTACTCTGCTACTAATCATAACATTAGTAATATTGCTCTGATACATCACAAAGCTGGACATCCTAACAACAAAGTATTACAGTTGATGTATCCAAACTTAGATTTATCTAACTTTACTTGTCAATCATGTAATTTTTCTAAATCTCATATATTACCTTTTCCTGGTTCCTTTTCAAAACCTCATTCTTTATTAGATACTATTTCTATGGACCTATGTGGTCCCATTAATCCCATGTCTATAGGTGGTAAATGTTACTTCTATCAGATTGTGGATAATTTATCTAAATATCGACATGTTTATTTTCTTACTTATAAATCAGAAGCTTTTACTTATTTTAAACAATATAAAACTCTGGTTGAGAAACATACGGAAAAGAAAATTAAACGAATAATATCAGATAATGGGGGCGAACTCACGAGTCATCAATTCGAAAACTTTCTTTTAGATAATGGTATTCAACACTTACTCACTGCTCCATATATGCCTCAACAAAACCCTATAGCTGAAAGAGGTAATCGAACATTAGTTGAAAAAGCAAGGTGTCTACTTACTCAAAGTGGACTTGATGGAACACGGTGGGCTGAAGCTATCAATACAGCTACATATTTACTCAATCATACTCCATATTTAGACCTACCCAATAATCAATCTCCATTTAACTTGTGGGACAAAACCAATTCTAACTACTCTAATTTCGAAGCTTTTGGCTCTGATGTGATTTACTATGTATCATCTGCGTTAAGACATAGTAAATTTGAAAATCCTGGACAAAATGGTATGTTTATTGGTTATGTTGATCGTCATAATAGTTATGAAATTTACAATACTAAATCAAAATCTGTTATTTATCCTCATAATGTTAAAGTTCTTAATACTTATAATATAGCTTCTAGTTTGAAATCTGACAATTCTTCTGATACTTTAATTTTTCCTGATTTAGATAACTATTACATTCATCCTGAATCTAATAATACTCATAATAATAATAATAATAATAAAAATGATACTCAAAATCTTACTTCAGAAATCTCTCCTAACTCTAATTCAAATGAATCCTAATCATTACCTTCTTATAAAAATTACACTTGGCTTGATTAAAATTTACCTCCGTCTATAAATATTAGTTCTAATATAGATAGCTCTAACATACTTAATTACAGTAGGCATAGTAAAAACCCTGTCAATCTAGTAGTTACTACTTATGATTCTCCTAAAAATTACTCCGAAGCCATCAATTCTCCCGACAAAGACAAATGGATTGAAGATATCAAAAATGAACTAATCAGTATTGAAAAACATCAAGTTTGGGAAAAAACGAATATTACTAACGATAAACATTTATTAGGTACTACATGGACTTTCAAAAAGAAGACTGATGCTGATGGCAACATTACTAAATACAAGGCATGATTATGTGTACAAGGTTCTTCTCAAATAGAAGGTATTGAATATAATGTTACTTTTGCTCCTACTGGAAGATTACCTACTCTTTGTACTCTATTATCAATAGCTGCTTTTAATGATTGGGAAATTCATCAAATGGATGTGAAATCCGCTTTTCTCCATGGTGAACCTGAAGAAAATTTATATTTACGAATTCCACAAGGCTATTCAACCTCAAAAAGTAATTCCTGTTTACATCTAATCAAGTCACTATACTGACTTAAGCAAAGCCCTCATTGCTGGTATAAGAAGATTACTGAATTCTTTAGTTCCATAGATTTTATTTCTAGTAATTCTGATCCCTGTTTATTTTATAATAACTCTAGTAAAAATCCCTGTTATGTTTTTATTCATGTAGATGATTTAGTTATTTCTGGTACTGATGTTGAATTCTTCAAATCTAAAATAAAAAAATATTTTGATATGGAAGATCTGGGAGAACTCAAGTGGGTATTAGGGATGAAAGTCACTCAAAATCAAATCTCACAAACAATAACTTTATCACAACAATTATATATTAAAAATCTAATCAAAGAATACGGTCTTGAAAATGGAATATCAGTTTCTACTCCTCTCTCAACCAATTTAAAATTTGATCCCAATGCCTCTACTATCTTCTCTTCCAATTTTAATTACAGAAGAGCAGTCGGTTTACTGAATTATTTAGTATTATGTACCCGTCCTGAAATTGCTTATACTGCTAGTCTACTTGCTCAATTTTTAAACTGTCCTACCGACGAGCATTTTTATGCCTTCAAACATATTGTTAAATATTTAAAACAAACCAAAACTTACGGCATTACTCTTGGTAAATTAGATAATTATAATTTAAATATTGTAACTGGTTTTTCTGATGTTAGTCATAATAGTACTAGTGATTGTAGATCTATATCTGGTAGTCTTGTTTTTCATTCGGGTCCTATTCTATGGCAAACCAGTAAACAACAAGTTGTATCTCTTTCAACTACCAAATCTGAACATAGTGCGATGACTGAATGTGGAAAAGATTTACTTGGGTTCAAAACTTTACTTGAAAATTTCAAAATTAAAATTACTCAAACCAGCTTATTAGGAGATAATCAAGACGCCATTTCTCTCACCCAAAATCCACTATTTCAACATAGGACTCGTCATATGATATCTCGACTTCAATGGTTACGAGACCTTGTTGATAACAAAGAAATGAATGCTGAATATATCTCTACCTCTAACAATGTTGCTGATTTATTAAATAAATCTCTTCCAAAATCAACTCATGAAAACTATCTATTAAAGTTAAATCTCTACTGAATCACTGTATTGAGCAAGGGAGGGTGTCAAGTTAATTTATTCTTATTGCCAATCATATTTTCTTATTATTAATATTATAGAAAATAATCTTCAATTATTCCGTTTTAATTAATTTTAATTTTTCAGTTATTTTATCTACATTATTTCAATTCTTCTCTTTTCTTAACAATTTATTACTATCTATATTCATATTCTCAATCTTCATTCTTTCTCCATCTACACTGAATGGTTCACTATAAAGGATGCTTGCGTTTGTACTCTTTGCAGCATCCAATTATCAATATCTTATAACTATATTTCTTTTCAGTCAGTTCTCAGTCCATTGTCCAGTCCAGTCCTCTTCATTGTCCAATTTACTCAGTGTCCAGTCCAGTCCTATTATTTAAAACTAACATTATTGTTATTCTTAAGGTAACATTCAGTTCTCAGTCCATTGTCCAGTCCAGTCCTCTTCATTGTCCAATTTACTCAGTGTCCAGTCCAGTCCTATTATTTAAAACTAACATTATTATTATTCTTAAGTCTTTACAACCGGAGCACTAGAGCTCAGTGGCCATTCCATCAGCACACCATATCCACCAATAATACTATAAGTCACTAAATCAAGTAAAACACTAAGAAAAAAGTAAAATATGATAAAAAACCATAAAGCCATAAAAGATAGAGAAAAATCAGAGCTATCCAATGATAATAATCACCTTCAAAAATTCCAAATATCCAGCTTTATAATCCAGAAAATTGTTACTAATCTTCAAAAATAAACCTTAGTGGCATACCCAGATGTGGAATGCCACAACAGCCTTGTTGTACTTGTATATCGTAGTCTTTTATGCCATCATACTGGTCCAATAATTTCAGCATCACTGCTGATTAAGCAGCTTCTACATTTTTTATATTATTTTTTTAGAAATATATCAGAACGTGCATCATCATCATCTCTTCTTACATGCCAATTTTTTTCCTTTGTCAGCTTTTTTTCTAGGTTGATTGTGGTATTTTGTATTAGATAAAAATTTAGATTTTGATCTTTAAGATTTCCAAGAATGTGTGAATGCATCAAGTCAATTGAGAAATATTCTGTAGGATGCTAATATACAAGGTTATTCAGCTTGCTCCATCAAACCCCATGACTCCTAACAATAGATACCCACTCCTAATGTGACCAACACTTTGTCCACTTCTCTGCCCAGTGCATATGATCCTCATGAGTATGTAAGGAAAATTTTTCAACTTGATGCTCACCAATTTTTTCTTTTAAAATATGACAGACAGAGCAGAACTTAGTGGCTGAGTGACTTGCAAAGCCAGCAATCTTTTGTATTGCAGGAATGTCTCCTATTAAAGAGAATAATGCAGCCCTCATTTTTTGGCCTTGTGGATAGTGAGGTGTTTTTTCCATGAATATGTTATCTTATAGAGTCTTTAGTTCACTGAAAATAGGCTTAAGAAGATAATTTATTTGTTCACTTGTTGGCTCAGTTGGACCAGGAATAATAGCATACAAAAATAGATTTTTGGTTTTGCATCAATCTTCTGGAGGCAAGCTCATGCACACCAACAAGATATTACCTACAGATTAGTGATGAACTCCAATAAATTTACCACCCAGCATAAACCAGTCAACATATAAACTAAAATATAAATTACCTCGTGTTTTTGTATATCCATAAACACTTCTATTTTGAGTCATAGAAATATCTGGAAAATTTTTCAATACAAAATCATCATATACATCTTTCATCACATCTCTTTCCATGTTTTCTAGAAAGTAATTTTTTTTTTCTATCAGCATCTTGAATTTGATTAGTTGAAGCTTTCCTGAAAGCCAGTCAACCAAACTGTTGTAATGAAATGTTTTACAAGGATTTTAGGTTGCCTCTTCTTGTTTGTACTTAGCCAAATACAAACTTTCATCACAATTGACAGTTTCTTCTCTTCATTCTAAATCTTTCAAATAGTACTTTGAGGATGAATATTAAGGTTGAGTAAAAGATAAGATTGATGTTTGGTGTTTTGGTTTATACTCATAAATAGCAAAGCACTTAGCACAGCATGTCTTGGTGACAAATAATGAATTGAGTCACAATTGATTAAAAACTTTCTCTATAGAAAGGGGAATCATGCTGATGACTCCACTAGCATCTAGTTTACCTGCGTCATTAAGAAGTTTGAGTTTGTTGATTTCTTCACGCAAAAATTGAGCACAACCTTCTTTGCTTAAATTATGGATAAGGGTAATTTTTTCTACTTGAAACATCATCTATTGGCTATAGAGATCTTCCAAATTTAATACATTTGAATGCGGTAGAGATACAATTGTATCCGAAACAGGCTGGCCCTAAGCAAAGAAAAAAAATAGAGATTAATTGAAACATAATTTCTCTTTATTTACCAAATATTTATGTCTTACAAGAACTTGGATGTTGGATCCTAAATTAGGTGAAGCACTGGATGTACCAACCATCTGTGCTTTGCAATTTCTTTCCTCTTCATGTTTGGAGTATGACTGAGATGTTTTGAAAGCTACACCAACTTCAAAGTTTCCCAATGAGGTCTGATGATTTCTTGATGAACATCCAAGCTCTTCACATTTACAAACACAAAAGAAAAGTGGTGTTTTAAGACTTTTGGATATAGGAAATATGTTACTGGATGGTAGCAATTGAACAAAATTTTTATTTATTGTGAAGCCCTTACTAAAATAAGCTAATTTTTACGTCTCAAGAGGTTTATCAACAAGTTGGTTACCATGGATTTCTTTGAATGTTTGTTTCATGCATTTTAACCATGCATTAAGTAGGTATCCATACTCTGCATCAGTGAAATGTTTCATACTTGCTACATTTTACAATTTTGCATACATGTTTATCAAACAGCTTATTTTTCACAAAGCATAATACTATAAGAGAATACAAATTGATCACATTTTTAAATATAGGAGATACTATGATATAAATTGAATGAAAAAAATACCATTTAATTTATAATAATAAAGTTATTTAAGTGTTGCAATTATTTTTCTACAATCACCTGCATTAATAAAATTCTGCCGAGTAACAGAAAGGTTTTCACTAATAATCACTATAAGATATAAAAAAATTTATAATATTTATTTTTCACAATATAAAATTACAGTCTGAAAAAAAAATATTTTTTCAAAAAAAAAAAAAAAAAATTTATATTTTTAAATCTAATAGGTCATCAAAGTATAGCTTCAAGAATCAAAAAAAAGGATTTTTACATTAATTTGCTTAGTCAAAACTCTGAAAAATTGGTACGGTTTCAAATTAATCTTGGTCAATAAACTATATACCTACTAATAATGTGTTAATATACATTTTTAAAATAAGTTTGTCAATAAAATCAACAAGCTCAAATATTCTCATTATTTGCATTAAAATATTATCAAAATAAGTTGTAAAATCGAAATGATTATTCATTATATTTTTAGCCTTTCATCATGGAATAATTATCTATTACAGCAAAGTTATTTCCTTTTGAATTTATTTTGAAGATACATAGATATCCACATTTAATAGAGAAAGATATTCATGAGAAAGCTCATCTGTCAATCCACTCAACTCTTCATTTTTACATCTTTTCAAAATAAAAAATAAACTATAGTACTGTTTTTGTTGCCATATCTTTTCAAAACATTATATTTACCTTCATTTTGCTTTTCATAATGTATTTGATGAGCTGTAATTGTTCTTATTTTCCTCAGGAAAAAATACCTACTAATACCCATGTACTTAATAAAAGATTCAATGACATACTCCCTTGATCAACTTCTCATTTTTGCAGGTCTATTTACTATTTCTGTTGGGTTCTTTTGAATATTTCACCTCAGTCTAATAAATGAAAGCTGTATCCCACCAAAGAACAACTACACAGGTTTTCATTTTTCAATATAAGCTCTCTCAACATTGATATTAATTTGCCATATCCTGAACAAAATTACAGCATTTCTGAACAAATCCCTACTATATTCAACAATGCTTTTATCTACATTCTTCATCGATTCAACTTTTACAGGAAAACATTTTCTTAGAATATTGATTGGTTTCAAAAGTGGAATCAAGTTTTAGAAAAAATTATCATAAAGCACTGAGATAAAGCTTTGGAAACTAATTATTTGGTTTCTTATTCAATGGACTCTAATCACATTTCCTACCTAACTCAAATGGGTGTTCTTCACCGCTGTTTTATAAGTTATGCTGATATATTACGACTAGGAAAAGATTCTGATAGTTTCCGTAAAATAGTTAAAATAAGAAAGTATAAATATAAAATAAAAAAGAAATTAAGAACTAGTATTTTTCTCTTATTTTTTCAACAAGCTTATATAATTTTGACAATCTTTTTCAGCATTCTTTTAACCAAAATCACCTTCTTAAACAACTTCCAAGTGGTGAAACCTATGAGAATCTTTTCAAAAACGTCAAATGTTGCTCAGACACCTAAATTGATGATGAAGGTTCTTTTAAGCAGATTTTATTGCCATGGAGATCTAAAGAACTCTCAAGACTTGCACGAAATCTAGACCGTAAACACATTCAAATCCAAGTAAATCCCCCTTATTCAGGAGAAATACTTCAGAACTTGGTGTTATATAATAGATTAAATTTGGTATCCACAATTGAGACTCACTTTAATTCTTTTCAATTCCCCAGGAGTTTTCCAAGTGACTGCTATTTTTTATTATATCTCGCTTCTCTTAATCCTCAACAATTAAGACTTCTTGAGTTTCAAGCCCCAATAAACATTTCCTGCATACTTGAACAAATTTTGCATTCTAATGAGAGTTTTTGATGAATTCCCTAGACAATAATAAAGCAGACTCATATTCCTCATTTCCAATTTTTGGGACACTTAGACTTAAAAATAAGAACAGATAATTTTTTTTAGCTATGATGCAACTTTCTTGAAAGAAAATTTCACCTACATTGATAGCTCAATTTTTTTTTCATTGTATCTTATAAATGATGAATTCAATACTTTTGCTTACAAAATACTTGAGGAAATAAACTTCATTTTGTTGGCCCATTCTATACAGACAATCAACTGCTTTCTGTTCAACTGCTGGCTTCCAATTAGGCTCCTGTTTTGATATATTAAACAAATTCTCTTTTCAACCTTTTTTATTTCAATAAAAGACTCTTTAACTTACCATTATATATACATTTCTCACACATCTCAAGTCTATTCCAACTTTTTCAGCCTTGAGTTTACCGAGAAAAACTTGACATCTTTCATCATTTTGGAATTTGCCAGATTTTCATCCCTTGTTTTATGCTCAACTTCCGTACAAGATCTGTGTAGGTAATTCCAGGATCATCTAAAGCCTTTTTTATACTGTTTCAATGGATAGAATATTGAAATGTTCATTAAGCTAAAAATAACTTATTGAGATAATTAATAAAATTACTTAAATTCACAAAAAGTCTGCATATTCTGAAAATATAACAGCCTTGGGACAATTTATTCCCCTTTCTCTCTTTAATAAATTTTCTAAATGACTGATTAGATGTATAATATTTGCTGAATGGTTCCACATAAAAGGAAATGTTGGAGGTTGATCTGGGTTTTTGTATACAGGGTGGTTACAAAATTGCTGTAAAATTGACAGTTCTCAGAGAAACTCAGCTGAGTCCCAAGGGAGGTTGGTGTTTTGAGAAGGCCCATAATACTCAGAGAATTGCTCTTGAAGCTTGGTAAGATTTGAGTTCCAAGGATCTGATAATTCTACAGATATTCCTTACTCAATTTTTTGAGGAAGTGATAAGATTGCTTCTTTAGTCTTCCACAGGCATATGACATTCATGAGAGTATATATTGATTTTATTGAGCTAGAGATTTCTCTGCTAAGCCATTCATAAGAAAATTAATCCACAACAAGTTTTTATGCCATCTTTCAATTCTGAGGAATAATATAAGGCTTTGAAGATCAGGTGTCTGGTTCTGAAGTGGTGTCCCTGTCAAGCATAGTTGATACTCAGCCTCCAGGTCTAATATATTCTGATTCTTCTACGACTGGGGATTCTTGATTAAACTTTTAAATTATATTAAACATTTCATCACCTTTTATAATATTATGTTCAAAAACTTTAGTAATTCAAATGAACACTTACTGAGCCTAATCTATAACTATTCTGTATTAAATGAGTTTATGAGTTACCATCAGAATAGGTTGAGGAGTTTTCTTTGAAGAAGATATAATTTCTGTTTCATAGGTAGTCAAAACAACTAGTTGGTTCTGAAGCTCCTCAAAATCAATTTTCTTTGAATCCTTCCCATAAAGAACCTTGAAAGGTAGTGCATCATCTTCAAAGTAAGTTCTTATTTCATTGACCCGGTTTAATAGTGTTGCAAGTGGGAAAGTGATGAGAGTCTCTGATGTCCTAACTTTCTCTTCTCCACCACCCAAAAGTTGGAATTGTCTGGCTTCACTTTGAGTTTCAGTTATTAGGCCAAGAGTTTAGAGGGTCTTTCCCAAGCCCATATCATCAGCTAGAATTGAACCAATTCCTGCAGAGGATAACTATTCTTCAGGAAATTTTTCATAAAAACTATTACAACCTACTCTCAGCCAGCTGTTGTCCGCATGCCTCCACAGGTTTTCTGAATTTTCTGATAAGTTCTTTTCATTGTCTATCATAAAATTGATAGCTTGAATCTGATGAGTTTCTAGAGTTGTTTTGATACCACATATAGATAGATTTTCCATTTGATTATTTCTTGTCCAAGAAATTTCAGAAGTTTTTTTAATACAAGAATGAGGAATATTGAAGAAGAAAGTTGGATTCATGTGTTGAATCAGTGTCAAATCAATTTGAGTGTTTAGAAATACTTCTTTAGCCTGACCAATAAAATAATTCAAACAAAAAAGGAGGTCAAAATTTCTATACTGCCTGTTTAAAAGTAGAACCAAGTAAGAGAAAATATAATAAGGTATTCGGGGATTTAAAGCCCTTTCCTCAGTAAATATTTGAGATCCTGATCCAATTTCCCCAAGTAGTTGTCTAATTTTGCAGCTCTGTTTGTTAGAAAGATTACCAATAGGTGTTGCTTCTCCTTCTTTTAATAATACAAAAACATGAACTAAAGATCTTCCTTGTTGAATAATAACTGGAGTGGAGACTTCATCAAATACTGATCTTTCTCTTGGAAAAATAGGTTTAAAATTTAAAGAGAATTTTCCAATGCATCTTAAATTTTACATCTTAATTAAATGAATTTTATGGTGATGGTGGTAGTTTAAAGAATGAGAGGATGAGAGAAACGTTTTGAAAGAGAATAAAGTAGAGAATATATATAATATTGGATGAATATTCAAATTTGAATTTTTCATGTATGTTAATAATTAATTTTAACTCACATTTTAATAATAACTAACTACAGATAGATAACTGAAGGAAGTGCATTATTTTAGAGCCTAAGTTTTTGTGCCAATATATTAAAATTAGTTTCTACAATAGTGTAAATGTAAAAAAAATTCAATACTATTTTTTCCCCTTTTAATATATATATATATATAATCTCCTACGTTAAGTTTTTTGAACATTGTCTTATACTTTTTTATTTCAAGGAAAAATAAAAAATTTCTATCAATAAGGGCTCAATATCAACTTTTGTCTAGAAAATTTAAAATTTTTTGCAAATATTTTTACAGAGTTATTTTTTATTAATAAAACTTTTAAGAAGGACTTAAATATTATGCTTTTTTATATATTTGTTGAAATAAAAATGATAATTGAAATAATATTCCAGACCTAGTATACTATGTGTCATTTAAAATATTTCTTCTAATATCAAACATGACCTCACAACATTCAATGGATCTAGATATAAAATTGAATATTATGGTATGTTAAGTGTTGTGGCTCAACCATTGCTCAAATTTGGTCCAACTTATGCTCAACTTGAATAAAAATCTCTGCTCAATAAGGAATAGATTGAGGCTCAATTTATCGTCAATTTTAGTTTCAAATTTTTTCATCTAATTTAAAAAAAATTTCCTAACACTTTCACATCATTTCCCCAATGTTTTCCTAACCTCTTCCTGAAAGTTTCAGAGAGAGGGAACTGCTAGCAGTTCACCCCCTGATTTCTGTGATGATAATTACCCACTACTTTGCTTTAGACCCCAATATTTAGTTTATATAAGTTATAATAGAGGAAAAATCACATCCCAAGGTTATACTAAAATAATAAGTAATAAATTATGAAAGACCCCTGATTGTCAGTGTATGCTAGTACTTAAGTATAATTTAATAGTAAATATTAATGATCCAAATACTTAATATTAAATAATTTATGAATTTAACCTCAGGGAAAGACTAATAAAAGTGTTATTCTCCATTGCTAACTCACAATTTTTGGATTAGTGTGTGCTAGCAGTGGAAAATAGGCTAATAAAATATATTCATAGCTAATATATAGATAAAATCAATTTATAAGGGCTATAATATATATATTTATATATTCTAATAGTTCTTCAATATCTTTTAGTTGATTTTTAGTAAGTATTAGATGCCCAATTACTGGCCAAATCCTACTCTACTTATACCAAAATCCACTGGAGTACACAGGCCTTCAATCCAGATGATGTCACTGCTATCCCTGGAAATTACAGAAATTTGAGAGCTCATCATCTCCCCATGGCTTACACTTCAAGAATGTTAACCACCTATACCTCAAATAAGGGCCCTCCATCACAATTAATGATATCATACACCCATTACATAAATAGAAAAAATAGATAAAAGTTGATATAATAAGGAAACAAGTTAAATAACTTATCCGAGGAGAATAAGATGAAACCCAAAGTATAAAAGGAACCAAATCAAGTCTCCAAACCCTTAATAGCATTTTAAAGCCTCCACATTAACTCAGTAATCATATCCCAACCCATAAATCTATGAAAATCCATTGAAGGAGGCAGACCTAGTTGTACAAACTAGATATATGAGTCTTAAAATGTTGTTTATGATTTTGTAGGCATGGTGAGTCCATTTAATAGGTCTATATGACCTAAAATAAGAAGAAAAATAAATCTTATGAGCTATTTACAGGGTTAAACCTGCAAATAGACCTATATATACATAGTATAACTGCATATTTCACTGAATATGAGGGTTATGCATACATATAAGATTATGCAATCTATAATTACTTAATATCATATAAGATAAGTATATTATGAATACATTAGCACCTTAATGAGTATTATGGGACTATGGCTAAGCTACTTAAACTAATATAAATTATATATTAGTATAATAAGTATATATGTAAGTATAATACCAATATATATAATTATTAAAATCATATATATAACTTATAAGGTTAATTAAATTAAGTTTGTATTATTTTAAACATAAGGAATACTCAGTCTTGGGGATACCTAGGCTGAAAGACCTACTGTTTTCAAACACCAGATCCATCACTTATGTGAAGTTTCTGGAATTGCATAAGATGGTGATGCCTTGTTGTGATATTAGTGAAATGTTGAGGCGCAATAAGTAGTCTCAGAAGTGAGTGGCTTCTTTGTGGAAGTTATTATTCTTAGAAGGGTCAGCCCATAAATCATGGTGTAAATTTTTATCAGCAAAGAGGAGAGAAGGTAGATGGCAGAAGGGTATTAATGAGGGGGAGATGAATTGAGTAGTGGAGAAAGTAGAAAAAGGGTTATAAATTTTAGAAAAAATTGTAAATGAGGGGAGATTAATCTGTATCATTCAAAAGGCAAGTGTGGGGATGGGTATTGAGGTGAAGAGGTGTATTAGAAGCTTTTTTTTGATATAGTAATAACATCTGATGGGTGAGGGAAGGAGGGAGCAGGGATAAAATGAGTGATGATATTCCATCCCTTTTCACTTTCTGGAGTGAACTGACCAGGAGACAGGTAATGCTCTTGTAAATTTAAGGCATCAAGAGAGCTAGTTAAGGGGTTTTTAAAAATAAAGTGGAAATTATATGCAGATTTGTGACAATTAAGTTGAAAAATTTTTGAGAGTTGAGAAGACTCGGTTGGTTGTGTTATTTGTAAACTCAATACAATCTAATGAGTTGGAAGGCAGATGTATGTGGAAGGTGGAATATAGGGGAAGAGGGAGAGTATTTGAGGGGTGAAGGGAGGGAAGTGAGTGATTCTTTAAAGGGATGGTTGTGGGGTAAGGCATCAACACATCAAAAGCAAAAAGGGGCTGAAAGCTTTTTAGCTTTACAGAGTTTGGTACTGTGATGGCTGGAGAAATTAGAAAAGCATGGGGGTAAGGTACATTAAATTGATAGGTGTCCTTATCACAAGAATTGAAAGCATGTATTATTCTTCCTGTTTACTGCTTCAGTGTGTCAAGTCAGACCTTCAACAACAAATGGGTGAAAGGGGGAGGGGGAAAGAAGGAATTCAGAGTCAGACTTATCAAGAAAATGAAGTACAACTGAATAGTGATTCTTCCCTATTCTGGATTCAGGGAATGGGAGCCAAGAAATTTGGTAAAGCTATTTGAGAGTTTCAGGGTTTTTGTCAATTAGGGAGGTGAGGAAAGATTTGTTGTTGAGGTTATAGTAGGTGGAGAAGCTGTGCACAAATACTGGGAAATTTGGGGGCTTATAAATAAGACCTTGAGGAAATTAGTATTTCCAGGAGTTGGTGAGTAGGAGGAGCTCTTTGTCAGAGGAAAAAATGATTTTCAGGTAATTGGATTTGTGTTTCATGACATCTCAAACTCTGGTTCTTTTTTTGAAATTGGGTGTGTTTATTTTTTTAAGGATGAAATTGTTGATGAATGAGGAGAGATGGTATTAGGAAGTTCTTTAGGTACAGGGGAGGTGGGGCTAGCTTGTTTGATGGTAAAGTAGGGGAGAGCTGGTCTTGATGGGGGGACAGAATAGTTTTGAGAGGAAGGGTGAACTGCTTCTGTTTAGGCATATGAGGGGCAGGAAGGGGGTGGGTGACTCAAGGAGCTGGTGGAGGGTGGGTGTGGGATGAGGATTTGTGATTAGTGAGTTTGGCTAGAATTTTTTCCAACTTCTTTTCAAAGGATATCAGGTAATGTTTAGAGTTGTTGGAGATGGCTTTATGAAAGCTGGTTTTTGATGAAAATGGGGTGAGGGCAGAAGCTAGAGCACAGATTTTTGTCATAGTGGCTGTATGGACAGAAATATGTGTACCTTTTCTAGGTGGTTCTCTGATGGTTCCAAGTAGGGTGTTGAGGAAATTGATCAATGTGCTAGGATAATTGGGACATTAAATACCCACAAGGTGTATTAGTCAAGCTGTAGGTGTATTTAGGTCTACCAAGGGAGGAAGGGGGGCCAGTGTGATAGTAGTGAATCAAATGCCTGAAAATGGATTGGCTGGGTTGTGCACAGAGGCACTCAGTGAGAAGTCCTTTTATTTTGTGGTAGGCCTGAGAGGGAGAGAAATGGGTAGGACTGATGGGGATGGGGTGGGTGTGACTTTCTTCAGAAATGAGAGCTTGGGTGTTGTTGGGTGGTCTGCCCTATTTTTTCATTGAGGCCATAGACAGGGGGAGGAGTAGCGTCTCTTTTTGGTAGAAGGGTACTTGGTTCCTGGTGCTACTGTAGGAGTAAAAGTGACATAGTCCTTGACAGGGTTCATGTTAAATAGGAGAGGGGAGGGGGAAGGAGAGCTGCATATGTCTACATCCATGGCAGAAGTCTTACGATTGGCCTCTGGGTACTTAGGGGGGCTATAGAAGAATGGACTGAGAGGGGGTAAAGGGTCAGGCAGGGAGGGAGAAGGCAGAGAATGAAGCAGCATGTTTGATGTGTCAGGTACGTCAAAGAGCATGTGGTGGTTCTGGTCAGAATCCATCCTACTTAGCCTTTTCCTTTTTCTTAATAACCCTTTCTACCATTTGTACCCTTTGCAAACCATAGTTACTGACAATCAGGCTTTAATCAAGACTCTGACCCACCCCTTTCCCTCTTCAAATAATACTAAACTTCTCTTATCCATAGCTGTTGCAATCAAGCAGTTGAAGAGAAGCAATACATCAATTCAGATTAACCTACAATGGTGCCCTAGGAAATTTGGTGTTCTGGGTAGTGAAATTGCAGATCTACTAGCCAACAGCAGCCACCCCATGGCATACACTGCTAAGTCCCTCTTTCTTCCTCCTCCTATGCTTTCTTCTATATCTGCACTTAAAGCTCACTTAAAACAGAAATCCAAATTCCTCATGCTTCTCCTTCCCAGTTCCAACTCACTGAAAAAATTGAGAGGTAAATTTAATCCCCTTCTAATATTCAACTTACTCACCCGCCACCCTAACACACATGTCACTGCATTCACTCAATGCTTTTCAGGACACTCCCCACTAAAACATTACTTATTCTGCTTCAAAGCATCAGACACTCCTTACTGACCTCTTTGTTCAAATAATTCATTAGAAACCCCTAAGAATGTCCTATTAGTATTTCTTGCACATGCCACCCTTTGAAAAGCCCTTTCTCTGGGTGTTGAAAACAACCATACTCATCCCCCTCCCCAATCATACCACAAGTTTCTCTTTTCTTAATTAAAGCTCATTGATTCCCATATAATCTCCCCTTATCACAATAACACCCCATTAGCTTTTTTTTGTCATTGCAATACTTTTAACTTACCAATAGTCTCCTATCATGTTGTAAATAGCACTAAATTTACCTTTCCCTTCATTCCCCTATCTGGGTGAGATTGTATGAAAAAACCCTTTATTGCTTATCAGACCATTGTTTTTTTCCCTCCCTTTATTCTATTCACACTGGGAAAAAAACATGAACTAGATGTCAAGTTCAGTTTTGGGATCCTATTCCAATCATGGGTGCATTTATGTGACAAAACATGGAATGTCACTTTTGGGGCCAAGGGTGTGACTCTAGAAGTAACAATTTTAGAGCCCTTGATTCTTTTGTTTTTCTGATGTTAAAATCCCTCTTTTTTACTTCTCCTGCCCCTTGTTCATTTATCCTCCTTCTCCTCAATCTTCATGAGTGATTCATTATTTTATTTTTTCACTTTTATCATGAATTCTTGTTTCCATCCTCTTAATTAGATAAATTTCTTATTCTGATATACTAAATTTTGTTTTCGTGCTTTTCTTTCTCATATTACCTTCTTTATTAAGCTATTTTTTCTCTGCCTCACACTCTTCATATTTGTTTAAACAGCTCTCTGAGTTCACAATTGAGGATTTAGTTACATAGCAATTATTGTAAGTTTCATAAATTGCAAACTTAAATTGATATAAATAAAAATGTTGTTTTTTTATATCCATAAGCTACTTAATAACTTTACTGGTGTACATATTTGTATATATACCCATTAATAAGAAAGTATGTATAGTGCTGTATAACTAGTATTATAAGGATGGAAATTCAAGGATAGTAAAATAATCACTTTCAATCTAAAGATTTGAATCAAGAGGATGTATCTTCCTAATAATTTTTTTGATGCAAAAAATTTATGTATTTTATATATGAACACCTCTAATATTTAATATATATGTATATATATTCTTGAGAGGGGGTGAAGGTGGAGGTGGTAGTAGTAGTGCAAAGAGGAGGTGGAGGTGGTGGTGGCAAGAGGGGTTGAAAGTGGAAGTGGTGTTTGTAGTGGTAAGAGGAGGAGGTGGTGGTGGTAGTGGTGGTTGTAGTGGAGAGAGGTGGTGAATGTGGAGGTGGTGATGGTGGTGGCAAGAGGATGAGGTGGTGGTGGATGTTGTGTCAAGAGGAGGTAAAGTTGGTGGTGGTGGTGGTGGCTAGAGGAGGTGGAGTTGGTGGTGACAAGAGGGGGTGAAGGTGTAGGTGGTTGTGGTGGTGGCATTTTCAAGAGTAGGTGAAGGTTGAGGTGGTGGGAGAGGTGGCAAGAGAGGGTGAAGGTGGAGGTGGTGGTGGTGGTGACAAGAGAGAGGAAATTGAGGTCAGAAGGGAGAGATGAAGGAGGGGATAAGAATTTATAGGTTACATAGCTTTCATCTAGCATGAAGATCATAGGGGCAACATGTATTATCCATGCTGCTTGCTAATTGCCATAAAGAAGATTACTTTCTAGAAAACATACACAAATAAGTGATGGAGAGTCATAAGTGGGCCTGTGAGAGATGTAGAGAGGGAAACTAGAATTGAGATAGAAAGCAGGTATGGGAGGATGCAAGAAACATTTAATGGGGAGTTTTTGAGAGGGTGTGAGAGGTGGTGTCAGAAGGTGAGGAAAGGCAGATATGATGTAAAAAATTGATTGTGGATGATAGAAGTGGGGGAAAGGGTGCCAGGAGGAGGGATGCCAATATCAGAAAAACAAAAAAAATTAGAGCATAACCATGGTCACTCTGAATGTGTCAAAACAGGGTTACTCCATAAATCAGACCCAGAAGTGTGCCTTGTGACAAAAAACTGAACTTGATGTCAAGATCAGGGGTTTTTTCACCTGTGTATTCCCCCCTTTTACATTTAAATTCCACTTTTTCTTTCTTTTTCTCTCACTCCTTTCCATTTTACTTTCTTTAATTATTCTTAAGCACAAAAAACATATTAACTACATGTCTACTTACATTTTTACAAGATAGGACTTCATTTCATTCAAATAGGTGCTGAAATAACTAAATGGAAATATTAGAATTTTTCTCTTAATGTTGTATTTTAGAGATACTTTTTGGATGCACATACATGGTGAGGACAATGAAATCATAAAAATGAATGGTAAAAAAATGAAACAATAAAAAAAGAAAGGAAGGCAGATTACCCCACATTTGTTTTGATGGGTATTAAGGGAAAATTATGTCATGTTTGCATCACAGGTTACAATGTCCTAAAAAAATGTAACCTATTTCAGTCACCTCTGAAATGTTTAATTAATAAAGATAAATGTCCACAATAAAATGTAACCATTTACAGGACACCATGTCATGTTTTATTTTTTTTTGAAGGAGATCCCTACTCAAAGCATAAATGTGTCAAAAGAACACCCCCACCCCCATTTATTGAAGAATAGGAAAAAATTACCAGATCTATGTGGCTAAGTAATCAATGCAGTTACAGTGGCTCACCATTATGATGATGAAAGACAACTGGAGTTGAAGCTGGTGTAAAGGAGCATACAGCACAAAATATCTCAGCTTCACTTGAGACTCTACTGTGTTAGCTAAGTGATAAAAGATATACAAAGTATTTTCTTCACTACTTGTCCAATTTTTTTTTCTCCAATACAATACCCAAAAGTGAAAATTTGTGAAGGAGAATGAACAATTTTGCTTTCCTGTCTTAATTATGCAATATGCATATCAATATTAAATATTCTATTTTTTGATCCTGTTGATATGATATTTTCAACAACAAATTAAGAATTAAATAAGAACTATTTTCTCATTACAATAGATAAATAAGATAATATGATTACTTCAAATCCAATGATCTGTTCAGATATAGAATCTAAGTGAAATTGGATAATTTATGTCAGCCTGGCTACTAGACTTACCCAGTAAAATAATTAATTATCTTACTGAGGTGAAGCCATGCCTTTTAGATCCTTATTAATAATTAATTATTTATTAAATACTTATGTATTAATTACAATTAACTAACTAAGTACACAAAGTAATTAATTAATAAAAATAAGTAATTGTCACACATATATTTTTACTTCCGAACACCGTGCTCAATAATACAGATGAGATGGGAATAAAAATTAGTATTAAAAAAATATATAAAATTATAAAAAGAAAAAATACTTTTTCAAATTCCTTTAATTAGATTTTATTGATTCTATATTTCAAATCAAATGTTATTACACTGAAATGTGACAGACTAAAGGGTTCATAGTTTTATTTCAAATAAAATAAATACTTTTATTTATGCACTATTTAGACTTACTCTTATTATTTCACATACTCTCTTTATTTAAGTTTTTCCTCTCATACTCTTGTACCAGGGGGTGGTAATTCCGTGTTTTATTTTCTCACATTTTGCCTATAAAAGGCCTTTCCTTTTTGTCTTTTTGATTCATTCCTTATTTACTTAATTATTACATTCACAACAAATCAATTATTATTTCTATACTTTATAACATTAGTATTTACATCAACATATTTCTAATCTATAAAATATATTAAGATTTAACCCTACCTCTTATTATTTGAGTAAAACAATCAAATTGATTAAGAAACATGTACCTTACTTTTGAGAGTCCATTAAAACCCTAAAAATCCTGGTATAACCTCGAATAAAACTTCTAGACCAAAAGGACCCCTTGAAAATTGGGAGCCTTTCGGAATCGTCAACGGCCCATCAATATCTTGAGAACTGGAGTCCGTGGGACCATCGCCATAGAGGTACCTTCAAGGACAAGTGAACAATGAAACGACGAACGTTATAGATAACGTGATGAAATCTTTTGCTGCGAACAGGAATTGAAGCGCGCACCAAAATTTAGGTTCATATATTGACTAAACGTCATATATTTTGTGTTAATTATTGAAATTACTATTAGTGGGCCACTTTGCACTCTTCATTCTTTACGTATTTCCTTTTACTCAGCACTCTGTAAGTGGCATTAATTTGCTCATTTTACAGGAGGAGTTGTCAAGTAAATTGGAATTATTTTTTTTTATTTTTTTTTATTTTTCCTAGTTGAAAATAATAGAGCAATTGTGTTCTTAGTCCTAGAAGTAATAAAAATTATATTTTAAAAATTAATTATTATAATATTCAGTTGACTTTTTTCCTGATAAATTTAATTTTATTTGTTTCAGTTGAAAAATTGTCCTGACAATAAAATTTTATAAAATTCATATTTAATTATTTCAGTTGACATTAAGTCCTGGTAGTTAATAATTCAGTTGATTTAAAAATCCTGATAATAATTCTCATAAAATTGTTAATAAAAAATTTAAATTTATTTCTTCAGTTGATTATATTATAATCCTGGTTTTAAATTGTTTTGAATTAATAAATTGATTATTATTTTAGTTGATTTTATCCTGAAAATTTTATTTTATTATTTTTCTTTTAAATATAAAGTAAAAATATAAATTAATTCATCTTATTTTCTCCCTCTCTTATTGCAGTAAAAACTAGAAATGACTGATCAAGGTATCTCTGCTGCACATGAAGAAGAATTGGATTTGATTGATTATGATGAGGCTACTTCTGTGAGTTCCCATTTAACCAGAAGATTATCTCAAATTAATCAATCATTGCCCTAATCAGGATGAAGAAATGGAGGAAGTGGAAGTTCTGGTGGAAACAACTCAGGAACAGAAACCTATTATAAACCCCCCAGAAGGACTTCCAAAAGGCTTCAAGATAAAAAAGATGCCATTGCCTCAACAAGTAAAGAGCCTGTCAATACATATATAGGAACTAAGGACAGAAAACTTGAAATTGAGGTCAAGAGTAGATGCTCTAGAAGAAAAGGTAAGAAAAATAGATGTTTTTCTTCAAGAGAAGAGGAAACCCCCTCCCCACAGGGATCTTCAGAAATTGGCTCCCCAGAAGCCAGAGAAAGTGGAGATATCCAAGTGGCAGTGGGATTGGCTGAAAACTCAGTGGGATTACCTGTCTCAAAACCAACAGACGCCCCAAGCAGGTCCATCCAGACACAACCAAGTCAACCCAACACCTCCTCACCCCTATCAAGGAGGAAGAAAAATAAAAAACAATATGATCTTGCCCAGCAAACCTTGGTAAGCCCCTCTACTTATTCTCAAGTACCATTTCTTGTAACTAATTCAGTTCCCTCAGGTAATTATGGAAGAGGAGATGAGACTGTGAGACCTGTAGAGAACAGCAGACAAATTGCTCAAATTTCAAATGTATCTAATCCTTTAGTTCTAATTGCTACCTCAATGATAAATCCTGATATGGCTGTTATTGATGAGACACTTGAACCTGAGGTTTATGAGATGCTGGAAAGTTACTCTGTTTCCTTACTGAGAAACACTCCAGATGTAGCTAACATCAATGATGAATATTTGAGAAATATTATTGCCAAACAAAACCATATAATGAACAACATGCAATTGACTCAGAAATATAATAATTTGTTAACTGAGCAGGGTTATCAAGCATTAAGAAGTGAATCACAGAGAGTCTCTGATGAATTGTCTCATTACAAAGCAACCCATGAAAAGAAAGTTGCTTTATGGCAAAATATCAAAAATGATTTGTCTAAACTAAAAGATACTGTATCTGCCTGTTGCCAGGAGGTGGAGATAGACAAGATGAATCTGAAAAGATTTAATGACCAATTTTCATCTTTTCAAAATAAGAATCAGTTATCTTTTGCAAAAATCAATGAGAGTTTATCTAGTCTTCCAAGATTGAAAACTAGACTAACAACCATTGAGGAGAAATTGAACTCATTGTTTATTTATCAAAAGTATTCTGAGATTTCTTTGAAAGAACAAATAGCACAGGATGCCCCAGAGTTACCTGTGGCTAGCTCATCTAAAAGTAAATTAGTTCCAGAAATACATGTTGATACCCCTGAGTTTCCATTAAAAATTAATGATTCACCAGGACCTTCAACAGAGGGATTAACCAATGAGATTACTGCACAACTAGAGAATTTACAGCTGCTCCTTACTCAGAAACAAGCTTGTACTAAGGAGACTCCTTCAAATCAAAAGAATTGGTCAAAACTTGACCAGTACCCAACATTTGATGGTGATTCTTCTTCTGATTGGCAGCAATTTATTTGCAGAATTGATAACTTAAAAAATTCTTACAAACTCCCAGATGAGGAAATTGTGTCCAAGTTAATTTCTTTGTTTACTAATGTTGCCCAAATGTGGTATGAATCTGTTCTCCTGGATGGGAATGACTACTCATGGGATGATTGGAAGAAATTGATTAAAGCACAATTTGGTGGCTCCAAGTTCAGAATGGCTCAACAAAGGCAGTATGAGGAAACTAGATATAGCTCTTCTACTGATATACCTATTTAGTTCTTAATGATACTTGTAAAAATCTTAAGGGCAATGAACCCAAATATGGAGTTTGAGTTATGGAAGGACAGGATCCTTTATAAATTACCAATGTCTCTGAGAGACTTAATAGTGGCTAGGACTGAGTTCTCCAGAGAACCCTCTTCTTTCATTAATACTTGTAATGAGATCCTCCTAAACAACAAGTATGATACCAGAAGATTAATTCCTAGTACCCCTTTGGAGAAACATTCCACTTACCAACAGAAACCTCTGGAAAAGGTTGGTAAACCTTCTGCCCCTGTTGCACCAAAAAAGTATGCAACAAACACTTGCTTCAAGTGCAACAAGCCTTGGCAGAAAGGCCATGTTTGTGACAAGAAGATAAATCTTGTAGAACAAACAGAGGAGCATGCTGATGACACAGTAGCACTGGATGATACGTCAAGTGATTGTGCCAGCAATATTTCATATGAGTCTCAACAAGAAATCTTGATGCTGGAAGAGGATATTCATTACTTAAATACCATTGATATTGATAATAATGCTTTATCTACAGTTGAAGATGCTGAGATCATAAAGAACATTGAGGATAGCTCAATTGTTATTGCCCCTCTCAAGGCACCAGTCTTGATTAATGGAACCAGCATTGAAGTTGTTCTGGATTCTGGAGCTGGAGGAAGTGTAGTTTCTGAAAGATCACTTGCTTCAGTGGATCAAGACTATAAATCAAAACTGATTCCTATCATTTCTGAAAATTGGAGAGGTTATGGCTCTGTTTTGTCTCCCATTGGTAAATACAAAGCCACAGTGTTTTTTAAATATAACCATGGTTTTGTAAGAGCTATTTGTGATTTGGTTGTCATGAAAAATGATAACTTGAGCAATTGGTTTATTGTAGGGAATGATATTTTAACCAAGTATGGCATAAAATTGGATCCTTCAAACCAATGTTTCACAATGGGGATGAATGGGAAGAGGAAATTTAAGATTTATTCCTCCAAAAAATTATTAAAACCAGAATTGAACACATGTTATTCTGTAGTTCAATATAAAGGAAGATCTACAAAAGAAATGCATGCCCTTATGTCTGAAATTTACAATGCTTCTTTTGGAGAACAACTTTCTGGTGAGGATAAAGATTCCATCATAAACTTGATAAAGTCTTTTCATATGGCCTTTGCTCATGGGTCACATGAACTAGGATTATTTAAAGAGGAAATGAAACTTTCATTGTCTTGTCCATTAACTGATATACCACCTAGTTTAAAGAAGAAGCCTTATCCTGCTTCTCCCACAAAGAGAAAAGATATTGAAGACAATATCTCTACCCTTTTAAAAATGAATATTATTGAAAAGGTAGTTGAAACACCTAAATATTGTGTTATCTCACCTTTCCTAATTTCTTATGAGAAAGATAAAGCCAGGTTATGTGGTGATTATAGAGCACTAAATACTTATACTGTTGATGATATCTATCCTTTGCCTAGAATTAGCTCTATACATGCTACCTTACAGGGTGCTAACTATATCAGCTGTTTGGATGGTAATAAGAGATATCACCAGGTACCTGTTGAGAAAAATTCTCAGAATTTTCTGATGATTGCTACTCATATGGGTATTTATAAGTATATTAGGATGCCATTTGGCCCTAAAAATGCCCCTTCAGTTTTTCAAAAAGTCATGGATAACACATTCCATCAAGAGATAATTGAAGGATGGCTGATGGTTTATATTGATGATATCATTATATTTTCAAAAACATTTGAGGACCATCTCAACCACCTGTGTAAAGTGTTCCAAAAAATAGATGAAATAAATATGACACTTGCTTTGAAGAAATGTAAATTTGGTTTCCATTCTTTAAAAGTTCTTGGTCATGTTGTTTCAGGCTTACAGATATGTGTTGACCAAAATAAAGTGGCAGCCATACAACAGGTGAAGGCTCCTAATACAGTTAGAGAGCTACAGAGTTTTTTGGGGATATGTGAATACTATATACAGTATATTAAAAATTACCAAGTCATAGCTTTACCCCTTACCCAATTGACTAGAAAGGATGTTGCTTTTGTCTGGAATACTGAAAGACAAAGAGCTTTTGACACTATGAAACACTGTTTGATGTCAGCACCTATTCTTGCTTTACCTGACTTTAATCAGCCATTTGTTTTATATACTGATGCCAGTTTTATTGGTCTGGGTGCTGCCCTCCATCAAAAACAAGTGATGAATGATAAAGTATCAGAAGTAGTAATTTATTATATTTCAAGAACCTTGAGAAATAGTGAATTGAAATATGGTGCTACTCAATTGGAATGTTTAGCTGTAGTGTGGGCTCTAGAAAAGCTAAATAATTACCTAGATGACCAGAAATTTGAACTTGTCACTGACTTCAGTGCAGTTAAATCCTTTTTAAATTTGAAAACACCTAACAGACATATGTTCAGATGGCAGTTAGCTGTTCAAGAGTACAGAGGGAGAATGACAATTATTCATAGGGCTGGTATTGTTCACTCAAATGTGGACATGTTATCAAGGTTACCTTTACCAAATGATGACTCTAATCCTGCTTATGATCCTAAGGATGAAATTATTCATATTCTTGGGATATATGTGGTTGATATGGAGGAAGAGCTATTGCAGCTTATTCTGGATTCATACGATAAGGACACTGACTTGAAAAAGTTATGCACCATATTAAATGATCCAAAGAATGCTTCAATACAAGCATTAATTAAAACCTTTCCACCAAAGTACCAAAAAGCTTTGGAAAAAGGTAAATTTTCAATTGATGAAGGATATCTATATTATAGAAGAAAGTTGAGTAATGTCATTGTTATTCCTCCTTCTATGAAAGAAATCATCTTAAAAATTTGTCATGATGACATATTAGCTGGACATTTTGATCTTAAAAAAACAATGATCAGAATTAAAAACACTGCTTGGTGGGTTGATATGTCTGAGGACACCAAATTATATGTTGAATCTTGTGATTCTTTCCAAAAATCAAAAAGATTAACTGGTAAGAGAGCTGGATTAATGAAACATATTGAACCTCCTGATGCACCATGGAAAATAATAAACATGGATTTTGTATTAGGACTTCCTATTGCTGGTAAAGACAGTTATAACTCTTGTTGGGTTATTGTGGACAGATTCACAAAAATGTGTAAATTTATCCCTACCCACAAGGATGTTTCAACTAAAGAATTAGCTTTCTTATTGTGGTCTCATATGTTTAATACTGCTGGTTTTCCTAAATCCATAATCTCTGAAAGAGACCCTAAATTTACTTCTGAGTTTTGGATGTCTCTGATGGATGTTTGTGGTTGTGATCTGAATCTTTCTACTGCCCATCATCCACAGACTGATGGCTTAGCTGAAAGGATGATTCAGACTTTAGAGGACATGATTAGAAGGTATTGTGCCTTTGGCCTTGAGTATAAAGATAATGACAGATTCACTCATGATTGGGTTACCTTACTTCCTGGGTTGGACTTTGCTTATAATAGCACTGTTCATTCTGTTACTCAAAGAAAGCCTTTTGAGCTCTGGCTTGGATATGTTCCAAATACTCCTGCCCAAATTCTCAATAACAAAATACCTAAAATGGATATACATCCTGGTGTAAAATCTTTTCTTCAAATGCAACAACTTTGCAGGAATCATGCTTAAAAATGTATTGAAAAATTATTTGAATATGAGAAGAAGAGATATGATAAATCCCATAAAGAATACAATTTTAAAAAGGGTGATGAAGTGTTGATTTCAAAAGTCCACTTCAATTTACAAGGTAATAACAAATTGAAAGACCTATTTGTTGGTCCATTTGTTGTCAGAAGAATGATTGGAGATAATGCAGTTGAGGTTATTTTGTATTCTCCATATGACAGAAAACATCCTGTTTTTCCAATATCTCTTCTGAAACCTTACACATCCAGTAGTGATTTATTTCCAAAAAGGAGGGGAAGACCAAAGAAAACCCCAAATTAAATCACTGAAACAGCAGAAATTGAAAAAATTCTGAATGACAGATTAGTCACTGCTGAAAAAGGTACAGAATACTTATTGAGATTCAAGTATAAATCATCTGAATATGATTCTTGGATATCTGGGAAGGAGATATCAAATCTTCCTACTCTATTAAAAAAGTATATAAAGAAAAAATCATAGCATTTTTTTTATTTTTTATTTAGATTGAGGTAGTGTCAGCCAGGCTACTAGAATTACCCAGTAAAATAATTAATTATCTTACTGAGGTGAAGCCACGCTTTTTAGATCCTTATTAATAATTAATTAATTAATTATTAAATACTTATGTATTAATTACAATTAACTAATTAAGTACACAAATTAATTAATTAATAAAAATAAGTAATTGTCACACATATATTTTAACTCCCAAACACCGTGCTCAATAATACAGATGAGATGGGAATAAAAATTAGTATTAAAGGAAATATATAAAATTATAAAAAGAAAAAATACTTTTTCTAATTCCTTTAATTAGATTTTTGATTCTATATTTCAAATCAAATGTTCTTACACTAAAATGTGATGTACTAAAGGGTTCATAGTTTTATTTCAAATAAAATAAATACTTTTATTTACGCACTATTTAGACTTACTCTTATTTTTTCACATACTCTCTTTATTTAAGTTTTTCCTCTCATACTCTTGTACTAGGGGGTGGTAATTCCGTGTTTTATTTTCTCACATTTTGCCTATAAAAGGCCTTTCCTTTTTGTCTTTTTGATTCATTCCTTATTTACTTACTTATTGCATTCACAACAAATCAATTATTATCTCTATACTTTATAACATTAGTATTTACATCAACATATTTCTAATCTATAAAATATATTAAGATTTAACACTACCTCTTATTATTTGAGTAAAACAATCAAATTGATTAAGAAATACGTACCTTACTTTTGAGAGTCCATTAAAACCCTAAAAATCCTCGTATAACCTCAAATAAAACTTCTAGACCAAAAGGACCCCTTGACAATTTCCAGCCATTTCAACCTAATTTTTCCTATTAAGTACCTTAGGGCCTTAAACAATATGCATCATGGGAATAAGGGGTTGAACTGCTAGCAGTTCCCTCTCTTTGAAATTTTCAGGAAGAGGTTAGGAAAATATTGGGGAAATGATGTGAAATTTTTAGGAAATTTTTTTTAAATTAGATGAAAAAAGTTTGAAGAAAATTTTGGCCCTAAATTGAGCCTCAATCTATCCCTTATTGAGAAGAGCTTCATATTCAAGTTGAGAATCAGTTGGACAAAATTTGAGCAATGGTTGACCCACAACACTTAACATACCATAATATTAAATTTTATATCTAGATCCATTTAATGTTGCAAGGTCAGATTTGATATCGGTAGAAATATCTTAAATGACACATAGTATACTAGGTCAGGAATATTATTTCAATTATCGATTTTAATTTCCACAAATATATATAAAAGCATACTATTTAAGTCATTCTTTAAAGTTTATTAATAAAAAAATAACTCTATAAAATATTTGCACATAATTTTAAATTTTCTAGACAAAAGTTGATATTGAGCCCTTATTGATAGAAATTTTTTATTGTTCCTTGAAATAAAAAAATATAAGACAATGTTCAAAACATTTAATGTAGGAGAATATATATATATATCACCAGGTCAAAAGTTAGATGACTTGCAGTCAAGTGGTTTTTCAGGTATCTTAAAGTAACATCAGAAGTAACCTTTGAAGGAAATTTTTCGCTTAAAGTAGTTACAAGCCAAACCAAAACTGTGAATGTCACTGTACCAAAAGAAAAAAATTAGAAAAATTATATCTCAATGCTTATTGTTGAAGCTGTCTATCTGATTTGAACTTGAGTAATTTTCAAAAAATTTGTTTTAGTTCTATATTAGCTTCATTTTCCAGGCAAGAATTCCTTCATACTAAGTTCCTTTACAACATTTATTTCAGGCCATGCAATACCTTTTCATAATTTTCTTTCTGCAGGCTGGAAACAAAGACTTTACCAGGACAAAATTCAATGAAAGAACATATAAAATTGTCATACCCTGTGTTTGTGAAGGAAGTGTGGGTTTAATTTAATCATTGAAAATTTTACTACATGAAATAATATAATATTATTAATTTTGCCATATTTTCAAAATGAATTCTAGAAAATAACAAGAAATTTTTTAAATTACTTGATGAATTTTTTATGGTATAAGAGTTAGAATCTCAATTTAAAAATAGACTTATACTTGAAATTTTATAAATATATATATATATATAAAAGAATGCACTCATTCAGATTAATCTGAAACCTGTAATTTTTAAAATTGAATCATAGTTTCAGGAATATACTTCACCATAATCTAAAAAAAAATAGATGAGTTGATCATTTGAGGTTCTACCCTATAGTGATAAATAAAAGGTTTTGAAAAAAAAATATGAAAGAGCAGATAAAAATATAAATAGGCGAGAAAAAAGTGTACTTTCACCAAACATAACTAGCTAATCAGGCACCTTATAGTACTCAATCTGATTTTATTTAATTTTTTTAATAATTATTTTAGTTAAAGGGTAATTTTAGAAACTTAGGGAGGGGAAATTTAAAGTATTTAAACAGATTACATGTATGCTGTATGCTATGATGAAAAATAAGGATTAAAGCTAGAATTCTTTTTTGTTAAAAACAGTACAGCTGCAGTTAGTATAAATAAATGAGACAATTTATCCTTCTGTAAAAACTCAAGCTGTTCTGCTTTCAAACTAGCTTGACTTTTACAATAGTAAAGTTCTATAAAAGTTGATAAATCTTCCAAAATGACCTTTTTCTCAGTATCAAAAACAAACTACTCTGTCACAGACAAATTATAATTGTGTGTTTCTTCTAGAAAGACTTTTGGAAGTTTCCCAGTAAAATATTCTTCAACAATATCATCCATAGGAAAACTCCTGGGCCCTGAAAAAGGCTGATTACCTTCCATTTCTGGGGGTTTAGGGACCCTCAATTTTTGATCAACCTTTTCCTGATAGCTTACTTATATGTTTGAGATTGAAAACTTGAAAGAAATTTAGACATCCACCGTTTTTTAAGTTTATTTAAACGTCAAGTATAACAAGCACTCCTCCATAGGATTCGAGTTATGACACTACTCCCATCCTGTCTTTCCTCAGTATCAGAGTGAATACAGATATCATTAAAAACTCCAGTAATTTCAGGGACCAAAAAATATGAATAAATTTTGATTATTCCATCACACAACTTGAAAAATATGATGTTAATTTAATATAACTATTTTAGAGCTATATAAACAATACTATTAATTCTCTTCTTTTAGAAAGTTTAACTTCAATTTTTTCAGATTCACCTTTTCTATCTTTTAAGAATAGGTTTATTAATCATTAGCTATATAAGAAAATTTATTAGCTTCTCATGTGCTGCACCTCTGAAGAGATCTGAAAACTGCCTCATCTATAATACTTTCATCTAAAATTTAAAAGTTCACCAAACCCTTCCCATAATAGCATTTCATCCATCCAATCAAAATATAATTTACTATACAAGATATGTAAAGCATGAGGCAACATGCTGCTACATGTTCTCCAACATATGCTAACCAATATGTTTCAATCCAACATAGTACCTTAATGATATGTTGGCACACTTTTGTACATACAAAATATCTACCATGTCCTCATGACATGATGCAGCACATTTATTCATATCACCAGGACATGGTAAATTTTCCTAAAGATGAGGTGGCATGTTGCATCATCTTTTACTTTCTGGCAAATAGTGAAGGTAGTGGGCAACTTGCTTTCTCACATTGTAAAAATAAAAATTATACAAAATAAAATTGAATAGTGTAATTGCATACATGAGGCAACATGTTGCCTCATGTATGCAATAACAGCAGCTCAGAAAAAAAAACAGGCAAAAGATGAGGCACCATTTTGCCTCATCTTTTGCTTGTTGGTCAAAGGAAGATGCCACATAAACTAGGCCATATTTGCATAAAGAAGAGGTGGAATGTTGTGTCATCTTTTGCTTTCTGGAAAATAGTGAAGGTAATGGGTAGGGTAGTTGTTTACATGCATACATGAGGCGACATGTTGCCTCATGTATGCAATTATAATATTATGTTTTTTTTGTTTTTTTTAAATGTGAGAAAGCAAGTTGCCCACATACATACATGAAGCAACACGTTGCCTCATTTATGCATGTAAACAACTGCCCTACCCATTACTTTCACTATGTGCCAGAAAGAAAAAGATGAGGCAACATTACACATCATCTTTTTGAGAAAATATGGCCTAGTGTATGTGGCAACTTCCTTTGACCAACAAGCAAAAGATGAGGCAACATGGTGCCTCATCTTTTGCCTGTTTTTTTTCTGAGCTGCTGTTATTGCATACATGAGGCAGCATGTCGCCTCATGTATGCAATTACAATATTTAATTTTATTTAGTTTAAATTTTATTTTTTACAATGTGAGAAAGCAAGTTTCCCACATGCATACATGAGGCGACATGTTGCCTCATGTATGCATGTGGCGACATGTTGCGCCTCATGTATGCAAAGTAAATATTTAGTTTTTATTTGTATTTTTTTTCAATGTGAGAGAGCAAGTTGCCCACATGCATATATGAGGCAACATGTCGCCTCATGTATGCATGTAAGAAACTAACCTACCCATTACTTTCAATATTTACCAGAAAGCTAACAATGAGGCAGCATGCCACCTCATATTTATGAAGATGAACCCTAGTTTATGTCACATCTGCCTTTGACAAAAGAGTGAAATATGGGGCAACATGGTGCCTCATATTTTGCCTCTTTTTTTTCTGAGCTGCTGTTATTGAAAACATGAGGCAATTTGTTGCCTTAAACTTTTGTTTAAAAGTTTATCTGATTCATTTTAAAACTTCATTCTATGAAAAAATTCAGAGTATATGATAAAAATATGCTAAGTAAGAATGAAAAAATTGAAGTAAGTAAGTGTTATTTTGAGAGGCTTGTGCAAGGCCTTGTGGCTGCCAAAAGGGGGGCAGGGTGGGGCACCCCAGGGCATGACTGTAGAGCACTTCAAGTTGCTGAAGTTTTTTGTAAATATATATTGTTGAGTATCTTTATGAATTTCTTTATTTGTACTGGAACTTGAGTTCAGTGAATTAAAATCTGGTTTTACTATTTAAAACTTTTTTAAGAGAATTCCAGAGGAAAAATATAATATAATATTTTTTATTTAAAATAAATTATTTTATTAGATAGACTTAATCTCATAAACTTACTAACACTTTTTTGACTATAAGAAATTGAACCTGTGCTATGGATTTTAAACAGAAATCAAGTAAGATTACAAGGCATGTGAAATAATAGATTTTTCATATACTTTGACTGAGATCCACTTTTATTTTAACTCATTTTTGTGCAGTTTTTTAAAACAGGACTTTAAAGTAAGAGCATATTCCAGGCCCTTCAGATCCTGCATTTTTATTTCAATACTAGATAATAGAAACATGAGAAAATTACTGGATGTATTTATGTGTCCATAAGCATTTTTCACAAGTCAAAAATTTGGTTTCTTCTTTTGTAAAAGTGGAAGTTTCAGTATTTTTTTACTTTTCAATTTTTTCTAATCTATTCTTTTAATTTGGGAGAAAACCTTAATTCATATTTTAAACAAGTGGAGTTCAAATTATACATAAAAAAACCAATCATTAATTTTTCAAATTTTCATTGGTCAAGTGGGACCTCTTGTAACTTCAATCTATGTACAAATTATAATTCAGTTAATATTAGCTTCTGACATATTTTCTGATGGTTTATCTCAACTTAGAGTGATTGAAAAATCTCTGAAAATTATTGGAAATCTGTTCATCATTCAAATCATGTAACTTAATTTTCCAAGAAATGTTTTTAGTCTTTTATAAATAGTAATTTCTTCCTGAATTATTGTCTTTCCTCTCATAATTAATTTATATTCAAGATGGAATCATTGTATAATTCCTCTCCCATCTGTATTAGCTTACTTCAATTTCACATATCTGACTTCAGAAGCTTCCCAGGTTTTATTTAGAAACCTTTTTCACTTCATCTCTCATACATAACATATTATCAGGGCTAGGGCACATTCAACTCATATTAACATTATTAAAAAGTGCCCTTCTAATTCCCACATCCTCTATGTAATAATTGGCCTCTCAGGATATCAAACTTTATTTTCTCCTGTCGGGGGTTTAGCTTCTAGGGCAGGATTCATCCTCTATATGAGTTGAAGATACATTATTACCCCAAAAAGATACCAACTTCCCCCTACTAATTAATATTTTTAATTTCTATCTTTCTAATTTCCTAATAACTATCTCCCAAGGACTTGAGTCACTCCCCAACATAGTTAATCTTATTCCTGACTATAACCCATTGATTAATTTGGGCTGTCCTGTGAAAGATATATTCAATCAAAACAATTAAATATCCTCTATCTCCCCTGATTCTTTATTTCTTATCAGACCTTATCATTCTATAAAAGACATCAATGAAGATTTTTTAGCACAGAGGAAGGTGAAAAACATGTCAATGAGAAACTTTTCACCTTTCAAAAAGAAACTACAACAAAGCATGTGATAAAAATGGAAAGAATACTCTATTCTCCCTACATGGAGCAAGTAATTTCAGATGCAGCCAAGGGGGAAGAATTTAACAGGAGGGATCAATGCAGGGGATAAATATAACAGAGGTAAAAATACTTGTATATCATTTCAAAAACAAACATACCTAAAAATAGGTCAATCAGCAACTGTGCACCTTACAACAACTACAAAAAGCATGTGATGAAATAAGAAGGTACAAAAAGATGAGTTTCTGTGGTTAAGATTAAAAGAATAAGTAGAAAGTAAAAGGAAAGAGCCTGGAAAAAGGACTCTATTATCCCCAAAAAATTCAAGGAATGTAAGTTTCAGCCAAGGGGGAAGCAGTGTACAGGGGGGAGAAATGGAAGTGATAAAGAGAATAGAGAAAAAAATTTGATGGGGAAAATGGAAACAGCAAGAAGATGCTTGATTATATGACAAATCGCACCATATAAAACAATAGAAAACAACACAATGTTGACTAAGACTACTAAACTACAATACAGAGAAAGAGAAAGGTTCACACTCAAAGACAGAATTCACACAAAAGGATTTTTTTTTCAAAAATACAATATTTCCTCTCAAATTATTCATTTCATGACTCAAGTAAAAGAAGAAAAAAGAGAGTACAGTTTGCATAGTGATACCACCACTGAGAACAGACCTCAAGCAAAAATTATCTTATGATGAAATTTGTTGAGAGAAGGTAAAAGAAGCTCTAAAAATTGTTGGGCCATCAGGAAGTTCTAATCCACTAGGTGTTGGACCCAGCTCATATAATGAAAAATATAGTTCTGATGTAGATAGTTCAAGTAATTATAGCTGAATAATCATTAGATAAAATTTTCCCTAATAAATATCTTCCTTAGAGTCCACATTTCAGGAAATTTCTGCCTGTTTTAGACCTTAAATCAAATGGGGATCAGTTGCACCACGAAATGATTTAACTTCTTATTTGGATCTTAGTACTAAGGATTTAATGATGGTTCAAAATTTTATTTTTCATACACTCATTACCTCATGGTTCAACTGTGTTTGACACCATTTAAGGAAGACTGGAACAAATTTCAAGGCAGAAGAATGAATTTTGCTAAAAAAAATTATGATGTGGTTTCTTTGTTTCTAGTTGTGAATATAGAAAATTCTGAAAGTAAAGAGAAGAATTTAATTAAGTGTATTTCCATTTTTGTATCAATAAAAAACCTTTTAACTTACTTTTAAATCAATGAAGATGAAATTATATCTCTTCATGATTAGCTGAAGGAGTATAAAAATTCCATGGAAAATTTTGGCCACAAATTCACATCAAGCCTAATGTCCACTTAGCCCAAAATTTTCCTGAAGTTCTGCAAATATTTGGCCCAGAATCATCAGAGGAAGCTTGGGATCATGAGAGTATGAATCAAATTTTAAGATCTATCCCACACAATATTAATAAACTCATTTTTTCATAATTCTTTTTATTACCCATAATTTTTTACATTATTTTTTTGTTTTTATTTGAAATGGACAAAATTTTAATGGAAATGTTTATCATGATAGTAAATATTCGATCTCTTCTTGAGATAAATGACAATTGATTTAAAATACAAATTAAAGATTTTTTCAATATAGAAAAAGGAAAGACTTCAAAATAAACTGTTATATTGCTCTGTGAAGAATATGATTTATGGCCGGAATATTTAAACAAGATTTATAGAAAAATGTCTTTTTTAAACATTTTTTAAAAAGATAAATTCATTGGTGCTTTAAAATTTCTACAATCTAAAATTACTGATCTCCAATTCTAAAAAATTGGTGGTAAATACTTCTCATTATACTCAAAACAACAAAGTTATGGGAATATCAAGAGGCAACAAGATTGGAGTTTTTTTTTTGAGAACGTGGAAGTCACTGAATTTTACCAGATCAAATCTTTATTCTAGTTGAATTGTATGATGCTGTTGAAAAAAAAATAGAAAATCCTTTCTCAAAAGCAGGATTCAAAACATTTTGGTGCTACAATTGATGGTCTAAAATTGTTATTATTACTCATAAAGATATTATTGGACATGATTCATGAACTCTCAATCCAAGTGGCTTTGGTGGTGTTTTATCAGATACTGTCTGTATAATTTCATTAAGGAATATAGCTGGTGAATATTAGTCACCTTTATAATATCCATTATGAATTCAATATATGTATTTTAGAAACCAAAGTATGATCTATTGCCTGTTGGAAATTATGCAAGCAGCAATATATGAAGAATTCAAATTGGTCCTAATGATTCAGCTATGAGCTATGTTTCATGATGAAAAATTGTCCCACTAAAGTTCCAACACAGGTTTGACTCAGGTTAGACCACAGGTACTAAACAACCACTTGACTGCAAGTTGTCTAACTTTTGACCTGGTGTTTACTATAAATCTGACTCTGATTTTGAAGATGCTTTAGCTTATATGTGTTTTCTTTCCAAAAAGTGTTACATCATCACCAGGGGGCCAAATCTTTATCATGATCCCCAATATGATCTGGCCTCCATTCTCAACATTCCTCATTTAAACTTCACACAACTTTTTAGAACTTCTTCCGATTCTTTCTTCAAACTTTATCAACTCATTTCTGAACATCCTATCTTCCATAACAATTCTCATAACAAACAGCTTATTCCTGCCATCCAGCTTGCTGTTGCTCTATGTCGCTTTGGCTCAAATGGAAATGGTGCTGCTGTAAGACATTTGGATAATCTCTTTAACATAGGATATGGTACCGTGATATTATACACCAAGCACTGTATGATTGCTAACCTTTCCCTCAAGTCTCAAACTCTTGCTTGGCCAACTCCAAAACAGCAACTTGAATCCTCTCAAGTAATGCAAGCTGAAGGTTTCCCTGGCTGTATAGATTTTGTTGATGGCACAGCCATCCTTTGAGTCAAAATCCTGCTCATGATGGGAACCATTATTTTATTGGAAAATAATTTTTCTTCAAAATCTTCTCCAATTTCTCATCATTCATGAAATAACTTTTCATCTTCTTTCTAGATACTCTATTGCCATTCAACTTATATGTGATGTCAATAAAAAATTTATTACTTTTCACAGTGGCTTCCCTGGATCATGTCATTACTCTTCTGTCTTCCAAAGAATGAGGATTTCTCAATCCCCTGACTCATACTTTGACAAATCTCAGTACCTCCTTGCAGACTCAGCATATGCAAGTGGAAAGTACATTATACCTGCTTTCTGTGGTGCAACTTCAGAAAATGACCCCAAAACTGCCTTTAATTATCACCTTGCACAATCAAGAGTAAAAATTGAACATGCTATAGGTATTTTTAAAGGACGATTTTCTAGTCTTCGGGAGCTCAGAATAGAATTTCAAAAAAAATTGGAGATCAAAAGTGCAAATCATTAAATCTTGACTTGCGTAATACTCCACAATATTCTAGCTGATTTAAAGGATGAGTGGAATGATCTTTATGAAGAAGAGGATCCTGAACCACCACTGGCACTCCTCTCCCTTTATTCACAAATTATTCAATCAACCGGCATATGCCCCATTATAATGCCAATTACTCTCCAACATTTCTCTTCACCACCCTTTTAATTTTTAATTTTTATAATTTCATACTTTCCAAATTTCCTCTTTGTGTACTTTATTCACTTGGTTTTGTATTTTGGTTTGTTGCATATTCATTTTTTTTTTGAATTTACGGTGAATATCTTTTTTTTGGATGGCTCATTGGTTTTCTTACACCAGCTCAACATGAAATTGCATATTTTGTCAGTGATTTTTTTTAATTCATCACTCATATCCTTTTCATCCTCTCCTCAAACATCACTCAGTTTTTTTGGTTGCATTTATTTTCTCAACTCAACTCACCAGGTAGGTCATTTTTTTCTTTTTTCTTGGTTTTTTATTTGCTAATCATGATTTTTTTTTTTTGCTTTTTTTTGTTTTTTTTTGTTTTTCTTGTAAGTGCTTCATTTATTTTTGTTCTAGGGTAAACTAATTTTTTGTTTGTTTTTTCTCTTTTTTCTCTTTTTTTTTGTTTTTTTTTTCTCTCCTTCACCTCTCTTTATCATCCTCAAGGCTCCCCTTTTTCCCTCTCTTTACCTGTCTCAATACCCCCTTTTTACCCCCTTTTTAGCTGCCTTAAATCCCCCCTTTCCCCCCTCTTTAGGTCCCTCATCACCCCCCCTTCCCCTTATTTTAGGCGCTTCAAGACTCCCCCCTTCCCCTCTCTTTAGCCGCCTCAAACCCCCCCCTTCCCCCCCTTCTACTCGCTTTACCCCCCACCCACTCCCTTACCTCCTCCTGTACCCCCCCTTTTTCTTAACGAATGATCGTTACCGATTGTTCATTAACAAGTAGGGGGGGTAGAGGAGGAGGTAAGGGAGTGGAAGGGGGGAAAGGGGGGGGGTTTGAGGCGGCTAAAGAGAGGGGAATGGGGGGGTTGAGGCGGCTAAAGAGGGGGGGATAGGGGGGGGTTGGGACATATTAAGAAGGGTAAAGGGGGGGTTTCAGGGGGTTTTTGAGGCAGGCAAGGAGAGGATTTGAGGGGACTTTTGAGGCAAGGAGGGAGGGATTTGTAAGGGGATTTCAAATAAATAAAGGAGGGGAAAAGGGGACATTTATGGGAGCTACTTTCAAATAAATATACTAACAAATTTTTATTTGTAAATTTGATTAATTTTTTAATTTTTTTGGCAGTATTATAGAAAAAAAAAAATTCTTTTGGTTAAGGACTGTCCCTCTTATTTACAAATCAAAAAAGGTTTATAATTTAATCTTATATTTTTCTAGTAAATAAATTTTCTGATTTTTTTTTATTTAAAAAATTTTTTTGTTTTTGATTTTGATTTTACTGATTTTTTTTTTTTTAAGGATCTTGTGAGAAGGTTTTTAATAACCAATCATCAGGTTCACTTTTATTTTTTTTTATTTAATTTTTACTGAAATTTTTTTTTTTAAAGGATTTTGCTTTTATTTTGTTTTTAAAAATAAAACCTCAAGTTTTTTTTTCTTGATAAATAATTTTTTTGGAAAATTTTTTACTGATTTTTTGTTTTTTTTTCCAATTTTATTTTTCAAATAAAAAAACAGCTTTTTTTATTATTAAGTGAAAAAAGAGTTGAAATTTTATTGACATTTAAATTTTTTTTCAGAACAAAAAAATATCTTCTTCTTCAGATTCACCCCTTACTTCTCTCTCATCTTCATCTTTATCTTCTTTATCATCTTCATCTTTATTATCTCTATCATCTTCTTTGAAATCAACTTCCATACAATCATCTTCTAAATGATCAAAAAAAATTAATGATAATCAGTCTCATCAGAAGAAAAGATATTTAAAAAAAAATTCTCTGCAAAAGTTATTTTTGTCATATCCCAAACATTTTTTTATAAAACTAAAGTAGATAAAAAAAATCAATATCCGAAAAAATTACCAGAAGATATCAAATATCTAACCAAATTTTGAGATGATCGAGTTGTTGCAGTTATCAACAATACTTTTAAGCCTCAATTCATTTTAGAAGTTCATTCATTCAATGGTGTAAAAGATGAAGCTTTTAATCAACTATCCGATCTTATCATAAATCTTTATCAAATGGCTTTGATTCAGTTACCTATAAGGAATACAAATTTGTTGGGTGGTATCATGATTGGTTTTGGTTGGAGACCTGGTTTTGTCAAAAGAATATTCTCTTGGTATGTCTAATAATTTTTGTTCCATTCTTAATATCATTTCACTTATTTCAATTATTTAAGCATATATTCATTGCTCAAGAATATCACTAAAGCACAAAATGATGAAGATTTTTACTTATGGAACACTCTACCTTCTTTTAATTCTTTTCTTGCTCTTTGACTCAAAAAGCTCTGTAATAAGGCATTTGAAAAAAATCATGAACTTGCAACCAAAGTTGGAATACCAAATTGGTGTGACTCCGAATGGGAAGATATCAGCCACGAATATCTTTTATTTTCTAATGCTATTATCACTCATTCTGGATTTCACAATAAAATTCACACCAACACCAATGACGCCAATTTTCTTACTTTTGGTATATTCTCATATATCAAACCAATTACTGGGCAACCAATACCATCTCCAGCTAAAATCAAAGGACATGGTTTATATTTTCCAGACCACAAGTGCATCATTGATTTTTCTTTGGGAAATGGTATCATCGAAAATATTTGGAATTCTTCTAAGGATAATCATCAAACAACCAAAGCTCCTCCTGGTTTGGAATCCTGTCAAGATTTCACTCATTTCGGTTGTTCTTTTCAAATAAGTCAAAAGTTGATTCAAAGAATCAACAAGGTAAAGAAAGAAGATAAAGTTAATCAATTTAAAAAAACATTATCTAGATCCAAAAAGTATGGGGATTAGAGTTGTCATCAAAAAATTTATATTTTTTCATAAATTTTTAATAAATATTTTTTATATATCAATTTCCTCAACTAAAGTAATGGGCCAACGAACTTGTTTTGTATAACTGGTAATCATGATAACATTTATTTGTTTCATGGGGCTCCTCTAGCATATACCTGTGGAAAGTCCCAAACTTTTGTTTCTAGATTTGATCTGCATTTTGGCTTGAGGAATTGTCATTACTTTAAACTGGGGAAATTAATATATATTAGATATTTATTTAATAATTTATGTAATTATATTAAATTTAGATGACTTCCACCCCTTACTTCAATTAAATGCAGGGGGGTTATTGCCAAATTTTCAAATCTGACATGTGAAATTGATGACTTAGAAAAATTTTGGTGATACCCACCCCTTGCTTCAATAAAATGCAGGGGAGAGTATTACCAACTTTTTAAAACAGATATAGAATTTTTTTGACTTGTAAATATTTTGGTGAAATATTTTTGGTGACACCCGTCCCCTACTTCAATAAAATCCATGGGGGGTTTTGCCAAAATTTCTTATAAGACTTGTGAAATTCTTGACATGTAAGAATTTTTAGGATACTGGTAAAATGCAGGGGGTAGTAAAGCCAATGTTTCATATAAGACTTTCAAGATTCATGACATGAAAGAATTTTTACAATACCCACCCCTTACTTCAAAAAAATCCAGGGGTGGGGGTTTGGCAAATTTTCAAAGGAGACTTGAAAATTTTATTTAAAAAAAGAATATTTAACATTAAAATACGATATTTCAAGAAATACAGAAAATAATTGTAAAATTTATGTACAAATAAATATGAACACATGAAGTGTGAAGGAAATAAAAGAAACTAGTCAACAAAAAATTTCATTAAACATTCTATTTCTTCAACAGATTTGTTTGCTTTAATGCATTCGATCAAGAAATCTTTCTTTTTAGAACTTTCTTGGAGATCATGCTTATACTTCATCTGTTCCATTAAGTTTTGATGTTCAAGTGTTTTTTCCTCTTTTTTGGATTTTTCAATACTAAGAGTTAACTCAAACTTCTTCTCTTCCAAATCTTGGGCCCTAATATCCTTCTGTAAAGAGAGCTCGAAATTCTTCTCCTCCAAATTTTGGACCTGATCATCCTTCTGTAAGGAGAGCTCATACTTCCTCTCTTCCAAATCTTTTACTCTGTCATCCCTCCTTAAAGAGAGCTTGTATTTCTTCTCTTCAAAGCTTAGAGTCTCTATAGCAATTTCCACTTAATCTAGAGTGAGAATAAAAATTAACATAAAGTAGAAGAAAAGTAGAGTAAAGTAATAAGAGGTATGATATCACTTACCAGCATCACGTTTCTCTAAAAACTGTTCCATAGAAGAAAAAGGTGTTTGTGATGAAGTATCACTTTTTCGTCTTCTTTGGGAGTGGAAATTTAGAATACTTGAAGCCCTTTGCTTTTTGTTCAACATAGCATTTTCCTCCTCATCATTGTTGCTAGCTTCAGACTCAGTTGATTGTGGGTCCTGGGCTTGTTCATCAGCCTTTTAAGAAATAAGAAAATCTAAGTAAATAAAAAAAAGTATTGATAAGATAAAAGAAAAAAAATAGACCTGAGTTAGATTGGGTTGGGTTAAATTGCCAATAGGATCAATAGAAAAGCTATCTAAATTTGTAGAATTTAGAAGAGGGGAGGCTTGAGTGGAGGAAGAGGATGGGAAAAGATTTTCTTCAACATCATGTTCGGAGATAGGATCTTCACCATCAAAAATGTTTACAGGATTAACATCGGCTTGCTCTCCAAAAATTGCATCCATCTCTTTAAAGTAAGGACATAAAGAATCAAGTTTATTGTCTATGGATTTTATGCCCTTAGTTATATTGTTGTTGGTAACCCCAAAACCAGTGTAAGATGAAAGAGCCTTTGCCTTCTTGTATTTTGCTCGGTAATGCTTGAATTGTTCAGACATCTGTTTAGGCAAAAGATCAATCCTTCCCTTGGTCTTATTCCGTAATTCATTCGCCATTAGAAGATAGCCATTAACTTTTGATGCAAGGGGCCGTCCTACTTTAGTGGCATACTCAGTACCTAAACAAGAATCATAGTTAGATTTGGTTTTCAGCCAGTTGATAAGAAGGAGATGGTCACATTTTTTTAATTGAACAGTCTTTGATTTCTTGGATGAGCAGGGGAAAGAGGAAGTAGTGGGAATTGAAGAACAACTGGGTGATGGCTGCCTTTGAGAAGATCTAGGATGACGAGGCATGTTATTATAAACTAAGATGAAAAGGAGCAGAAACAAGCAGATGAGATAGCAAGATGAAAAGGAGCAGAATCAAATAGATGAAATGGGGAGAAATTCTGAGCGGATAGAATGAAAAGGATGGGATGAGAATGGAAGTGCGCAGCAAGGTAGAAGGCATATCCAGGGAGTAGTCCAAGATGTGGTTATGGCAGAAAGTAGGTCAAGATGTGGTTATGACAGAAGGTTGTCCAAGATGTGGTTATGAAAAATTGAGTAAAAAAATGTTGGATAAGAGGTGAACATTGACACGTAAAGTGTCTAATTACCCAATTATTAGCAAAAATAATTGCTGAAGATAATTGGGGTATAAGGATTTTTATCTGCAATTAATTTAATTGCTGATCCCTGAACATTGATACCCCCTATTATGTATATTTAGGTCTATTAGTTGGTTTTAACCTCTAAATAGCCTATAAACTTTATTTTCCTGCTTAATTTAGGTCATATGGACGTATTTAGTGGACTCACAACGCCTAAAAAAGCATATACACCTTTTTCAGGTGCATATATCCAGTTTGGACAACTTAATCTGATTTCTTTAATGGATTTTCACAGATTTATGGGTTGGGATATGATTACTGGGTTAATATAGATGCTTGAGGGTGATATTGGGGGCTTTTACAGTTAATTTTGTTCCTTTATATGCTTTGGGTTTCATTATATACTCTTTGGATGAGTTATTTTACCTGCTTCTTTATGGTATCTGCTTTTATATGTTTTCTCTATTTAAGGTATGGGTTTATGATATCATTAATTTTGATGGAGGGTCCTTACTGGAGGTCTGGGTGTTGAAACTTCTTGAGGTGGAAGCCATTGGAATGTGATGGGCCCTCACAGTGTGTAATTTCTAGGGATAGCAGTGACATCATCTGTATTGAAGGCCTATGCACTCCTGTGGATTTTGGTATAATTGAGGGAGGATTTGATGGGTTATTGTACATCAATTACTTAATACAATTCAAATAAAAATTATAACCCAATTATTATCATATATAAATATATTATAAATCATTTATAATTTGATATTATCTTTATATAAGCTATAACTATTTTTTATTTATCTTTTTTCCACCACTAGCACACATAAAAATCCAAGTATTTTGAGTTTATATTGAGAATAACTATATTTTTAGTCTTCCCCTGAGGTTTAATCACTAAATAATTTATCAATTAGTACTAGGACCATTAATATTTACTATTAAATCATACTTAGATACTATCATACACTGAAAATTGGGGGTTTTTCCTTAATTATTACTTATTATTTAGTTTAAGCCTTAGGACGTGATAATTACTCTAGTATATCTCATAAAACCCAGTATGCAGCAATAAGCGAGAGTATGAGTTTCACACTTATAGATATGTGAAATCTTTGAATGTAAACTAAAATCAGACAATGGTAGTAGAAACCTTGATAAGAAATGGTAGTGCTAGAAGGACAAGTGGGTTGGTGATCAGTGCTAAATTAATAGAAGATAAGAAAGTAAGACTTGAAGAAGGGGTACTTACTTAGCACAAAGGGTTTCACAACTAGTGGATACTCACACAGAAAGCGCAGGTTATTATAATAGGTATGATAGGCAGTTCAGTACTTATTATATGGTTAATAATCTCAAGGAGTATTGGGTTTGTATGAAAAGGTAAAGCATTGAATGCTAATAGTAGAGTTACAATAATGTTTCAAGCACTATTAGGACCAGGGCTTAAGCTAACCACTGTACATAGATCACTGAGATATTTAGATACTTTTTGATAATCTTAAATTAGCTTTAAACATGTGCGAAAAAACCCGTAGGGAAAGGAAATATTGGGAAAAGGTGCTGAGTTTACACTATATATAAAAGGACACTCACTTTTATAAGGAGGGTGGTATAGAAATTGGTGAAGTGTAGTATAAAAATAATAGAGAGTATAATAGAATTATTATTCATAGAAAAGAAATTTAGATATATTTTATTTTTTTTGTTCACAACAGGTGTGCATACCTGAAGCAGCGCTGTAGAGTTATTTTATTGCTGCAGTAAGGATAGTGTTAGATAGAATGCTTCAAGAGGGAGTGACTGAGAATACCAGCACTTACTGAGAATATATCTAGCCAAAAAATTGACTACTTATATTAAATATATTATTTCTTTCTTCAAAAAAGTTCTCTATTTACCCATTCTACTTTCTTTCCCCAAAATATATAATCATACTTATAATATGTGCTTTCACTGTCTTTAAATATTAGAGTGGCAGGCGCTTCTTTTTAATTTAGTTTAAGGGAGGAGAACCAAACCATCTCTGATTGTGTCTATAGCTTAGTATTATAGAACAGTTTTCTTTCTACAACAGTCTTTGATTTCTCAGCTGAGCCAGGGAAAGAGGGATTAATGGGATTTGAAGAACAACTGGGGAAAGGCTGCCTTTGAGTAGATCTATGATGACAAGGCATGTTAAGATATTTGAAGATGAAAAGGACAAGAAATTATCAGATGAGATGGGGAGGGTTTTTGAATGGATAGAATGAATGGACAGGATGGGAGTGCACATCAAGGTGGATATTTTAAGGAGGGACATAAGGATAGAAAAATATGTGTGAGAAAAATATGTGTCAGGAAAATATGTGCAAAAAAAATATGTGAGAAAAATAAGTGTAAGAAAAATATTTTGTGACCATGGGAAATTTTTTTTTAATCTTTTTTTTCTCTGAAAAATTGATTTTTTATTTCATTTTTTAATTTTTTCTGTTTTTTCACAATTTTTTTTTGAAAAATAAAATTTTCATGGTCACAATTGATTTTTTTTACACTTATGTTTCTTGCATTTATTTTTCTTGCACTTACTTTTCTTACATATATTTTTCTGACCTTATGTCCCTCCCTAAAATATCCCTAACTCACACTGGATATCCCCATCAGGGATATCTTACTTGGTGCGTAGTGTGGCTGCACACTCCACACCTCAGTTACTAAAATATGCTAAGCAACCACTAGAAAACGGGCTCTCTAAACACACATAGGAAATAATATACTCTTATTCTTTCACAACAAGTTATTCATTGAGAACATTGAATGAAATGCATAAAAAATTAGCAGTCAAGGTTTACCTAATGACTGCCAAAGTCCCAGGGTTGAATATTAACTAAATGTGGTGATTAGTAAAAGATACTGCATAGGTCGGTTGAATATTGAAATTCATTATGAAATGACCCAAGTAACATGCAATTATATACTTATTTTTTACCGACTCGGAGGTAGATGCCCTTAATCAAGTAAATTCAACTACTTAGGGCGAAGAGGAGAATCGCTCGATTTTCCGTTTGATGGGCCGCATTCAGTGCAGGCTGTTGGAGCCAGAAGAGCAGTACATTAAAAACAACGATACACAATTAAACTAAGAAAAGACATGAATGAACGAAGAGTTGAAGAAGCATCAGGGCCACTTACTGCCTGCTTTAAAAATTTGTTCGCAGCGGTAACTTCTCTTATCATAAAGGCCTATACATTCTGAATTTTTAGAGTGAATTGATTTGGTTTTCATAACTGGGTTAATGATGCTCGTCATTCACAATTGACTGATTAACGCTTACCGACATGATTGTGTCTCACAGAATACGCTGCAACAGATAAGCTTTGAGAAGGGAATGTTGGGTCAACGGCTCCAAACCAGTCATTCATTTTCTGAAGACGTCGACATCCATTCGCAATTGCTTGTCCTGTTGTTTTCCAGTATTTTTTTTAACAAATAACATACATATCCTTAGTTTCAACAAATAGGATGCTTTTTTTTCTTGATGGGTGTAAAGCTTTCACACTTACCTTCAGGGTGGTTCATGTATTATACCGCAACCCGGGATAGACTAGGGTAAGTCTCGTCGGTCTCTACTCCGGAATGGATAACATTACTTGTACTAACCTATTATACCGCAACCCGGGATAGACTAGGGTAAGTCTCGTCGGTCTCTACTCCGGAATGGATAGAGACCACCCGAGTGCGGTAGGCTAACTATATACATACGGGTGACAATGTGCCCTAACCTAATTTGTACCTATCATTTCTCTTATGTTCCAACACCCCTCCACACATTGTTGACCGTATATAGTATATAGTTTAGTAAAAGTAAAAAAAATGAATGTAACGAAAAAAAATAAAGATAATAGTGAGAATGATAAAAAAATAAAAAAAATCATATGACTAAACCCATTTCTCCTACAACCTTTGACATATTAACACTGTTTAAAGACTTTGTCATGCAGTCAGCAATTTGTGATTTACCGGATATCCAGATCAAGTTTAATTTTTTTTCAAAAATAAGTTGGTTCAAGAAGTAGAAATCCCTTGTGGCGTGTCTTGTGTCCTTGTTCGACGGTCGATCATTGCCAATGTCCACTGCAGTGTTATTGTCGCAATATAACTTAACCACAACATCATGTCCAGTGAAATCTTCTACTAGATTCCTAACCCACAAACCCGTCCTTGCCCCCATCCCCAGTGCCATGTATTCAGCATGTGAGGTAGCAAGAGCAACTGATTTTTGTCGCTTTGCCATCCAACAAACTGGTACATGACACACTCGTATCACATTTCCGTGTCCTGCTCTCCATCCCTCACCCCTCCATGCCGCATCTGCAAATACCTCTATTTCAACTGGACCTTCTTTATTCGGAGCAATTTTGAATTTTAGATGTCTGGTTTTAGTAACGTATTGAATTAGTTGATTTAGAGCGATCCAGTGGTCCTCATTTGGATGACTTGCAAAACGCGCCAAAAAGTTCACCGAAAAACTGATATCCGGTCTCGTCCCCTGAGCAACATAACTCAGAGCGCCAATTCGTGATAAAAATTCGGTTGCGCGAATTGCAGGCTTTGTTGTGTCAGCACTCTGAAGGTTACACTTGTAAGGCAATGGTGTGTTAGACAGTTTTTGAGATGGGTTGAAATTGTCGATAATACGTTTAATCAGTGTGTGTTGTGATATTAAGTAACCCTCATCATTTTTTTCGACTTTTAGTCCTACAATTTGATTCAATTCATCTTCCCATTTAATATCTATGAAACTTTTCAGGTCATTTTTTAGTTTTTCCAGTGCTTCAAGACTGTCGCTAGCTACAATACCGTCATCCACATGTAGCCAAATAGCAGCAGAGTGAGTCTGTGAGTGAATAACATATACAGATGAATCAAAAAAACTCGGTGAGTAGCCTAGACCTCTGAGTTTTTCAGCAATAAATTTCCACCAACAGCGCCCAGCTTGTTTGGTCCCATATAATGCTTTTTTAAGGCGGCATACCATTCCCGAATGTTGTTCAAAACCCTCTGGTTGACGTACATACACTTCTTCATCAATTGGGCTATTTAAGTATGCACTTACTACATCAAAAGCTCTTAAATGCCATCCATGTCGAGCAGCCAGGGTCAAGAGTAGGCGTAACGAAGTGAAGGTGGCCGTAGGTGCAAATGTCTCTTCAAAAGATTCTTTATATCTTTGGGCGAAACCTTGCGCTACAAATCGTGCTTTATGTTTAATTATTTTTCCGTCTGTATCCCGTTTGTAGGCAAAAACCCATTTGCCTCCTATGGTATTTTTTCCGGCAGGCAAAGGCACTAAATCCCAAACTTCCTTGTCGTGTAGAACTTTCATCTCATTTTTACAGGCAGTCTCCCAATCAATAGCATCAGTTGCTTTCATCGCTTGTTTGTATGTTTTCGGAGCTGATAATTCTTCATCAGTGCATTCATTGTGTATTTTGTCCGTCAACATATCCTGATCTTTAATTGTCTCATCCATCGAGAAATCACCCAACGTTAACGAATTCAATAAGAAAGGAATTGATGCCTTGTTTTCTTTTTGCTTCTCGGTAGGTGCTTTCGTTGATTTTAATTCTTTAATCGAAGGGAACACTGCTGTTGCTGATTGGATTACACATTTTCGTTCATTATCCCAAAATAACCACCCTTTTCCTCCCTCTACATATCCAATCACCTGACATTTGATGGCCCGCACATCTAATTTCAACCTATTTTCTTTGTGTATATGAACAAAAGCTGCTTCGCCAAAAATGCGTAAGATATCTAATTGAGGTTTTCTGTCAAAAAGCGCCTGGTATGGTGTGATGGTATTCGTAATTTTATTTGGGAGTCGGTTGTGTAAAAACACTGCCCATAAAAAAGCAGCGCCCCAGAAACTCTTATCAAGTTTACTGTCAAAAAGTAAGGTTCTTCCAATATCAGCAATTGTTCGGTTCAGGCGCTCAGCTACACCGTTCTGTTCATGATGATAAGGCATAGCATGTTCCCATACAATACCGAATTTTGTGAGGTAGGATTGCAATTTATTGTTCACATATTCGCCTCCATTGTCAGAACGCAGGATTTTTATCTTCTTCCCAGTCAAACGTTCCATTTTCACTTGAAAACGCACAAACGTGTCTGGTACCTGCGACTTTGAAGTTAAAAGTTCACAAACGGTATAACTCGTTGCAACGTCTCGGAAAGACACAAAATACAATGCATTATCAAAAGTTGGTGTTTCAAATGGCCCCATCACATCTGAAACTATAATTTCCATAGGCTCTGGTGCTCTCTCCGTACCATTTAACATCGAGGAATTTAGACTTTTCGCAACTCTGCATTGGTCGCAATGAATATCTCCGGGCGGTAAAGAATCTGGTAATCCTTCTGCTGCTTTGTGATTTATCAGTCGCCTTATAACCCTCATGCTAACATGTCCCAACGCTCTGTGCCAATGCATAAGAACAGGATCGTTCCTATCCATTCGCTCAGAATCAGGACCACATGGAGGGTCAAGTGAGATAGGATTGACTTGTGCACTTGGAATAGCCCGGTACGGTGAAACAATAGAAGTTGCATTACACATAGGATTAACACTGTTGTAAACTAACTCTACGTTCCATGATTTTTTATTTGAAAATATCCCCTTAAATAAAATTTCATCTCCTCTTAATATATTTATATTATGATGCTCATCGAACCTGGATGTAGCGCCCTGTTTGATTAAAGACCCAACAGATAATAAAGTTCCCGTCGCATTAGGGCAATAGAATACTCGTCTAATCAAAATATCCTCAGTAACACCTCGTACGGCTATTGCTCCGATGGCTGTCAGGTATTCCGGTTCAGCAGATTTAGTCGCAACAAGAAGTGGAATGGGATGTGTCAGATCAGTGAGCCAAATGAACAGGTCTTTATTGCCGCTTACATGCTCTGTTGCACCCGTGTCTAATAAGGCCGTAGCTCCATCAGAAGTCCAAGCTTTTGTATCAACTTTGAGAGCTCTCGGTAAAGGTTGTTTATCGTTTTCGTCATCATGATCGATGATTTCCACAAATCTTGCCTTCCCTTTTTGTTTGGGGTACACTGGACGATAATGGTCAGATTGTGTTTTCTCGGAGTGTTTCGGATTCAAATCGCATTTACATGTGGGATTACAGTAAAAGGTGATGTTGGAGTTTGGTTTAGCTTGGAATTTAGAGGATCGTGATAAGGAAGGACATTGCGACCTCCAATGGCCTTTTTTACCGCAATTGAAACATCCCGTGCCTTTGTAGTTTGAAAAAACGGCGTTTAGGGATACCATTTCTTCAACGACAGGGTCAGGTGTGTCATCATCGTAAGGCAATGTTAAAGTATTCATTGCTGATACCAATGTTGGTTGGTTTGTTGGTTTGCGAAGCATGAGAGTGTTGTGATGATTAGCGGCAATCTGCTCTACTTCAGCTGACGATAATTCGGTACTATCAGTGCGCATTCGCAAATCGATGGCATTCAACACTTCGGTGGACCAAGAATTGGAACCTTCGAAAGAGAAACTTAATAGCAAGTTTATAAAATTTTCGAGGTTAAGTTCAAAACCTTTTGCCATTAACTCATCGATCTTTGTACGTAAGAGGGATACATGCTCAGATAAGTTATGAGATTCGGGATTAAATTTCATGGCAATGATTTGTTTCAGCGTTGTTAGTTGTGAAGACATTGATAACACGTTGAATTTGGAAGCTAGGAAGTTGTAGACAGAATTAGCCGGTTTCATGTTCTTAATCCTGTCACGATGCACGTTCACCACGGAATGTCGTATCGCTACAAGAGCTAGTGCGTCTACTTCATTATCCAGGTGGGACTCAGGTATGGCATTAAATAAATACTCGGGATCCCGTAAGTAGGTTTGCATTGCTTCCGAAATGTCCCTTTTCCAATGATTGAAATTCGTGCCACTAGCATCAAGACGAGTACACTTTTCAGCTCGTTTTCTGAGTTCTTCTTCATACTTATAATAATGTTCGCCCCGAAGTAAGAATTCGATTCCTTGGTGAGGAGCTCTTTCGGATTTCGCTTTTCCTTTATTTGTGGAAGATGCCGATTGTTCCATGATGTTTTCAAGATGCGTCAATGATAACGCAGATAAAGATGGTGAAGATGATGATGTTGGTGATGTTGGTGGTGGGAATGGTGATGATGGTGACGATGGTGATGATGTGTGTGTGCCGGATCTCGTAAGTACCATCCAAAAATGAGAACTGCAAGACTTTTACACGGTAGGTAAACAAAGGTATGCGCAGCGCAACTAAATGCCCATAACCTATTATACCGCAACCCGGGATAGACTAGGGTAAGTCTCGTCGGTCTCTACTCCGGAATGGATAACATTACTTGTACTAACCTATTATACCGCAACCCGGGATAGACTAGGGTAAGTCTCGTCGGTCTCTACTCCGGAATGGATAGAGACCACCCGAGTGCGGTAGGCTAACTATATACATACGGGTGACAATGTGCCCTAACCTAATTTGTACCTATCATTTCTCTTATGTTCCAACATCATGCACCTTTGACAGGAAAACAACGTTCCTCTCTCATTGCATCCTGCAATGATCGACAATATGAAATAACATTGTTTAGTCTGGGCATACCTGGAGGAATATAAAAGAGATTAACATGGCTCACGGAAGGATTTTATATTTGGTCTATATTGCAAATAGTCTGTGCAGGCTCGTGAAGGCCCATATGAAATAGATATTGCAGTTTCCGGATTTGGAGCTAGGAGGGTTGCACTGAGGAATAGGAGGAAAGCAAAAATTGATAGCATCTTGCACAAGTTAATAATTGTCTTGTTGACTTGACTACCACTTTGTTGTGAATCTCTATATTTTTTGTTTTTTCTCGATAACATGATAAAATTGTAAAAATATGCATATGGAAATTTTACAAAAATGCTGCTCTTTTAAATTGAGGCTGCTAATTATGCGGCAGGATGGTATCATATATACAAAGATATAGATATACACATGTGATTTCTCAAGTGTTGTTACGAGTAAAGCCAACATGGATATACACATAAGGGACCGCCTAATTGGACAGTACACACTACGCACCAAGTAAGATATCCCTGATGGGGATATCCAGCGCGAGTGGGGGATATTTTAGTGATGAACTTTAGGTCGGAAAAATAAATGTAAGAAAAGTAAGTGCAAGAAAAGTAAGTGTAAGAAAAATCATTTGCGACCATAAGATTTTTTTTTATGAAAAAAAAAGGTAAAAAAACAGAAAAATATAAATAAAATAAAAATAAAAAATAAAAATCATTTTTTTGAGAAAAAAATAAAAATAAATAAAAAACAAAATTTCTCATGGTTGCAAGATAATTTTATTACACTTATTTTTCTCACATATTTTTTTTTGCACATATTTTTCTTGCGTTGGAGAAATGAGAGTGACACATTAGGTTAGGTCACAACTCGGCAGCATGTATATAGTTTGTGTCTTGTAAACCAATCTTCCCTTACACCATTCGGCGTTGACTCAATGGCCTGGGTTTACAGAACAATAGGTTAGTACACCTTTATTTAAGCAATGATACACTGTTCAGCGTAAGTGAAGACAGGCATTGACTCACCGGCCTGGGTTTATGGAACAATATGTTATGGGCTTGTAGTGCGTACCTACCATCTCAATATCTACTGTACTCCCCTTTATGTGAAGTCCTGGGCTGCAAAATAACATTTAGACCTGTCTTACGCTGTGGTATGGGTCTTGCAGGTAGTCTACTTTTTGGACCAATCAGATTGTGTGTTTCAAAAGAATAAAGGGGAATCATAGTGCAGAAGATAGTGCTATTATAACTATGTAATTGTGTGTTCAGAAGAACAAAGGAAAAGGGAAGTGTGGAAGAAGGTTTAGGGTCTGTGTGCTCAGATATTGCAGCAAGATGTGCCACACAAGGGAATTGTGTGCTATCAACTTAGGAGTGCAAATGCTAAACATTATGGATTTGGACTTTCCAATAATTGTGTATTATGCGTTAAGGAAGAAATTATGGCTCAAGGAAAGCCTCAAGTACATGGTATACTGCACCACGGCTAGTGTGGTAACTTACTGAAACAGGTAAGGTAAGTTGCAGAGGCTAATTAGTTAGGTGGATTGTCAAAATTATGGACTCAGTAATGAAGCAAGGATAATGGGGGCTCAATCACAAAACTACACAGGAGTTGAAGAGGCAAGGGTCAGCGCTAAAAGGTGTCAATGTGAGAAGTAGTGCTAAAACAATGCAAAGGTATAGTCATAAGCGCGCATGTGGAACATGAGTGAAACAAGTTAGTACTAGTATTAGTAGGCATAGGAGACAGCGCTGGAGATCCACTAGGGAACTGTGTCCGGAGCCCTGAAAAAGCACAAGAAGGAAAGGGCTATCTAATGGAAGAGAGTAGTAAGTTAGGTAAAAATATTCTGAGTCTTTAGAGTTTGTGCATCTGTGTGTGTATTTCATATAGTATAGTGAAAACAAAAATAAAGCACAACATAGAGAGAATATAGATTCAGTGGGATAAACTATTATTAGAGTTATTTTATTGCTATAATAAGGCATATTCAAAGAGAGTGCTTGAAGAGGGAGTAGCTGTGGATACTGGCACTTATTAAGAATAGAAATATCCAGATAGTAATATTTGTTTTTCCTTATCTTCTAACTCATCTCTCAAACTTACAAACTATCTATTCAGATATAAGAGTTACAAATTATTGCGCTGTCTTTAAAAATAAGAGTGGCAGGCACTTCTTTTTAGAAATTGAAAAGAAGAACCAACCCATCTTGCATTGTGTCTACTGCTTAGTATAGTAGAACTCTCTACAACGCTTCATCACCCAAATGGTCAACACTAGACAAAAATCAAAAAACAAATTAGAAGACATACCACCTGCTTCAGATTCTGCTTCTTCATTGTCTTTTGCATCATCCTCTGACATATCTGCCTCAGAAATTTTTTGATAATATGTCCAATCAAAAAGGAAAACATGAGCCCCCACATCAGTCCACCTCCTCCCAACCACAGCCTTCTGTTTCAGAAATTATAGATGAAACAACCATCCCATCTTATCCTCCTCTTGACATCCCGTTAATTGACTTCATCCTTTGAGGCAAACTGAACAAAGCAGCCAAAGGAATTGCATGTCTAGCAGCAGATAGATCAAACTTTGACGACTGGTTGCAAGAACTATCGGTCATCCTGGGACAATACCTCCAATTGTCTTCTTATTTGGATGGACCAGCACCAGTATTTGATAGAGATGTTGGCGAATTAGCATGGTCAGCCATATATCATTCAGTACCATCCAATCATAAAAAGGCCATTATCAAAGTGCAACCTACCTGTGACACTTTCCTGCAACTATCGGGAAAATTTAGTGTCAATTCAGTTAGCAGCCAACTGACTACATACCAATTCTTGCACTCCTTATGTTTTGATTGGCTCACTACCTTTGCAGAACATCTAGTAAAACTGGAAGACTTACTAGATGAATTAGAGCACTTTGGTTTTGAATTCACAAAATATTATTGGAAAGCCATGTTAATCCTTGTCTCTTTGGATCCCTCCTCAAAACACCTCTCAGAAGTTGTCTCATTCTTGAACAAAAGACTGCAGATGGACCCTTTGAAATTAACCTTGAACAAAGTGGCAATTTCTGCTTCAAATGTCCACAAGACAATTGGGGTGGAGGAAATGAACTACCCCTACTATTGGTGCTTTCAATACAACCAGAGTAGAGTATATTTCCAATGCACCTAACCTGGAAATTGAAGAAGTCGCAGCGTGTAACGCAGCATGGGTTAATTACAGAGGCTCCAGCTGTTTCAACTATGGAAATCCTGGCCATTAAAAGTCTCAATTCCCTCAAAGGGGGAGGTGAAATGTACAGCGTAGACCATCAAATAGAGGCACTCAATGCTCAGGTTACCCAAATGTACATCTATATTTCAATCCATGGCTTGCATACAGCCAACAGCCACCCTCAAATAATAATCCCACTGATCACCAGGGTTACAATTCTTACCATCCGCAATATCCTCTGCAGCTGACTGTTAAGGAAAATTCACCAAACTATAAAATGATCCACAATCTGGTATAACCCCTTTACCCACTTCCATGCAGGCTAACACAACTTCTTGGTTGTCCAAAGGTTCTAGGGCAGTACTTGGCATTGGAGCAACTAATCACGTAAGTGGAGATCAATCATTCTTTGTCCACTTTACCAAACTGAAAAATCCAATCCCCTTGATTGTTGCCACTAAAAATAAAAACTCAAATCATATCATAGGTATCAGCTCCATCTTGATTGAATCGGATGATGGACAAAAAATCATAATCTGCTGTGTTTTCTATTTTCTGACAGCCATGGGTACACTAATCTCTGGGGCATCACTAATAAGACATGGTGCAAAGATGGAGTTTGAAGGGAGCAACATTAAAGTATTGAAGAAAGGGAGGGTTTTATTTACAGGAGTTTTCCATGATTTTAGGAAATGGATGGTAAAACTAGTTGTATATAATATTAAGCATAATTTTACTTGCAATGAAACATTCATTGTTTCCCCTTACTCAGCTGTAGCAGCCGCCTGTCCCCCCTTATCATTAGAACCACCAAAATCAACAATAGAAGGACCACAAGCAGACAATGATTCTACTCTTATGTACTGGCATCAAGCACTTGGACATGTTAGTCTGAGAGTAATACATCAACTGATCAATTCAGATCTAGAGTTGGGCTTACCTGACTCACTAGCTGAAGGTGATATAAACTGTGACTGGTGCAGACTTTCTAAAAGCACCAGATCATCCACATTACAGCCAACAGCTAGGGATTTTGGTCCATTGGAAATAATTGTGACAGACGTCATGGATCCTTTTGAAGCTGAAACTTTTAACAGGGCATTATACTTTGTTTCCTTCCGTTGCTTGAAAGCTAGCTATTCTGTCATTGAATTTCTATGCTCCAAAGCTGATGTCCCTGATGCTTTTGTACGATTTCAAGCCAAAATGGAACAACAGAAAGTTTTAAAGATTAAAAAGCTGCATTCTGAAAATGGGGCTGAGTATTTTAATACCAGATTTCAAGATTACATCTTGAAATTTGGCATAATATGGGAGCATACAATGCCTTATTACCCAGAGCAAAATAGTGTGACCAAACCTTACAATTGCAAAATTTCAGACATTGGAAAATCAATTTTGTTTGACAGTGGTTTACCAAAAATTTTCTGGGGAGCAGGTTTTGTATAGGCCACATACCTGCATAATAGGCTACCAAACAAAATTTCTGGTTCTTCAACAAATTTTGAGCTTATGCTAGGTATTAAACCTCAAATGGACAGCATTTTAAATTTTGGTGAATTCTCTCTCATTCATTTTCTGAAAGAATTGAGATCAAAACTCAATGGCAGGGCTGTAAAATGTAATGTTGTAGGTTACTCAGAAGGGGGTAAGGGTTTATTATTTTATGATCCAGTAAAGCAAACTATTTTCCAATCTTTGATAGCAGTTTTTTCAAATATGAAATTGACACCAAATAATAATAAAAATAATGAAAACAAAAATAAAGAAAATGAAAATGAAAACAAAAAAAAATAAAGAAAATAAAAAAGGGTCTATCGATTTCATAATTAACAACACTGTTTTAGGAGATTGCAATTTTGATCAGGAATTTCTCAATCAAGAACTTAATGCATTTAAAATACAAAAAAAATGCACAAATTTTGACCCAGTCATCCCAACCACTTACAAAAAATCTATGTCCAACATCAACAGCTAAAAATGGCATGAAGCATGTGTAAAAGAAATGTTCAATCTCAAAGATTAAAAAGTCTGGAATCTCCTACCTCTCCAAGCCAGAATTAAGCCTCTAGAATTGAAATGGGTGTTTGCTATCAAGCATGACTTGAATGAAAATCCAGTTAAATACAAAGCAAGATTTTTAGCCCAAGTTTTCCTCCAAAAATGCATTGGAAATTTTGAGGAAACCTTTGCACCAACGGCAACATTTGCATCCCTAAGACTAATGTTTACTTTGGCAGCAAAATTCAAATGGCACTTACATTCTTTAAATGTAGTGGCAGCATACCTCAACGGCCCCATTGACAAGGATGTATATGTGAAATAGCCAGAGGGTTTCACAGAAGGCAACAGAAACATGGTCTGCAAACACATCAAAGCTTTGTACGGCATCAGAAAAGCTAGAAGATGTTGGTGGAAGTTTATTTCAGGTAAATTAATGGAACTAAGATATAAACCTATTTTTTAAAACTCCTCTGTTTACATCCTGACCACACCAGACATAAATGCAGAAATTTGGCTACATGTCAATGATGATTTAGTAGGATCTGACTCTATACATGCTTTAAAAAAACTGAAAACTGACCTCTTTAAGTTTTTTGAAGTGAAATGGTTGGAATCAATTGAGCACATTTTGGGCTTGAAAGTAGACAAAACTCTGGAAGGCTACATCCTTTCTCAAAAATATTTAGCTGAGAAGATCATGTCCACAATCAATCCCACAAAAAAATCAACTCAAACTCCCCTACCATAAAAATTCTCACTAACAAGTGTTGAAAAATCCATTCCAGCCATAAATCCTAAGAAGTTCTTATCCATTGTGGGATCATTGAGTTATTTAGCACCAGGAAAAAGACCTGACATTACCTTTGCAGTCAACTCATTGGCTCGCTATGCTAGTCACCTGAATGAGGAACACTGGAAAGCATTATGACACCTGGTATATTACATCAACAACACTAGTAAGTATGGGTTGGAAATACGGCCAAATGGGGGGTAATTGAAGGTGGAAGTGTTTGAAGATGCAAATTGGGGATATGAAGGTAAAAGGGCATCACATAGCTATGTGATACTGGTGGATGGAGTACCTATATGTTGGGCAGAAAAAGGTCAAAGAATGGTGGCATTTCTACTTCCACTGAAGAGTCTATGGTTTTAACACTGGGAGCAAAAATGGCTTATGGATCTCTAATTAAATTGAGGATTTCATTGGAAAACAAGTAGAAGTCATCTTGAAATGTGACAATCAAGCCGCTGTCAAGTCAAGGAACTAGCCATTGACAAAAGAAACCCGTCATTCTAAACAAGATTTTAATTTTGAAAATCAATTAATTTTTGAAAAATTAGTACAACTAGAGTGGATAACTTTTGATATTAAAGTGGTTGATAGCTTAACAAAATCACTAGGCCCATTTAATCATAAGAAAGCTCTATTAAATTTATATATTTTACATTAATTTTTTCCCCTAGATTTCTTTATTTTTTCTCCTTCCCTTCTTCTATTCTTATTATTTCTCAAATGGTAGATATTGGTGCCTTGTTGTGAGAGGGGTTTTGAAGAAATGAGAGTGACACATTAGGTTAGGTCAAAACTTGGAAGCATGTATATAGTTTGTGTTGCGTAAACCAATCTTCCCTTACACCATTCAGCATAAGTGAAGACAGGAATTGACTCACTGGCTTGGGTTTACAGAACAATAGGTTAGTACACCTTTATTTAAGCAATGATACATCATTTGGCTTAAGTGAAGACAGGAATTGACTCACTGGCCTGGGTCTACAGAACAATATCTTACACATATTTTTCTTACTCATATGTGTCTATCCTTATGTTCCTCCCTAAAATATCCCCAACTTGTGCAGGATATCCCCAACAGGGATTTCTTACTTGTTGCATATTTAAAATCACTTTATTATTCTACAGAAGGTGAAGTCATCTTTGAATTCCTTTTCAATTGAATACTAACATGATTTTTTTTTCATAAATTTTTCTCTCTGTCTCTTTGTCAGTGTATGCTAGTATCTAAGTATAATTTAATAGTAAATATTAATGATCCTACTACTTATTGATAAACAATTTAGTGATTAAACCTCAGGGGAAGACTAATAAAATAGTTATTCTTAATAAAAACTCACAATACTTGGATTTATATGCGTGCTAGTGGTGGAAAATAGATAAAAAAATATAGTTATAGCTTATATAAAGATAATATCAGTTTATAAATGCTTTATAATATATTTATATATGATAATAATTGTGTTATAATTTTTATTTGAATTGTATTAAGTTATTGATGTACAATAACCCATCAAATCCTCCCTCAATTATACCGAAATCCACTGGAGTGCATAGGCCTTCAATACAGATGATGCCACTGCTATCCCTAGAAATTAAACACTGTGAGGGCCCATCACATTCCCATGGCTTCCATCTCAAGAAGTTTCAACACCCAGACCTCCAGTAATGACCCTCCATCAAAATTAATGATATCATAAACCCATACCATAAATAGAGAAAACAGATAAAAGCAGATACCGTAAAGAAGCAGGTAAAATAACTCATCCAAAGAGTATATAATGAAACCCAAAGCATATAAAGGAACAAAATTAACTGTAAAAGCCCCCAATATTACCCTCAAGCATCTATATTAACCCAGTAATCATATCCCAGCCCATAAATCCGTGAAAATCTATCCAAGGAAGCAGATTTAGCTGTCCAAACTGGATATATGCGCCTGAAATAGGTGTATATGCTTGTGTAGGCATTGTGAGTCCACTAAATACGTCCACATGATCTAAAATAAGCAGAAAAATAAATTTTATAGGCTATTAAGAGGTTAAAACCCACTTATAGACCTAAATATACATAATATAACTACATATTTCACTGAATATGAGGTTTATGTATACATATAAGCTTATGTATGTCTATAATTACTTAATATCGCTTAGGATAACTATATTATGACTCCATTAACAACTTAATAAGTACTATTAGGCTATGGATAAGCTATTTAAACTACTTTAAGTCATATAATAGTGTAATAATTTTATATATATGTATTATAACCATATATATAAGTATTTTAACCTTATTTTTAAGTAATAAGCTTTATGTAATTAAGGTTATATTATTTTAACTATAAGAATTACTCAGTATTTGAGATACTTAGGATGACACATACCCTATACTCCTTGAGATTATTAACCACATATTAAGTACTGAACAACCTCTCATACCTATTATAATAACCCATGCTTTCGGTGTGAGTACCCACTAGTTGTGAAACCCTTTGCGCTGGGTAATTACCCCTTCTTCAAGTCTTACTTTCTTATCTTCTATTAATTTAGCACTGATCACCAACCCACTTTTCCTTCTAGCACTATCTTTTCCTATCAAGGTTTCTACTACCATTTTCCAATTATAGTGTACATTCAAAGATATTCACATATCTATGAGTGTGAAACTCATACTCCTTAATCTATACTATGATTATAGTGCTGGTCATATCTTCCTTAAATACATACTATAGTCCCACCTTATAGTCCATTATACACTTCCATCTTTTCTCTGATTGTTGTTGCTTTTATATCCTTACTGCCCCTAAAAAAGTCTGCATGGAGAGTCTATCTTTTCCTGCACTTTTGAAGACCCCTTATTTGGGCTTCCATAACTATCCTTCTTGGAAATCCCATTGTTGCGCTTTAGAGAATTGAGCCCTCTGCTGCACTCCTGAGACTTTTTCTGCTTCTTTGCAAGATGTGTACCACAGTCTCCTTCTACTTGCAACTCTCCCCAGGCACTATTAAACCAGGTGCATATCTTGCACTTTTTCTTCATTCCTTCTTCTTCTCTTCATCTCTATAACTATTTTTTCCCATCTTATCTTCATCTTTCTTCTATCTTATCATGAATAAAAACAACAAAATCATCAAAGCTATCCATCAAATCTTTGATACTCAATAAGCCTTTGTCCTTGCTGCTCCCACTGTCAAACCCATCTTGACTGGAGCCAAAAATTTTCAGTGCTGTACTAAAAATGGCATCACCCCTTGTTGTTTTTTAAAAAGCTCACTGTGGTAAGGGCTTCTTCACAGTTGGTTCTTTTTCCTTCTTTTTCCTCCTTAAATACTTGAAACTGATTTTATTTTATTTCCTTTTTAATCATGAAGCTTTGCAAGAGTTACAAAGAGAAATGCAGTCTTAATGGTCCACCCACAATTGCTGCTCCTGCCACTGTCACTATTTCTGTAGATCCCAATGCTTCTACATCAAACCTTATGATTCAGTTTTCCATTAAGAGCCGTGCTCCTACAAACCCTACTCCTACTCCTAAAAGAGCCAAGCAAACACACTTCTTGCCAATGCCAAGAACTTCTTCTAATTAGAATCATCATTTTATCTTCTCTGAAGTTTAAATTCATACTGTGATTTGTCCTAAAAAAACTTCTTTTCCTTTACTGACACTTTTCTCTTTTCCACTTACAAGGTCCCACATACACCATACACCTCACACCAAGAAATATGGGGGGCCGACTTGCTAGGAAGTCCGCAACCTTGAACTCTAATTCAAATCTTTTTGAGCCCACATTAAATTAGTGATGAAAAAACCAAGAAAAAACATTGACATTCTGGTGAACTCAATATTAATACAACTTGAACATTTAATGAAGCATAGGTAATAATAATTTAAAGAAATCTTGAGATATGAAGAATGAGATTTTTTTATAAAAATTTTAATACAGTGCAGACCACACCCAAATTATTCTGAAAAATAAATATTTTAAGCTATTTAAGCAGTTTCTTTGCAATTTTTAAAAAAAGAACATCAAAGTTTAGATCTGGCAAGATACCATCTGACATAATTATATAAGTTTCTTTCGCCAGAATTAGATGGAGAAACTATAATTTGAAATATGTCAATTTGTTCATGAAAGATTATTTTGTGCATTTATATTATTTATTGTATTATTTTCAAGAATTGAAAATATTATATACTTATTTTATGACTAGATAATATTGAATATTAGAAATCATTAAAATATCTAAAGAAGATGCAAAAATCTTAAAAATGATGTTACAAAGACTTTACTAAGACATATAATTTTCAAATTCAATTGACATACTATATTTTACTAGTAAATAAAAAAGATTCATACTAATATTTATTAAAATTTATTTCCCTTCATCTTCAAAATTTTCAATATATTAAAATTTATATTTTTATTTGATTTAAGTAAATGAAGAAAATAACAGTATAAGAGTTGCAGGTATTTAGAATTCAAGGAATTTATGTGCCCACTCTTTGTAACATATTTTATATATTTATTTTGTATTACTATCTTCTTTCTTTATCTTTATTTACTCCCTCTCAAGAATACCCCACTCTTTTACATTTGAAATATTCCTTTTTCCTCACCTCATATTTCTCCCCACCCTTTTCACTCCCATCTTCATCATTTTCAACCTCTATCCACAGTTTCCTCTCCTTCTCCACTCCTATTCTTCCAGTTCACTTACCTCCCCATTCCTCCCTAACACTTAATTTTTAAATACAGAAATAGGGACTGAGTTGAAAGGGAGGAAATTGTGGTTCAAGGATTTTGGTGTCAAGGTAAAGGGGAGGATTGGGCTACAAGGGTTGGGGAGGCTGGAGAGAGGGGTGAGGAAGGGTATATGGGGTAGCGAAAATGTTGGGAAAGAGTTGGAAGGGAAGATTAAGAGTTTCTGAGGCATTTTGAACAAAGAAAAGGGTTGGGGTGAAATGGGGATCTAAAGAGGATGGCATACAATGGGGCTGGGAGGGTAGCAAAAGGGGTGGGGAGGGAAGACAAGCTTGTGTTAATAGAATTGAAAGGGATGGGGATTGGTGCAAACAGAGTGTGAAAATAGGAGGATGGACTCTTATCTTCATGCAAAGAACAGTGTTCACTTCCATAAAATATAAGCTGAAACATGAAATATATAAGGTGAAATAATTAACTACAAAGTAGTTTTAGACATACATTAGCGTTCTAAAAAGGATACTAAAGCTGTAAATTTACTTTATCATGTAAATTATTTTTGAATTATGGTGTATGGATTTGTATAATTAATCACTAACTCAACATTCAGATGTATTGATCATTATTTATATACATTTTAATATAAAGAACAAGAAGTAATATGATATAAAAATACCCATATAATATTAGTATAATTTTTATTTCAAACTTTTAATGTAATGTGGTTGATAATTATATATATGACAAAAATATAATAGGTATTTTAGCAAAAAATTTTAAACAAAAAAGTTTTATTAAATTTTAAACCATTTTCATAGGCCTCATTAGGTGAGCTTACATAGTTTAGAATGTAAATGTGAGTTCTGCTGTTGAGGTGAAAAAACCTTCTACATCAATTATGGGCCTCAAATGAAGATTTATCACAACATATAATGATAAAATTATTATTTTTCTCTTAATTTCTTAATTTCTGATTAATATAAGTCCCATAATAAATAAATATAATTACTATACACTCAGGGAAAGAGAAAGTAAAAAATTTCTTAATATATGTATTATTATTTAATCAGTAAAAGAAACAACTCTCTGAGATCTCTCAATTTCTAAAAATCTTTTATGACAATAAACACATACAATTTTTTAAAATTAAATATCTTAGCTTTGATAGAACTTATATTGAACTCTCAATGACAACTTATGCATGACTGTAGTTCAACCTTAGTGTCACACGCCATGTGACACTCGAGGCAAAAGCAGCTCATTAAATCAATAATACAGAGGTCTAAATTCATAATCAAAGAGCAGAAAGCAATTCTACATAGCAACTGCGACTTTCCTTTGTGTACTCACTATTCAACCGCGCTAGTCTAAACTCTAAATCTAAATTAGTCAAACTCTCAATAGTGTGTCTTAGTCTTTTCCTCAATAAGCGACACACAGTGCAATAGTCAATGTAAAAGTCTGCTAAAAAGGTTTACAAAAATATTTGTGGGTTATTAAAAAGGGGTAGTGAGCATGGACGGGATAGTTAGTGGAGGATTAAAGGGTTAACAGATGTTAGTGAGGAGGGTCCAGGTGTAATGGGTGTAATTTTGGTGGTCTGTGGTGTGCAGAATGATGGATGGGTATGAGGTCAATGCAAGGAGGGGTAAAGGATATAAAAGGGGTTGGATTTTGGTTCGAAATTCTTTAGAATTAAATTATAAAACGTATATATAGTTAATAGTGGTAAAGCTTCAGGTTAAATCATTATTATTGTATCTTTTGTTCTTTTCTCAGTAATCATTTCTTAAATCCTAAATCTTTAATTGTTGAGTTTCCAACCCTTTGTGAGATCTTAAGAAAATTAATATTACCTTTATATTATATTAGAATTCTTCTCAAACATATCTCTAAGCAGTAGCTCTCCCTTCGACTCATCTTCGAATCACTTCCTCAAACATTCCCTCTGTGCTTCGAAGAAGTTTCTAAACTATTCTCCTCATCTCACTTACAGGAACACCCTAGACCTTGTGCGCAGATTGTCCGGTGACAGTATAATTTAATTTTTCGTAGTTCTCATTCTTTGGTACTACTACATCCTTTTTTTTCAGGTGTTTAAATTCTTTAAATGGCACCTGTTCAACGCACTCCTCCTACGGGCACTACTACTAGGGCTCACACCAGAGGCAGGCCAACAGCTACATGGCATGTTTCCGGCACTCATTCCTTGGAACCTCTCGACCTTAGGGAACGAGGACATTCAGTCCAATCTGTAGAAGACATCCCCCAGGATTTTGATGATTCTAGTGAGGAAGAAGAAGGACAGGATACGATGCATGAGGCACCATCCGCCCCTGCTACTCACCCTTCTGGTCAACCTTCGGAACCTGGACCATCTAATTCGCTGGAAGACCTCATGAGACTTTTCATGAAAACTCTTTCCAATCCAATGTCTTCTGAGGGATCTAAATTTAAAACTCCTTCCATGAAATCTCCTGATAAATTTGATGGAGAACATCCAGACAGATTGTGACCCTTCTTGCAAACCTGCAAGCCCCTGTTCCATAACGACCCTCAAACCTTCAATAACGACCGGTTGAACGTTGTTTATGCTTCTTCATTCCTGGCCAGAAAAGCAGAAAGATGGTTCAAACCTTATCTTCTCCTGCTCTCTTCAACAGAAACCCACCTACTTATTAATAAATGGAAAAAGTTCCAAGACCAGCTCTTTACATTGTTTGGTGACCCTAATGAAACTGACAACGTAGAAATTGAATTGGATTTCCTTCTCATGAGTGATAATGGTAAAGCCTCTGAATATATCTCAAACTTCAGAGCACTTCAAACTCAAGTAGGTTGGAATGATTCTGCCCTTAAGTATCATTTCAAAAAGGGACTTCTTTCGAGGATTCTGGATCAATTAAATCTTCATGGTCAGAAGATGACTACTTTAACGGATTTAATGGATCGAACCCTCAAACTCGACGGCATTTACCAAGGACAACTACAACATCGCCGATACGCCAACAAATCTCAAGGCCTAAATTTTAAATCGGGACCTTCTTCACACCCATGGACAACTCAATCTTCCTTGACTCAATCCAAACCCAATAAGGGAAAGGACAAACCTTGACCAAAAGGCTCGACCCCAGGCCATATCAGCAAAGTACTGGATCCAAAAGGGGAACTTAAAGAAGCTGAGAGGAAGAGGCAAGCAGATAATGGGTTATGTATGTATTGTGGGGGTAAGCACAAGCTAGAATATTGTGTAAAGTTGAAGGAAAGAGAAGGTACTAGTTCAAGGTCAAAAAACTAGTAGATAGTTTACTTGTGTGAAAAGAAAACTATCTTATCTCTCCCAGTGCAAAGAACCTCCATGTCTTAAGGACTGGAGTTGCCTTAAACCACTTGAGATTCATTATTTTTAAGGAGATACCCCCTTCAGTTGTTTTATAGACTCTGGAGCTTCAATATCTTTTGTCAGTTTATCTTTTGCTAAGAAGTTAAAGCTGACATTCACAGATATTGATTGAACTCCAATATATTTGGTCAAATCAGAGGAACCAAATATTGGGTAATTAAGAAAGTTTTATGGGTTTTCAACTTTCTGAACTTTCTCCCCTTTTAGTGGGAACTATCAGTCTTGGACACCCCAAGAATTGATGATACCATCCTTGGCCATGACTATTTAACGCATTGGAATCCTGAAATTGATTGGTCACCGTGATTGATCACCCCACAAACTAAGTATATTTCTAATTCTTCAATGCAGGTCAATAGGGAGTTAAACAACCTGCCTGACAATGTCCTGATAGAGGAAAAATCACTGCCAGATGACTTGCAAGCATATGATCTTTCTCTAAATAAGCAATTGGCTAACTCTTCTAGCTCAATCACTTCACTCGAAGAGGATTTAAATTGCCTTGAAGTAGTCCAATTATGCTCTCTCAATTCTGGTCTTCCCTCAACAGACTCTCTCGAAGATGATGAGGACAATCAAATCAATGTTAAAGCCATTAAATAAACTCTACCGGAAATCTATCATGATTTCCTCGATGTTTTCTCAATCCGCAATGCCAATAAGTTACCACCTCATTGACCCTACGTCCATCAAATAGAGTTAATAGGTCCAGTACCTCTGGCAGGTCCTGTCTATTCTTTGTCAAAGGACAAATCTCAAGTTCTTCAACACAACATTGCAGAGAATGTAGCCAAAGGTTTTATCAGAGCCAGTAAATCTCCAACTGGCTTACCAGTTTTTTTTGTAAAGAAAAAAGACAGTAGCCTTAGGTTGTGTGTTGACTATAGAAAGCTCAACACAGTCACAAAGAAGAATGCATATCCAGTTCCTCCTATGTCATTGCTTCTTACACTTTATAATGGTGCTAATTTCTATTCTAAAATTTATCTTAGAGGAGCTTATAATCTTATTCGCATTGTGGAAGGTCATGAACCACTGACTGCAATGCGCACTAGATTTGGAATTTTTGAATATTTAGTAATGCCTTTTGGATTATGTAACGCACCATCTACTTTTCAAACTTTTGTTAATGACATCTTTCAAGATGTTGTCAAACAATTTGTTGTTGTCTACTTAGACGATATTTTAATTTTCTCAAAGACACTGGATGAACATATTCATCATGTTCGACAGGTTCTAAACTGCCTTCGAGATCAGGGTCTCTACGCCAAGGACAATAAATGCAAATTCCATTGTAAATCTATTGATTTTTTGGGTTTTATGTTATCCACTGATGGTTTAGTCATGGACGACAAAAAGGTCCAAAAGGTCCTGGAATGGCCTGAGCCCAAAACCATTAAATCCCTCAAAGGATTTTTGGGTTTTGCCAATTTCTATAGAAGATTTATTGATTATTACTCTAAAACTATTTCCAATCTTACTTCTCTTCTTAGAAAAGATATTCCTTTTGTTTTTACTTCTACAGCACAAAAGGAATTCGAAGTATTGAAGACTGAATTTACCACAGCTCCAATTCTTCAACACTTTGATCCTTCTACTTCGACAATAGTTGAGACAGACACTAGCAATTATGCTATCGCAGAAGTCATTTCTCAATTCAACCCTGAAAAAAAATTGTTTCATCCTGTTTCTTTTGAGTCATGCAAACTCATTGTAGCAGAATTAAATTACAAAATTCATGACAAGGAGCTTTTAGCTATTATTCATTGTCTTAAAAAATGGCACTCTTTTCTTCTTAGCCTAGATAGTCCTTTCCAAATACTGACTGACCATAATGCTTTGAAATACTTTATGTCTTCCAAAGTGTTAACCAGGCGTCAAGCCAGGTGGGCTGAATATTTGTCTGAATTTCCTTTTTCTATTTCCTATTGCCCAGGTAAGAGCTGCATTGTCCCAGTAATTCCTGTCACGTTTGGACGACGTTTACCCATGGCGGGGGGATGCATTTGGTGACAAGAACCCAGCAAATGTGAAATCAAATTTCAACAAATCAATGTTAGCGACTCATCAACTTAATTCAATGACAATTCAATCTTTCCAAAATCCACTATCCAACATCCTTGAAGCTCAGTAGAAGGACAATAATTGTTTAGGGATAAAAGACAAAATACTCTCAAAGCAAGGGGCCAAAAGATTTATTATTGAATCAGGTCTATTAGTTTTCTAAGGTAGAGTAGTCATACCCAACAACAATGAAATAAAATTATGGATTTTCAACAGTCGACATGATTCTCCATTAGCTGGTCATTTTGGTGTTGATAAAACCTACCAGTTAATAGCGAGGGATTTCTTCTGGCCAGGAATTACCAGAGAAATCATGGGCTATATAAGATCTTGTTTTGAATGTAATAGGAATAAGGCTCCCTGTCACCAGAAGCATTGGTTGCTTCAACTGCTTCCTATTCCCTCTAAACCTTGGGAATCTTTATCGATGGATTTTATTTTTCAACTTCCTCTTTCTAATAATTTTGATGCTATATTAGTAATAGTAGATAGATTTTTAAAAATGTCTATTTTCATTAAAACCACTACTAATGCTACAGCAGAAGATTTGTCAAAATTGTTTCTAGAATATGTATTTTCCAAACATGGCTTACCTAATGATATTATTTCAGATAGAGGCTCATTGTTTGTATCCACATTATGGACTCAACTGTGTCGACAACTCAATATCACAAGGAATCTCTCCATGGCCTATAATCCTGAAACAGATGGGAAAACGGAAAGGGTCAACCAAATCCTTGAACAATACCTTTGAATGTATGTCAGTTACCAACAAGACAATTGGACCACATGGATACCATTGGCCAAATTTGCTTATAATAACTTGACTCATTCTTCAACACAAAAATCTCCTTTTGAAACTGTTTCTGGAAGATATCCTCGATTCAACTCAATCCATGTAGGAACTAATCATCCTGCTGAAGATTATCTTTGAACCATATCACGACTCCAAGAAGAACTTAAATCAAATTTGGAATTAGAGATTCAAAGGTACAAGGAACAGGCCAACAAACATCGACAATCTGCTCCTTCTTTTAAACCAGAGGACAAAGTATGGCTCAACGCACAAAACATTCGAACAACTCGACCATCAAAGAAATTGGCTGAAAAAAGCTTGGGACCATTCGAAATCAACTCTGAAGTCTCTAAAACTGCATTTTCACTCAATCTACCTCCTAAATGGCAGGCTATTCACCGTGTTTTCCACGTATCTCACCTGGAACTGGCTTGAGAAACATTCCCGGGCAGGAACCAACCTCCTCCGGAACTGGTCAAAGTAGAAGACCATCTAGAGTGGGATGTAAGCAGTATCCTTGATTCAAGAATGTGCAAGGGAAAACTTCAATACCTTGTGGAATGGGACCTCACCGCTTAAATCTTCGATGAATCAAGTTTGTCAACCTTGCCAAGGTTTCTTTGACCATACCTGGTAGATAGTCTCTTCCTTGTCCTCCCTCAAATCAACCACTGGTTGATTTGCCTCAACTGGAAGCAATGGCACAGCTTCCACAATCAGAGCTTCGGTGATGACATCTGAGTTCTAAAAAATAGGTCATCAGTAACAAAAAGTTTTTAAAATAAAAGAAGAACAGACTTACTTCAAACAATGGGTCAGCTTCTAAGAATAAATTTGGGGTGACTTCCACTGTCACTTCCTTCTCCTCTTTTTCATCCTCGATGACCATCTGCCGCTTCTTTGGCGTCCATCTCAAAATAGGGACTTCATCCTCATCCTCTTCAACTAATTCATCTACCTCTTCTTTGACCCCTCATTTCTTACTTGTGGCCTAGGTTACCCAGGTTGCCACAGTATCTTCAACCTCCTCCTCAGTCTCTCCCACTGACTGATTGTCCACGACCAATACATCCCAAATATCTTTTACCACCTCTTTAGTCTTTTGTATTACCCAATATTTGGTTTTTGTAAATCTATGCTTGATGTCCGCATTTTTCGATATAGCATCACACGCCACCCGTCACCAGCGGCAAAACTCGCATTTCTGGCAAGGACCTCATGTTGCTGTGCTTTCAACGCAGAAGTACTCCATTGATTCGCAGGCTGTGCAGGCTTGAGAATACTTCCGAGTAATGATTCCACCATCTGCTTTAGGGTGTGGAGGCGTGGGAGTTGGGGTAGGACAAGTCAACATAATAATATATAAAAATAATTAAAAGCAAGAGGGAGAGAAATTAGTGTGGGAAAGTATGTCTCACACTAACAGAGCTTTCTTTTTATACCCTGGCATCTGTCACGCGCCATGTGACACTTGAGGCAAGAGCAGCTCCTTAAATCAATAATACAGAGGTCTAAATTCATACTCAAAGCGCAGAAAGCAATTCTACGTAGCAACTGCAACTTTCCTTTGTGTACTCACTATTCAACCGCGCTAGTCTAAAATCTAAATCTAAATTAGTCAAACTCTCAATAGTGTGTCTTAGTCTTTTCCTCAATAAGCGACACACAGCTCAATAGTCAATGTAATAGTCCGCTAAAAAGGTTTATTAAAATATCTGTGGGTTATTTAAAAGGGGTAGTGAGCATGAACGGGATGATTAGTGGAGGATTAAAGGGTTAACTGATGTTAGTGAGGAGGGTCCAGGTGTAACAGGTGTAATTTTGGTGGTCTGTGGTGTGCGGAATGATGGATGGGTATGAGGTCAATGCAAGGAGGAGTAATGGATATAAAAGGGGTTGGATTTTGGTTCGAAATTCTTTAGAATTAAATTATAAAACATATATATAGTTAATAGTGGTAAAGCTTCAGGTTAAATCATTATTATTGTATCTTTCCTTATTTTCTCAGTAATCATTTCTAATATCCTAAATCTTTAATTATTGAGTTTCCAACCCTTTGTGAGATCTTAAGAATATTAATGTTACCTTTCAAGTATATTAGAATTCTTCTCAAACATATCTTGAAGCAGTAGCTCTCCCTTTGAGTCATCTTTGAATCACTTCCTTGAACATTTCTTCTGTGCTTTGAAGAAGTTTCTAAACTATTCTCCTCATCTCACTTCCAGGAACACCCTTGAACTTGTGCCTAGATTGTCTGGTGACACTTAGTTAAACTATGAGAAGTTCTTTTAATTTCTTAAAATTTAAAAAAAGTTATTATAATGTAAGTCTAAGTATATTTTTTTAACAAAAATATTTTTTCTACATGATATGAATTTATGGGAATATATAAAAAATATTATTTCAAATATCTGTCATTTTATTTTCAATTATTATATAAAGATTATCTTTCAATTGATAGACAGAAAAAAACTCTAAAGCTATGTTTATATTCTTATAATATCTATAAATAGTTTCCAGAGCTATTATTGATACTCAATATACTTTAACAAAAGAAAAAAATCTCTTTTAAATAAAAATATTGCAGGTAATTCCTAGTAACACATTCTTTAATATAGATATATATTTTTAAGTTTAAATTAATTCTGATGCATAAATACAGAAGTTTTTAAAATATAAACATAAAATCTTTTTCAGAAATTTATATTTCAATCAAAGTTAACTTATTAACTTGTTTTTCTGCTTTGATCTTCACTGGAAATTAATAATACTCTCAGTTGAAATTAATTTAAGTAAAAAATTAATTATTCATGTATTGAATCTTGATAATTAAAATATTTAAGAGGATTTATATAGTATTTTTTTCTATAAAGTATCAAATATATTGACTCATTAAATGTATAAGATAATTTTTTTTACCTACAGGTTTTATTATATTATTTTAAATAAATAATTGAAAAACAATTAACCTATATTTCTAACATGAGGAGAAGGTGCAATTTTAGAGCTGTAAAATTATCTTGTAAATTTATTTATATCACCAACCAAGAGTATGATCCTCTAAAATTTTAATTAAAAAATTTGAATAATAATGCTGAATTATTTTTACATATATTTTAAAGTATTTTAATAAGTTTATACTAATCAGAACTTAATTTTTATAATGGTAGAAATTTATATTTTTATGGTTCAAGTTATCTATTGTATCTTTCTTAAAAAATTTTTTTATATAGATGTCCTTCTACAAATAAAATTATGGAATAATGAATAATATCAGTTCTACCTCTTTGGTAGAGTATTTGAATTTTATAAAATCCTGAAATTTGATCTTGTGCACCTCTTCTTACATGGAAACACTGTAAAATTTGTGAGGTGAATCTCCAGATGAACAGTATTTTAATCTCAAATATCATAATTATAGTACACTATACTATTCAGCTAAAATTTTTAAAAAATATTCCTCTATTTACTTAAAATTATTTTCATAACTTTAGGAACATTTTATCTGTATTTTTTATGAAAGGAATTCACTGAGTGGTATTTTTTTGAGTTCTCTAGATCACTTCACCAACTGAAAGTATGCCAAAAAATATTTATGAAATCAATAAAATAGATATTCTAAAATCTAGATAGACATTTCATTTACCCATGATATAATATATATATTGTCTTAGTAGCTGAGGAATTGGTAGAATTTTAAAAAGAGAAAAATATTTCAGGGATATATTTTTCTTTTTCTTTAATTTTCTATGCCCCCAAAATGAATAGGAGCCTAAAGCCTAAAGATATATGCTAATTCTAAGATACAAAATCAACTATTTTTTATTTAAAATTAATTAGTTTAAATAAGTTGTCAAAGTTCTTCATTTAGTCAAAAAGCTTCAAAAATAATTACCATACTTAAAAGTTTGGTTTTCCATGTTTTTAATTGTAATCTATAATAAATTATTTAAGTTTTCTGTTGATTCTATTTTTTTAAAGAAAATTCAATAGATTGAAATATACTATTGCTAAATCTTGACATTCAAATAATACATCAAGGAGAAATTCAGTTTATATTGTGTTAATAATAAATTGACAGTTTTTCAATTCTGTAAAAACAGTTATAGGTAATAGAAAAAGTCATTGATTTTTTTTATATGTAATCTTAAAGTTTTTAATAAAATAATTGTATTCAAGAATTGTGATATTGTTAATCAATTTTCATTGATCCACTTAAATTAATAAAGTATTATTTAATTAAGTTGCTTCAAAAAATAATGTGCATTGAGTAGACTCATGGAATGATTTTTTCTGGCTTCCATTCAGTTATCCTCACACTTTCACTATGTTTTCAATATAGATCCATTTAAATTTGTGTGATACTTCAAGTGAAAGTTCAGTATAACTTCAGTCTGAGTTCCGTCTAATTTCCATCTGACTTCAAGTTGAGGACTTGCTAGCAAGTCCCCCCCAAATATTGTGTGGTGATTGGTGGAATAATTACATGTTATTTTGGTTTTCTTCAGTGAATTTTTGGACTATGGATATGTGAGAAATAACATTGGATATCCCTGGTTTTTCTCTATATTTTATGTCTTGATGATATTTTTCACATTCAAAGCTTTAAGGGGCCATTTCCTCATTTTTCATTTATAAAAGACAACTTTAATTTTGTTTTTTGTGTTTAACAGGATAACCTCAGGTCTTAGGGTTAAGTGCTTAGTATCATTAAGTAGAGCTAATTTGGCTCTATATTTCATGTCCCAATGTTTTCATAGCTTAATTTTGTGGTTTAAGGGTTTTAGTAGTTGTGGTGGATTTTTCAAAGTATTTCGGGCTTTACTAGATGTTTTTGGTGGTTTTCTGGCTTCAGGGAGGTCTGCCTGCCTTGGTTATATAAGGCTGGGGAGCGCTTCTAGAGTGTTTTTATTCAATTTGGCTTTCAAAAGCGCCAAATTCATTGCTGTGCATGGATTTTTAGATCAGTGGTCTCTGTGTACATACTGAAGAAGAAAGTTTGGGGCAACCTTAATTATCATAAAACCATCTGGTAATTATATCATTGTTTCTCAATCATTTTTCACTTTTTTTGGCCACAATTGGCTGTGTTTGTTGCAAGGTTAGTTCTTCATTTAACTCAACTTTGACAACTGGTTTCTCTGGTGTAGCTTTTCAACCTGCATCAAGTATTATTGCTGTTTTTTGTACAACAAGTGCACAGTGTTTTGGTTTTCTGGAGTGGATCTTTCTGCATTTCAGGTTCTCTTTGGTCTGTGGCCTATCTAGGCTACTTTCTTGACTTTTTAAGCAGTCAAGAAGTGTTTTTGAAGGGGTATTGTAACAGTCTCTAATTTACTGTAGCAAATAAATCTCACCTGGTATTTCTCAAAGGGACAGGGGTTTTTCTCTCCAGTTCTACTCCAACTCCCTTGGTCGAGGCCTATTGCTAGTACTATAGGATTATCTAAATTTGTGACGCCCAACTTGAGGGTGATGATTTGTTAGCTTTTTGGACTTTCTGTTACTTTTGGACTCTCTTCTGTGGTTGGAGATTGGTTTTCTGGAATCTATTGGACCATGGCTTATGGACCCTCTGTCTCTAGTGGTGGTAGTGGCACTTTTGGTGCTTCTGAGAATGGTAATCCTCCTGTTTCTGTTAGGTCTTCTTTCAGAATCAAGTCCTGGAAGGGGCCTATGTTTATGGGGGAGGATGTGAAGTTGTTTCTGGAGCTGTTTGAGGCTGCTGGGAATATGGATGTTGCCTCTCACCTGGACATGGTGAAGAAAGTCATCTTCTATATTTGTGACAAGGCTCTGGTAAAGGAAGTTGCTGCTATGGAGGGTTATAGGAGAAAGGATTGGAAAAAGTTGTGTCTGAAGATGAAAGACTGGTGGGGTTCCAGATATTCAATGGTGGATATAAGTATGATTGAAAGTGAATGGCAATCTTATGAAGGGGTGGACAAACTCAATACTTATTGGAAGTTTCTGGCTCAGTTGGAGCCAGTGGTGCATTATTTGGTGGATATGCAGGAGCTGGAGAGTATTGACTCTGCAAGGGATATTTTCTGGTCTTCTCAGGCCAGGAATGTCAGAATTGATGTGCTTAAGGAGTTGGAAAGGAAGGATAAGATGAAAATTCTTCCTAATGGGAATCAGAAGTTGCCTGCTCTTTTTGTGGTGAAGGAGTTTGTGGAGGGTCATCTCAAACTGTTGGCAGTGGATTCTTTCCAAGAATATAGCACCAAGTATGATAGCAAGGTCAGTGAAGCTTTTGCTGAATATCTTGAGGAATCTAGGAAGAAGGAAAGTGTGAACAAGGGAAAGGCTCCTGAGAAGCCTAAGGAAGTTGATCCAGAAGTGGAGCAGTTGGATGATCTGACAAAACAGCTACATTTTTTTATTCAGGTGGCTAAGAAGGCCAATAAGGCTCCTTCTCAGCCTAGAGATTTTGAAAGGAGGGTTGTTAGGAGTGATCCTTGGGTCTGCTCTTATTGCAGTAGGAAGGGCCACAATTCCAATGATATTGGGAACTGAATAGGGATGTGTCTGAAGGGAAGGTGGAATTTGATGGGAAAGTGTTCAAGTTCCCAGATCATTCTTTTGTGAAGCCTAATGATGGTCAGGCTCCAGTGGACTTGGTGAGGTGGATACATAATGTCAACTCAAGGAGGAAAAGGTTTGAAGAGTTGCCTAATGAGCCTTCTTCTTCTGGTAAATTTGGAGATGATGGAAAGGGAAAGGGAAAGGAGGCTAATAGAGTCTCATTTACATCTTCCTTTGGTGGTTTGGAGTTGTATTCTTGTGGTGGAAAGTCAAGTGGGGAATTCTTGGCTGGTGTTTATGATGTGGAAACAGGAAAGGTAGGAAGGCCTAAGAGCAGTTCTCAGTCCCAACCAAAGTCTAAGGCTTCAAAGGTGGATCCTAAGCTGAGTGCAGCTAGGAAGAAGTACAGAAAGGAGGAGCTGTATAAAATGCAGAAGGGAATGGCAGATATGGGCCCCCCTAGTTTTGGAGCATTGGAAATAAATGGTTAGCCAATGCCTATGGATGATGATTCTGACTCTGATGAGGATGTCCCTTTGGCTTCATCTCCAAAGCCCTCTGGAGTTAGAGGTTCTGGTGAGGGAACTGGTTTGATTCCTGTTGATGGTAAATCTGTTGGTGGTTCTGGTCCTCAAGAATCTTCTAGGAACAAGGTAGTGAATCAAAGAGCTCACTTTGGGAGGCAAGTGGTTTCTGTCCAATTTAATGTTATGTACTCTGTCCTAAAAAGGATGAATCAGGTTCAGTTCTTCCTTACATATGGGAAGCTGCATGCTATCAGTCCTGGGTTGGCTGATAGGCAGAAAAAGTTGTTGACCAGGAAAAGGTTTTCTTCTGGGGAGGTAGAATACATTTTTTATTCTGCTGAAAAATTTGGAGCAGGGTTGTAAACTCATTTTTATGCACCTCTGTGTTATGTCAATGTCACTCTGAATGGCAGGGAGACTAAGGAATTGGTGGATTCAGGTTCTCAGATTATCCTGGTTTTCATTTTTGAGGCAACTCATCTGGGCCTCCCCATCAAAACAGGTATTGGTGGCCATGTCAATTAATTGCTTGGAACATATGAGTATGTAAAGTCGGATGTTGGTGGAGCCTCAGGGAAGGTTCATATTTATATTGCCAAAGGAACAGTAAAAGCTGTTTTGGGTGAGCCATTCTTGATGTATTTTCAAGCAAGAGTTTGCTATCAATTTGATTTGGGAATCAGTTTGGAGTTGACTGGTGAAGATGAAAGTAGGCATCACATGAGGATATCATCCCCTGGAGAGGATGTTTGGGAGACCAGGCCTGCTTTGTCTTCAATGTGCCAGTGCATGGACTGTTGTAGGAGCAGAAGAGAAGTGGGTGCTGCCTCTGGTTTTGGAGTGTGGCTCAGGCTCCAGTGGGAGTCTGTCTTTTTTAGAGTACTGAGGGCTGATCACCCTAATGCTACAGCCTCTCCCCAAGATGAGGAAATCACAGGTTGTAGTAGGTCAGCTCCCTTGGAGATATACCAAGTGGATTTTCAATCTTTCTCTTTAAAATGTTTCTCTTCTCTGAAAGTATCCTACAAGTTTTTTATCAAGTATCTTCTCTCTCTCAAAGTTCTCAATTATTTTTAATTTAAGTTCAAATAAGAAGATTGGTTATATATCTTTATTGAAAGATATACAGAAAAGATGTGGAGAGGTGAGATAGGGGTCTAAAAATAAGTCTTCCCAATTGTGCACCACTAGGGTTTCTTCTTTACCTTTCAAAAACATTACCTTGGCCACACCTGTGAGCATTAGGGAATCCCCTGGTTATTTTTTTAGATTAGAAGAAAACTCAAGAAAAGAAAAGAAAAATTTCAAGATAACTGTAGAAAATCAAAAAAAAATTCTGAAGATAATTAAGAGAGAAGACAAGAAATATTTTTGTGAAGATCATCAAGATCAATTTTTGGGCCTCCAGAATGAGGTTAAACTTCACAAATTTTTGAAGATAGAAGATCAGAAAGATCAATTTTTGGGCCTCCAGAATGAGGATAAACTTCAAAAATTTAGAAGATGTGAGTCAGCAGATGAATCAAGATTTGAAGATTTAGAAGATGGAAGTGAAGATGAAGATGTGGAATTGCAGAAACATTTTGGAGTGGTGAGATTGGGAATAAAGGTAAGTCCTCCCAATTATGCACTTCTAGGTTTTCTTCTACACCTTTCAAAGACATTACCTTGGCCACACATTGTCATGTGCCACATGACACTCGAGTCAAAAGCAGCTCATTAAATCAATAATACAGAGGTCTAAATCCATACTCAAAGCGCAGAAACAATTCTACATAGCAACTGCAACTTTCCTTTGTGTACTCACTATTCAACTGCACTAATCTAAACTTTAAATCTAAATTAGTTAATCTCTCAATAGTGATTTTAGTCTTTTCTTTGATAAGTGATTCACAGTGCAATAGTTAATGTAATATTCCCCAAAAGGTTTATTAAGTATCTGTGGGTTATTAACGGGGATAGTGAGCATGGACGGGATGGTTAGTGGAGGATTAAAGGGTTAATGGATGTAAGTTAGGAGGGTCCAGGTGTAAAGGGTGTATTTTTTATGGTCTGTGGTGTGCGGAATGATAGATAGATATGAGGTCAATGTGAGGAGGAGTAATGGATATAAAAGGGGTAGGATTTTGGTTTGATATTTCTTCAGAATTAAATTATAAAACGTATATATAGTTAATAGTGGTAAAGCTTCAGGTTAAATCATTATTATTGTACATTTCCTTACTTTTCTCAGTAATCATTTCTAAAACTTAAATCTTTGATTATTAAGTTTACAACCTTTTTTGAGATCCTAAGAATATTAATATTACCTTTAAATTATATTAAGATTCTTATCGAACATATCTCGAAGCAGTAGCTCTTCCTTTGAGTCATCTTGGAATCACTTCCTCAAACATTTCCTCTGTGCTTCAAAGAGGTTTCTAAACTCCTCCCTCCATCTCACTTCCAGGAACACCCTCGACCTTGTGCGTAGGTTGTCTGGTGACAGTATAATTTAATTCTCCGTAGTTCTCATTCTTTGGCACTACTACATCCTTTTTTCAGGTGTTTTAAATTCTTTAAATGGCACTTCTTCAAAGCACTCCTCCTACGGGGGCTAGTACTAGGGCTCAGGCCAGAGGCAGGTCAACAGCCACACGGCCTGTTTCCCGCACTCACTCCCTGGAACCTCTTGACCTTAGGGAACGGGGACACTCAGTCCAATCTGTAGAATACATCCCTGAGGATTCTTATGATTCTAGGGAGGAAGGAGAAGGAGAGGATACAATTCATGAGGCAGCATCTTCCCCTGCTACTCACCCTTCTGGTCAACCTTTGGAACCTGGACGATCTAATTCTCTGGAAGACTTTATGAGACTTTTCATGAAAACCCTTTCAAATCCAACGTCTTCCAAGGGATCAAAATTCAAAACTCCTTCCATGAAATCTCCTGATAAATTTAATGGAGAACATCCAGACAGATTGCGCCCCTTCTTGCAAACCTGCAAGCTCCTGTTCCATAATGACCGATTGAATTTTTTTTACACTTCTTCATTCCTAGCTGGAAAAGCAGCAAGGTGGTTCAAGCCTTATCTTCTCATTCTCTCTTCGACAGAAACCCACTTATTCATTAATAACTGGGAAAAGTTTGAAGACCAACTCTTTACGTTGTTCAGTGACCCTAATGAAACTGATAACATGGAAATTGAACTTGATTTCCTCCGCATGAGTGATAATGGTAAAGCCTCTGAATATATCTCAAACTTCAGAGCACTTCAAGCTCAAGTAGGTTGGAATGATGCTGCCCTCAAGTATCATTTAAAAAAGGGACTTGCTTTGAGGATTTGGGATCAAATAATTCTTCATGGTCAGAAGATGACTACTTTAACGGATTTAATGGATCAAACCCTTGAACTCAACAGTTTACCAAGGACAACTACAACATTGTCGATATGCCAACAAATCTCAAGGCCTAAATTTTAAATCGGGACCTTCTTCACACCCAAGGACAACTCAATCCTTCTTGACTCAATCCAAACCCAATAAGGGAAAGTACAACCCTTGAACAAAAAGCTTGACCCCAGGCAATATCAGTAAGGTACTGGATCCAAAAGGGGAACTTAAAGAAGCTGAGAGGAGGAGACAAGCAGATAATGGGTTATGTATGTATTGTGGGGGTAAGAACAAGCTGGAATATTGTGTAAAGTTTAAGGAAAGAGAAGTAACTAGTTCAAGGTCAAAAAACTAGTAGATAGTTTACTTGTGTGCAAAGCAAACTATCTTATCTCTCCCAGTGCACAGAACCTCCATGTCTTAAGGACTGGAGTTTCTTTAAACCACTTGAGATTCATTCTTTTCAAGGAGGATACCCCCTTCAGTTGTCTTATAGACTCTGGAGCTTCCATTTCTTTTGTCATTTTATCTTTTTCCGATAAGTTAAAGCTGAAATTCACAGATATCGATCAAACTCCAATTTATTTGGTTGAATCAGAGGAACCCAAATATTGGGTAAGTAAGAAAGTATAATGGGTTTTCAACTTTGAAATTTATTCCCCCTTTGAGTGGGAATCATCAGTCTTACACGCCCCAAGAATGGACGATACCATCCTTGGCCATGAATTTTTAATGCATTCGAATTTTGAAATTGATTGGTCATGGGGATTGATCACCCCACGCGCTAAGTATATTTCTGATTCTTCAATGCAGGTCATTAGGGATTAAAATGACGCGCCTGATAATATCCGGCTAAAGTACAAATCTCTGCCAGATGACTTGCAAGCATCTGATCTTTCTCTAAATGAGCAATCGGCTAACCCTTCTAGCTGAATCACTTCACTCTAAGAGGATTTAAATTGCCTCAAAGTAGTCAAATTATGCTCTCTCAATTCCGGTCTTCCCTCAAAAGATTCTCTCAAAGATGATGAGGACAACCAAATCAACTCTACTGGAAATCTGTCACAATTTCCTCGATGTTTTCTCAATCCGCAAAGCCAATAAGTTACCACCTTATCGACACTACAACCATCAAATAGAGTTAATAGGTCCAGTACCTCTTGCAGGTCCTGTCTATTCTTTGTCAAAGGACAAATCTCAAGCTCTTCAAGACTACATTTCAGAGAATGTAGCCAAAGGTTTCACCAGAGCCAGTAAATCTCCAACCGGCTCCCCTGTTCTTTTATTTTTTAAAAAAAGACAGTAGTCTTAGGTTGTGTGTTGACTATAGAAAGCTCAACACAGTCACAAAGAAGAATGCATATCCCATTCCTCCTATGTCATTGCTTCTTACCCTTTTTAATGGTGCTAATTTCTATTCTAAAATTGATCTTAGAGGCGCTTATAATCTTATTTGCATTGTGGAAGGTCATGAACCACTGACTGCAATGCACACTAGATTTGGTAGTTTTGAATATTTAGTAATGCTTTTTGAATTATGTAACGCACCATCTACTTTTCAAACTTTTGTTAATGACATCTTTCAAGATGTTGTCAAACAATTTGTGGTTGTCTACTTAGACGATAATTTAATTTTCTCAAAGACACTGGATGAACATATTCATCATGTTGGACAGGTTCTAAATCTCCATCGAGATCAGGGTCTCTACCCCAAGAACAATAAATGCAAATTCCATCTTAAATCTATTGATTTTTTGGGCTTTACGTTATCCACTTATGGTTTAGTCATGGACAACAAAAAGGTCCAAAAAGTCCTGGAATGGCCTGAGCCCAAAACCATTAAATCCCTCCAAGGATTTTTGGGTTTTGCCAATTTCTATAGAACATTTATTAAAGATTACTCTAAAACTATTTCCAATCTTACTTCTCTTCTTAGAAAAGATATTCCTTTTGTTTTTACTTCTACAGCATGAAAGGAATTCGAAGCATTGAAGACTGCATTTACCACAGCTCCAATTCTTCAACACTTTGATCCTTCTGCTTTGACAATAGTTGAGACAGACACTAGTGATTATGCTATTGCAGGGGTCATTTCTCAATTCAATCCTGAAACCAAATTGTTTCATCCTGTTTCTTTCAAGTCACGCAAACTCATTGTAGCAGAATTAAATTACAAAATTCATGACAAGGAGCTTTTAGCTATTATTCATTGTCTTGAAAAATGGCACTCTTTTCTTCTCAGCCTAGATAGTACTTTTAAAATCCTAACTGACCCTAATTCTTTGAAATACTTTATGTCTTCCAAAGTGTTAACCAGGCATCAAGCCAGGTGGGCTGAATTTCTGTCTGAATTTCCCTTTTCTATTTCCTATTGCCTAGGTAAGAGCTGTATTGTCCCAGATATCCTGTCACATAAGGATGACATTTACCCACAGTGGGGGGACGCATTCGCTGACAAGAACCCAGCAAATGTGAAATCAATCTTCAACAAATCAATGTTAATGACTCAATAACTTAATTTGATGACAATTCAATCTTTTAAAAATTGACTATCCAACATTCTTGAAGCTCAGTTGAAGGACAATTGTTGTTAAGGGATAAAAGACAAAATACTCTCAAAGAAAAGGGCCAAAAGATTTAGTATTGAATCAGGTCTATTAGTTTTCTAAGGTAGAGTAGTCATACCCAACAACAATGAAATAAAATTATGGATTTTAAACAGTCGACATGGTTCTCCACTAGCTGGTCATTTTGGGGTTGATAAAACCTACCAGTTAATAGCGAGGGATTTCTTCTGGCCAGGAATGACCAGAGAAATCAAGGCCTATATAAGATCTTTTTACGAATGTAATAGGAATAAGGCTCCCTGTCACCGGAAGCATGGGTTGCTTCAACCACTTCCTATTCCCTCTAAACCTTGGGAATCTTTATCGATGGATTTTATTTCTCAAATTCCTTTTTCTAATAATTTTGATACTATATTAGTAATAGTAGATAGATTTTCAAAAATGTCTATTTTCATTAAAACCACTACTAATGCTACAGCAGAAGATTTGTCAAAATTGTTTCTAGAATATGTATTTTCCAAACATAACTTGCCTAATGATATTATTTCAGATAGAGGCTCATTGTTTGTATTCACATTCTGGACTCAATTGTGTCCACTACTCAATATCATGAGGAATCTCTCCACGGCCTATCATCCTGAAACCAATAGGCAAACAGAAAGGGACAACCAAATCCTCAAACAATACCTTCAAATGTATGTCAGTTACCAACAAGACAATTGGACCACATTGTTACCATTGGCCTAATTTGCTTATAATAACTGGACTCATTCTTTGACATGACAATCTTCTTTCAAAACTGTTTATGGAAGACATCCTCGATTCAACTCAATCCATGTAGGAACTAGTCATCCTGCGGAACATTATCTTTGAACCATATCACAACTGCAAGAAGAACTTAAATCAAACTTTGAATTAGTGGTTTGAAGGTACAAGGAAAAGGCTGACAAACATTGACAATCTTCTCCTTCCTTCAAACCAGGGGACAAAGTATGGCTCAATGCACAAAACATTTGAACAACTTGACCATCAAATAAACTGGTTGAAAATTGCTTGCGACCATTTGAAATTGACTCCAAAGTCTCTAAAACTGCATTTCAACTCAAGCTACCTCATAAATGGCAGGCTATTCACCATGTTTTTCACGTATCTCTCCTGGAACTGGTTCAAGAAACATACCAGGGCAGGAACCAACCTCCTCCAGAACTGGTCAAAGTAGAATACCATCTAGAGTGGGAAGTAAGCAGTATCCTTGATTCAAGAATGCGCAAGGGAAAACTTCAATACCTTGTGGAATGGGAAGGCTTCCTCCATGACTCAGACAAAACATCCTGGGAACCAGCCATCAACGTTTCTAACGCCCCTGAACTCCTAAAATCTTTTCATCTTAAATATCCTTTAATACCAAAACCTTAGAACTCTCTTTTTTTTTCTCTTCTCTTCTCTTTTTTCTTTTCTTTCTCTTTTATTTTCTTTTCTTAAAATTCTAAAACTTCTTCTCTTCTAAAAATCCTTACTCTGTTTTCTCTTTTCTTCTTTCTTCTTTTCAAAAGCTTTTTTTCAACCTTCTTTAAAAATGAATAAAGTAGCTAAATAAATAAAATAAAATAAAGTAAAAATAAACTAAAATTAAATTAAATTAAAAAATTTAAAAATAAAAAATAAAATAAAATAAAATGATAAAAATAAAGTCTTAAAATTCATTAAAAGAAAATCTTAAAAATCAATAATTCCTTTAATTTTCTTTCTTTTCTCCTTTAAAACTTTTCTTCTTTTCCCATATTTCTTTTCTTAGAACTATCAAAATTTTTCACGAACTCAATACGACAATCTTTCTCAAATTTCACTTCAACCTTTAAATCTCTCTTTTAAAATTCTTCAAACAAATTACTTCCTTCTTTCAAATTCTTTTTTCAAAACTATTTTTTTTTCTTTCTTTTCAAATAACCAAAATTCCTCAAAACTTCAATAAATAAACTTTCACAATTAACAAATTTTTCTCTCATTAAATTTTCATTTCAAACAAAATTTTTTCAATCAACTATTTTTTTTCTTCTTACTTAAATTTTTTTTCCTTTCAAAACTTAAACTAAAATTTTCTCAGTTAAATATTTTTTCTTTTCTTCTTTCAAAATTTAAAATAAAATTTTATTCAAATATTTTTTTCTTTTTCAAAATCTTATAAAATATATATTAAAATTTCAATTAAAACAACAAAATAAAATAAATAAATAAATACACGAATAGCTTTCTACTTTTTTCCTTCCTTTCTTTTTTCTCTTTTCATTTCAAATTTTCTCCTGTATTTTCTCCCAAACTAATTTCTTCATTTTTTCCAGTACCACCCTTATTTCATTCCTGCATTTTTCAAATACGTCCTCCTCTCCTACCAGTACCACTTCTCCAATCTCCATTAATTCTTCTGCCACATGAAAGGAGGTGTCATCAACAATCTTGTGGATCTCATCACTTAAATTATTGATGAATTGAGCTCGTTGACCATACCTGGTCAAGGGTTTCCTTGTTATCCTCCCTCGAATCAACTGCCAGTTGACTTGCCTCAATTGGCAGCAATGGCGCAGCTTCCGTGATGACATCTGAATTCTAAAAACATACAGTCATTAGTAACAGAATCTTGAAAAAAGAAAAGGCAGACTTACTTCAAAAACTGGGTCAGGCTCTAAGAATAGCCTCGGGGTGACCTCTACTGTCACTTCCTTCTCCTCTTCATCATCTTCAATGATCATCCGCCGCTTCTTCGGAGTCCGGTTCAAGATGGGAACTTCATCCTCATCCTCTTCAACCAGTTCATCCACCTCCTCTTCGACCCCTCATTTTCTACCTGTGGCCTGGGTTACCCAAGTCACCATCGTTTCCTCGACCTCTTCCTCAACTTCTTCTACCAAACAATTGTCCCCAACCAATACGTCCCAAATGTCTTCGACCACCTCTTTGGTCTTTGGGATTACCCAGTACTTAGTCTTGTTAAATCTTTGCTCAATGTCCGCATTTTTTGAGAGAGAATCACACGTCACCTGTCTCCAGCGGCAAAACTCACATTTCTGGTGAGGACCTCATGTGGCCATGCTTTTGACGCAAAAATACTCCATTGATGTCAGCCAGGCTACTAGACTTAACTGGTAAAATAATTAATTATTTTACTGAGTTGAAGCCACACCCCTTCTTCTTACTAATAATTAATAATCTACTTAGGTATTACTTACAATTAACTAGTTAAGTACAATAAGTAGTATAATGAATTAGTATAAATAAAATGTCCCTTACACTTTTACTCCCTAACACCGTGCTCAATGGTATAAGTCAATGGGAATAGAATTTAATAATAAAATTATAATAAAAAAACTTTAAAACAATTATATTACCTCAGTGAGAGATCTGGAGTCCCGTGAAAGTAATATAATTAATTAATTATTGTGTAATTAATTGTGACAGTCCAAGGAACTCAAACTTTATTGCTAATAAATTTGATTTCCTTGTTGACGTACCAGTTTATTTAATTCTTATGTCATATATGTAATCCTTTCAGTCATTCTTTTTCTCACATTCTTACAATACATGGTGTAAATTCCATATATTTTATTCCCTCATGTTTTGCCTATAAAAGGCCTCTTACTTTGTTCTTTTCAGATAATTCTTTTATCACTTACTTTATTATTACAATTACAACACTACAATTATTTCTATATTTTATAACTTTAGTATTTACAACAGCGTAATTCTAATCTATAATTTATATTGATATCTTAAATCTACCTCTTATATTTGAGTAAATTAATCAAATTGATTTTAGAAATACATACCTTTTGTTGAGAGACCTTTAAATCCTTAAATATCCCATGAAAACCTCGAACCAAGCTTCTAGACCAAAAGGGCCCCTTGAAAATTGGAGGCTTTCCCGAATTATCAACGGCGCATCGTGATTTGAGGGCGTAATCAAAGGTACCATCGGCATTTGAGTACCTGTAAGGACGAGAAAGCAATGAAAACAACAAACGTCATACGTCACGTGACAAAATTTTTTGCTGCGAACGGGAATCGAACCGCGCTCCAAAAATTAGGTTCATATATTGACTAAACGTCGTATATATTGTGGTAATTATTGACATTACTATTTGTGGGTTACTCTTCACTCTTCATTTGCTATGTATTTCCCTTTACTCAGCACTCTGTAAGTGGCATTAATTTGCTCATTTTACAGGGGGAGGTGTCTGGTAATTTGGAATTTATTTTTATTATTATATTTTTTTTTATTTTTCCTGGTTCACCATAATAGAGCAACAAGTGTTCTTAGTCCCAGAAGTAATGAAATAATTATATTTTAATATTAATTATTATAATTTTTCAGTTGACATTTGTCCTGATTAATTTAAATTTTAATTTTTCCAGTTGACAAATTGTCCTGACAATAATATTTTTTTAATTAATAAATAATTCATATTTAATTACTTCACTTGACCTTGAGTCCTGGTAGTTCAATAAATTTTTTTTAATTAATAAAACTCATATTTAATTACTTCAGTTGACATTAAGTCCTGGTAGTTAAGTGATCAGTTTAATAAAATTTTGTTAAATTAATAAAGATTCATATTTAATTACTTCAGTTGACAATAAGTCCTGGTAATAAATTAGTTGATTTAAATCCTGAAAATAATCAATTAAAATTATTAATAAAAATTTTAATTTATTTCTACAGTTGATTATATTATAATCCTGGTTTTAAATTATTATTATTATTTTTTTGAATTAATAAATTAATTTTATTTAGTTGATTTTTACCCTAAAAAAGATTTTTATTATTATTTTATTTTTGTTAAATAAAAATCAAAAATAAAGACTAATTAATCTTATTGTCTCTTTTCTTCATTTCAGTAAAATCTGAAAATGACTGACCAAAGTGGTTCTGCTGCATGTGAAGAGGAACTAGACTTGATTGATTATTATGAGCCTACTTCTGTAAGTTCTCCTTTAACAAGAAGAATTTCTCAGATTAATAAATCTTTGCCCCAAACAGGATGTAGAGATGGAAGAAGTAGAAATCCTAGTGGACACAAATCAGGATCAGAAGCCTATGATAAACCCACCAGAAGAACTTCCAAAAGGCTTCAGGATAAAAAAGATGCCATTGCCTCAACAGGTAAAGAATCTGTCAACTCACATAAAGGAGCTAAGGACAGAAAACTTGAGACTAAAGGCAAGGGTAGATGCTCTGGAAGAAAAGGTGAGAAGGATAGATACCTTTCTTCAAGAGAAGAAGAAACCTATTCCTCCGAGGGATCAACAAAAATTGGCTCCCCAGTCCCAAGAAAAGGTGGAAGTGTCCAAGTGGCAGTGGGACTGGTTAAACACTCAGTGAGACTACCTGTCTCAAAATCAGCATCAGTTACCTCAGGCAGGTCCGTCAAGGCCCAACCAGGTCAACCCCAGACCTCCTCACCCCTATCACCACGCAATATGGGGGGCGGACTTGTTAGCAAGTCTGCAACCTTGGACTCAAGTTCACCACAGATTGAACACACATTGAGCTATTGACAAAGGAACCATACAATCAGGGATAAACACCACTCAGCAGAACAGTTTTAGGTGGGTCTTCAAGTAGAGTTCAATATGAGTTCAGTATGAGTTCAGTCTGAGTTCCATCTGAGTTGTGCCTGAGTTCAGGTTGGGGACTTGCTAGCAAGTCCACCCCATATATTGCGTAGTGTATCAAGGAAGAAAAAGAAGAAGAAAGCCCAATATGGTCATACCCAGCAAACCCTGATACATCCCTCTATTGATTCTCAAGTGCCTTTTCTTGTAGCTGATTCTGTTCTTTCAGGTAAATCTGAGAGGGAAGAAGACACCTTGAGACCAGTAGAGGCATGGAGCAGTAGACAGATAACTCATGTATCTAATCCATTACTTTTAATTGCTACCTCAATGATTAACCATGATATGGCTGTAATTGATGAAACTCTTGACCCTGAGTTCTATGAGAGTCTGGAAAGTTACTCAGTTTCCTTATTGAGAAACACTCCAGATGAAGCAAGGATTAATGATGAGTACTTGAGAGATATTATTTCCAAAAAAAATCATAGAATGAACAATATGCAATTGACCCAGAGATATAATAGCTTGTTAACTGATCAGGGTTATCAAGCATTAAGAAGTGAATCACAGAGAGTCTCTGATGAATTGTCTCATTACAAAGCAATCCATGTAAAGAAAGTTGCTTTATGGCAAAATATAAAAAATGATTTGTCTAACATGAAAGATACTGTATCTGCCTGTTGCCAGGAGGTGGAGATAGATAAGATGAATCTGAAAAGATTGAATGACCATTTTTCATCTTTTCAAAATAAAAATCAGTTATCTTTTGCAACTATCAATGAGAGTTTATCTAGTCTTCCAAGAATGAAAACAAGACTAACAACCATTGAAGAAAAATTGAACTCATTGTTGCATAACCAGAAATATTCTGACATTTATGTGAAGGAAAATATAGTGCAGGATGCTCAAATATTACCTGTGGCTAGTTCATCTAAAGTAAAAATAGCTCCAGAAATACCTGTTGATAACACTGAGTTTCCATCAAAGACTGATGATGCACCAGGATCTTCAACAGAAGGATTAAACAATGAGATTACAGCCCAATTAGAGAAATTACAGCTGCTTCTTACTCAGAAACAAGCTAGTACTAAGGAGACTCCTTCAAATCAAAAGAATTGGCCAAAACTTGACCAATATCCTACATTTGATGGTGATTCTTCCTCTGATTGGCAAAAATTTATTTGCAGAATTGATAACTTAAAAAATTCTTACAAACTCCCAGATGAGGAAATTTTGTCCAAGTTAATTTATTTGTTCACTAATGTTGCCCTAATGTGGTATTAATCTGTTCTCCTGGATGGGAATGACTACTCATGGGAGGATTGGAAGAAATTGATTAAAGCACAATTTGGTGGCTCCAAGTTCAGAATGGCTCAACAAAGGCAGTAGGAGGAAACTAGATATAGCTCTTCTACTGATAAACCTATTGAGTTTTTAATGAAACTTGTAAAAATCTTAAGGTCAATGGACCCAAATATGGAATTTGATTTATGGAAGGACAGGATCCTTTATAAATTACCAATGTCTCTGAGAGACTTGATAGTGGCTAGGACTGAGTTCTCGAAAGAACCCTCTTCTTTCATTAATATTTGTAATGAGATCCTCCTAAACAACAAGTATGATGCCAGAAGATTCATTCCTAGGACCCCTTTGGAGAAACCCTCCACTTACCAACAGAAACCTCTGGAAAAGGTTGGTAAACCTTCTGCCCCTGTTGCACCTAAAAAGTATGCAACAAACACTTGCTTCAAGTGCAACAAGCCTTGGCAGAAAGGCCATGTTTGTGACAAGAAGATAAATCTTGTAGAACAAACAGAGGAGCATGATGATGACACAGTAGCACTGGATGATACATCAAGTGATTGTGCCAGCAATATATCATATGAATCTCAACAAGAAATCTTGATGCTGGAAGAGGATATTTATTATTTAAATACTATTGATATTGATAATAATGCTTTATCTACAGTTGAAGATGCTGAGATCATAAAGAACATTGAGGATAACTCAATTGTTATTGCCCCTCTTAAGGCACCAGTCTTGATTAATGGAGCCAGCATTGAAGTTGTTCTGGATTCAGGAGCTGGAGGAAGTGTAGTTTCTGAAATAGCACTTGCTTCAGTGGATCAAGACTATAAATCAAAACTGATGCCTATCATTTCTGAAAATTGGAAAGTTTATGGCTCTGTTTTGTCCCCCATTGGTAAATACAAAGCCACAGTGTTTTTCAAATATAACCATGGTTTTGTAAGAGCTATTTGTGACTTTGTTGTCATGAAGAATGATAACTTAAGCAATTGGTTTATTGTAGGGAATGATATTTTAACCAAGTATGGCATAAAATTGGATCCCTCAAACCAATGTTTCACAATGGGGATGAATGGGAAGAGAAAATTTAAGATTTCCTCCCCTAAAAAGTTATTATTGAAACCAGAATTGAACACATGTAATTCTGTAGTTCAATGTAAAGGAAGATCTACAAAAGAGATGCATGCCCTTTTGTCTGAAATTGACAATGCCTCTTTTGGAGAACAACTTTCTGGTGAGGATAAAGATTCCATCATTAACTTGATAAAGTCTTTTCCTATGGCTTTTGCTCATGGGTCACATGAACTGGGATTAGTTAAAGATGAAATGAAACTTTCATTGTCTTGCCCATTAACTGATATACCACCTAGTTTAAAGAAGAAGCCTTATCCTGCTTCTCTCACAAAGAGAAAAGATATTGAAGACAATATCTCAACCCTTTTAAAAATGAATATTATTAAAAAGGTAGTTGAAACACTTAAACATTGTGTTATCTCACCTGTCCTAATTTCTTATGTAAAAGATAAAGCCAGGTTATGTGGTGATTATAGGGCACTAAATACTTATACTGTTGATGATATCTACCATTTACCTAGAATTAGCTCTATACATGCTACTTTACAGGGTGCTAAATATATCAGCTGTTTGGATGGTAACAAAGGATATCACCAGGTACCTGTTGAGAAAAATTCTCAGAACTTTCTGATGATTGCCACTCATATGGGTATTTATAAGTATATTAGGATGCCATTTGGCCCTAAAAATTCCCCTTCAGTTTTCCAAAAAGTCATGGATAACACATTCCATCAAGAGATAATTGAAGGATGGCTGCTGGTTTATATTGATGATATCATTATATTCTCAAAAACATTTGAGGACCATCTTAACCACCTATGTAAAGTATTCCAGAAAATGGATTAAATAAATATGACACTTGCTTTGAAGAAATGTAAATTTGGTTTCCATTCTTTAAAAGTTCTTGGTCATGTTGTTTCAGGCTTACAGATATGTGTTGACCAGAACAAAGTGGCAGCCATACAACAGGTGAAGGCTCCTACTATAGTGAGAGAGCTCCAAAGTTTTTTGGGAATGTGTGGATACTATAGACAGTATATTAAAAATTACCAAGTCATAGCTTTACCCCTTACCCAATTAACTAGAAAGGATGTTGCTTTTGTCTGGAATAGTGAAAGACAAAGAGCCTTTGACACTATGAAACACTGTTTGATGTCAGCACCAATTCTTGCTTTACCTGACTTTAATCAACCATTTGTTTTGTACACTGATGCCAGTTTCATTGGTCTTGGTGCTGCCCTCCATCAAGAACAAGTGATAAATGATAAAGTTTCAGAAGTAGTAATTTGTTATATTTCAAGAACCTTGAGAAATAGTGAATTGAAATATGGTGCTCCACAATTAGAATGTTTAGCTGTAGTGTGGGCTCTAGAAAAGCTTCATTATTACCTAGATGACCAGAAATTTGAACTTGTCACTGACTGCAGTGCAGTTAAATCCCTTTTAAACTTGAAAACACCAAACAGACATATGTTCAGATGGCAGTTAGCTGTTCAAGAATACAGAGGGAGAATGACAATTATTCATAGGGCTGGTATTTTTCACTCAAATGTGGATATGTTATTTAGGCTACCTTTACCAAATAATGACTCTAATCCTGCTTATGATCCTGAGGATGAAATTATTCATATACATGGGATATATGTGGTTGATATGGAGGAAGAGCTATTACAGCTTATTCTGGACTCATATGATAAGGACACTGACTTGAAAAAGTTATGCACCATATTAAATGATCCAAAGAATGCTTCAATACAAGCATTAATCAAAACCCTTCCACCAAAGTACCAAAAGGCTTTGGAAAAAGGTAAATTCTCAATTGATGAAGGATATCTATATTATAGGAGAAAGTTGAGTAATGTTATTGTTATTCCTCCTTCTATGAGAGAAATCATCTTGAAAATTTGTCATGATGACATATTAGCTGGACATTTTGATCTTGAAAAAACAATGATCAGAATTAAGAACACTGCTTGGTGGGTTAATATGTCTGAAGACACGAAATTATATGTTGAGTCTTGTGATTCTTGCCAAAAATCAAAAATTATAACTGGTAAAAGAGCAGGATTAATGCACCATGGCAGATAATAAACATGGATTTTGTAACAGGATTGCCTATTGTTGGTAAAGACAGTTATAACTCTTGTTGGGTTATTGTGGACAGATTTACAAAAATGTGTAAATTTATCCCTACCCACAAGGATGTCTCCACTAAAGAATTAGCTTTCTTATGGTGGTCTCATATGTTTAATACTTCTGGTTTTCCTAAAGCCATAATCTCTGACAGAGACCCTAAATTTACTTCTGAATTTTGGATGTCTCTGATGGATGTTTGTGGTTGTGATCTGAAACTTTCTACTGCCCACCATCCACAGACTGGTGGTTTAGCTGAAAGAATGATTCAGACTTTAGAGGACATGATTAGAAGGTATTGTGCCTTTGGCCTTGAGTATAAAGATAATGACAGATTCACTCATGATTGGGTTACCTTACTTTCTGGGTTGGAATTTGCTTATAATAGCACTGTTCATTCTGTTACTCAAAGAAAGCCTTTTGAGCTCTGGATTGGATATGTTCCAAATACTCCTGCCCAAATTCTCAATAACAAAATACCTAAATTGGATATACATCCTGTTGTAAAATCTTTTCTTCAAATGCAACAACTATGCAGAAATCATGCTCAAAAATGTATTGAAAAATCAATTGAATATGAGAAGAAGAGATGGGAAAAATCCCATAAAGAATACACTTTTAAAAAGGGTGATGAAGTGTTGATTTCTAAAGTCCACTTCAACTTACAAGGTAATAACAAATTGAAAGATCCATTTGTTGGTCCATTTGTTGTCAGAAGAATGATTGGAGATAATGCAGTTGAGGTTATTTTGTATTCTCCATATGACAGAAAACATCCTGTTTTTACAATATCTCTTTTGAAACCTTACACATCCAATAGTGATTTATTTCCAAAAAGGAGGGGAAGACCAAAGAAAACCCCAAATGAAATCACTGAAACAGCAGAAATTGAAAAAAATCTAAATGACAGAATAGTCACTTCTGAAAAAGGTACAGAATACTTATTGAGATTCAAGAATAAATCATCTGAATATGATTCTTGGATACCTGGGAAGGAGATATCTAAGCTTCTTACTCTACTAAAAAAGTATAAAAAGAAAAAATCATAACATTTTTTTTATTGTTTTTTTAGAGTGAGGGAGTGTCAGCCAGGCTACTAGACTTAACTGGTAAAATAATTAATTATTTTACTGATTTGAAGCCACGCCCCTTCTTCTTACTAATAATTAATTATCTACTTAGGTATTACTTACAATTAACTAGTTAAGTACAATAAGTAGTATAATTAATTAGTATAAATAAAATTTCCCTTACACTTTTACTCCCTAACACCGTGCTCAATGGTATAAGTCAATGGGAATAGAATTTAATAATAAAATTATAATAAAAAAACTTTAAAACAATTATATTACCTCAATGAGAGATCTGGAGTCCCGTGAAAGTAATATAATTAATTAATTATTGTGTAATTAATTGTGACAGTCCAAGGAACTCAAACTTTATTGCTAATAAATTTGATGTCCTTGTTGACGTACCAGATTATTTAATTCTTATTTCATATATGTACTCCTTTCAGTCATTCTTTTTCTCACATTCTTACAATACATGGTGTAAATTCCATATATTTTATTCCCTCATGTTTTGCCTATAAAAGGCCTCTTACTTTGTGCTTTTCAGGTCATTATTTTATCACTTCCTTTATTATTACAATTACAACACTACAATTATTTCTATATTTTATAACTTTAGTATTTACAACAGCGTAATTCTAATCTATAATTTATATTGATATCTTAAATCTACCTCTTATATTTGAGTAAATTAATCAAATTGATTTTAGAAATACATACCTTTTTTTGAGAGACCTTTAAATCCTTAAATATCCCGTGAAAACCTCAAACCAAGCTTCTAGACCAAAAGGGCCCCTTGAAAATTGATTTTCAGGCTGTGAATTTTTGGGAATACTTCCGTGTAATAATTCCACCATCCGCTTTGGGGTGTGGATGGGTGGGAGTTTGAGTAGGGCAGTTCAACATAATACAAGTAAAAATAATAATTAATAAATGAAGGAGTCAGAGAAAGTAGTGTGGGAAGAATATTTCTCACGCTCAACAAATCTTGTGTATTATACCCAGGCATCTGTCACACGCCAAGTGACACTTGAGGCAAAAGCAGCTCATTAAATCAATAATACAGAGGTCTAAATCCATACTCAAAGCGCAGAAACAATTCTACATAGCAACTGCTACTTTCTTTGTGTACTCACTATTCAACCACGCTAATCTAAGCTTTAAATCTGAATTAGTCAATCTCTCAATAGTGTTTTTAGTCTTTTCTTCGATAAGCAAAGCACAGCGCAATAGTTAATGTAATATTCCTCAAAAGGTTTATTAAGTATCTGTGGGTTATTAACAGGGATAGTGAGCATGGACGGGATTGTTATTGGAGGATTAAAGGGTTAACGGATGTTAGTGAGGAGGTTCCAGGTGTAACGGGTGTATTTTTGATGGTCTGTGGTGTGCGGAATGATGGATAGATATGAGGTCAATGTGAGGAGGAGTAATGGATATAAAAGGGGTTGGATTTTGGTTTGATATTTCTTCAGAATTAAATTATTAAACATATATATAGTTAATAGTTGTAAAGCTTCAGGTTAAATCATTATTACTGTACATTTCTTATTTTTCTCAGTAATCATTTCTAAAACTTAAATCTTTGATTATTGAATTTACAACCCTTTGTGAGATCCTATGAATATTAATATTACCTTTAAATTATATTAAGATTCTTATTGAACATATCTCGAAGAAGTAGCTCTTCCTTTGAGTCATCTTGGAGTCACTTCCTCAAACATTTCCTCTGTGCTTTGAAGAGTTTCTAAACTCCTCCCTCCATCTCACTTCCAGGAACACCCTTGAACTTGTGCATAGGTTGTCCAGTGACACACATGTAAGCAAAGGGGAAAACCTTGGTTTTTTTTCCAGGTCTGGTGGTGAAGATTTCCTGAATATCCCTCAAGTGGAAGGTGGAGCTGCAAAGTATAAGAAGGTTGCGCAGAAGATTAGGCCTGTCAATGAGCCTATGCCTGTGTGTTTGAATCCTCCTTTGAAGAGACATCCTTTGTCAAGAGATCCATACTGTACTCCTCTAGTGAAGAATCATCCTGATTTTAAGGAAACTTCTACAGTGACTGTGCAAAGGTTGAAAGTTATTAATTTTGGTCCTGATGGGTGGTTTTCTGATGAGGAAAAGAATTTTTTTTTGCACATTATTGTGCTGAGGGAGAAAGAGGTGGAATTTGTTGAAGAGGAAAGGGGTGTGTTGAAACACTGTAATGGGGAACCTTACTTAATTCCTGTGGTTTGTCATGAACCTTGGAAAATCAAACCTATTCCGATTCCAGCTTCTATCAGGGATGATTTTGTAGAGATTTTTAGGGAAAGAGTCAGGAATGGTTTATATAAACAATCAACATCTATTTACTCAAGTTCGGTTTTCTGTGTGAAGAAGCAGAATGGGAAGCTGAGGGTGGTGCATGATCTTTGAGCCTTGAATAGAGTCACTATCAAGGATTCTGGGATGTCACAAAGTGCAGAGGATTTTGTGGAAGCTTTTGGTGGAAGGGTGTGTTATGATTTGGGTGATATTATGGGTGGTTATGATGAAAGGGAACCTCACACAGATTCACAGCTACTTACAACTTTTGAGACTTCTTTGGGAGGGTTTCAGCTCACTAGTTTGCCTCAAGGAGCAACTAATTCAGTAGCAGTATATCAAGTACAAATGACTTGGATTTTTCTGGATGAGGTTCCTACTCATGCTGGTATTTTTATTGATGATGGTTGAATCAAAGGACCATCCAATGATTATGGGAATGAGGTGCTGAAGGAAAACCCAGGTATAAGGAGGTTTGTTTGGGAATATGCGATTACTCTAGAGAGAGCATTTTTTAGGATTGAAGAGGTGGGTTTGACCATTTCTGGGTCAAAGTTTTGTTTATTTGTTCCTGCTCTGGAAATTTTGTGTCATGTGGTATGTAAAGAGGGAAGGATTATGGCAAAGAAAAAGGTTAATAAAATTCAGTCATGGACAAGACCTAAAAATACTACTGAAGTCAGGGGATTTTTGGTGGTTTGTGTGTATGTCAGAATTTTTATTAAAGATTTTATTTGTTGGCTTCACCATTAAGGAAGCTGACCAGGAAAGATGCTGAGTTGGTATGGACTGAAGAGTTTGAAGAGGCTTTTCAGAAGTTGAAAAAGCTGGTAGGTGAAGATTTTATTCTTCAAAAGTTGGATTATGGTGTGGGAGCTGGAAAAATTTATTTAGAAGTGGACTCAAGTTATATTGCTGCTGATGCTGTTTTGTCTCAGGAAGATATAACTGGGAGGTTCAGGCCAGTAAGGTATGAGTCCATGGTATTTAATGAGGTTGAATCTAGATATTCTCAACCTAAGTTGGAATTGTGTGGGGTAGCAAAAATTTTGAAGAAGTTGAAAACTTTTTTGTGGGGGCAGCATTTTGAGCTGCAGGTGGATTCAAAATCTCTGGTTCAAATGATCAACATACCTAGTCTTCCAAATGCTCCAATGACTAGGTGGGTGACATTTATTCAGAATTTTGCTTTTGACCTGTTACACAAACCTGGAAAAACTTTTATGATGCCTGATTTATTATCAAGGAGACCAGAAACAGATGAAGATTCTGATTCTGAAGAATTTGACTAAGATGTCCCAGTGGTTAGGGCCAGCACAAAGGGTTTTTAAGATTATTCTCTCCTCCCCCATGAGGCTAAATTGAAAGATTGTTCTCTCCTCCCCCAAGAGGTTAAACTGGCTGTATCTGATCTTGATTCTGGTGATCAGGATGTCTTTCTTGATGAATATGGTGCTGTTGTTTGGGATGGCTCAAATTTAGAAAATGTTTTTGATAGTGAACTGGATTCTCTTAAGATTAAGTGGAAGGAAAAGGATGTACCAAAGTTTAGGGATTGGTGTCATGGTTGGGCTGTTTGAGTGGCTCATGTTCACACTGGTGATTATGATGACAGGGTTGTACCTTTAGATGTTGTGTTATTTGAATTTGAATATGAGACCTGGATTGTGATGGTGATACTTGGGTGGCAATCATGAGGAAGAGTTCTGGCTTCTATGTTTCAGGATGAAGGCTGATGAGGAGGAGAAATCCAAATCTTCAAGTGGTGGTGACTCAGAAGAAGGGTCAATAATTGGTTTTGAAGTCTTTGCATGAAGACCTTGGTCATAGAGGCTTTGGGGAGACTTATAGAAGAGTAGCAGACAGATTTTTGTGGCCAGGTATGAAGTTGGCTGTGCAGGGTTGGGTTCAATCTTGTGAATAATGTCAAAGAAGAAGTCACTTGAAACCTAAGGAGGTTGGTTGTGCTACTTGTGAATCAACTGTGTTTGGAAGATCAGTCTGGATGCTGCCCATATTAAAGAGGGCAGGTATAAATACTTGATTTTTTCAAGGGATAAATTGTCTGGTTGGGTTGAGGCAGTGCCTCTGGTTAATTTGACTACCAAAAATGTGGCAGAGTTTTTGAAGACAGGAATGGGGTTTTAGATATAGGTTGATGATGTTGGTGACTGTTGATGGTGGTCCAGAGTTTGGAGCTAAATTTAAAAAAGCTGTGGCAAGAATTGGTTCTAAAGTCAGAGTGGCTAACCCTTATTATCCTGAAGCTGAAGGCATGGTTGAAAGAGGTCATCAAGTTATCAATAACACTTTGGTAAAGATGTGTGGAGATAGTGCAGAAAAGTGGAGGCATTATTTACCCTTGGTGTTATTTACTGATAGGGTCACTGTAAAAAGGACAACTGGCTATTCCCCTTATGAGTTAATGTTTGGGCAGAAAGCTGTTCTAGCAGTGGATTTGGAAGCTTTCTCTTATCTTAAAATTGATTGGGATGATGTGTGCTCAACAGAAGATTTTCTCTGTTCCAGGATGCAACTTTTGGAATGTAGAGAGGAAAGTCAAGAGAAGGCATACACTAGAATGATGAAGATAAGAAATCAATCAGTCAGATACTGGGAAAAGAAGTTGGCTCATAGACTCAGGAATCCCTTGAAACCTGGTTGTTTGGTTTTGGTGTATAATAGAAGTTTGGAGAGTCAGTGGGGAAAAATTTTTGCTGACAGATGGGATGTGCCTTAAAGAGTCAGATCTCAGGTTTCTGGAGGTTCTTATGTTTTTGAGGAGTTAGATGGTGCAGTCTTAAAGAAGAGAGTGGCTGCTGATCAGGTGAAGAGATTTTGCCCATTAGGCAGTATAAGTGAAGAATTTTGCTTCTGAAATGAGGATAAACTATGGATCATTCTTTAAAATTTTGGATTTTGGTGAATCTGTGCATCTTTTTTGTTGGAAACGTATGTGTTAAAAGGTACCATGGGTAAGGCTTGTAGATTTGATCTTGGAAAGTGTAGGTGTAGCTGATGAGTTGGCTACTCTATCAACAGTTACCCCAGATTGCCTGTTTCCAACCCCTTCTCGTAATTTGGTTGAACCCTAGTATTGGTTTCACTTCACAGGTTTTAGTCCTCTATAACTTTAAACTGGAAGTTATTTTGGTTTTCTAATGCTGGACTTTTCACACTTATTGTTTTGGTTCATTGTGCTGAATTTTGTGTTTTTTTTTAGAAGGTAACCAGGGGGGGCTTCTAGATTTTATTTTGGCAAGTGTTGCAGTAACTGATGAGCTGAAAGCTTTGTAGAAAAGCTAACCCATAATGTCTGTTTCAAGTTTCTTGTTTGTCCTAGTTGAATCCTAGTTCTGGTTTTTGTTATTCAGGTTTCAAGTCCACCATGACTTTAAACTTTCTTGGATCTGGCTTCTTTATCTTTGGTCTATTTGGATTGGTAGTGGATCACTGGTGGTGTCAGCCAGGCTACTAGACTTACCCAGTAAACTAATTAATTATCTTACTGAGGTGAAGCCATGCCTTTTAGATCCTTATTAATTATTAATTATTAAATACTTATGTATTAAGTACAATGAACTAACTAAGTACACTAAGTAATTAATTAATAAAAATAAGTAATTGTCCCACATATATTTTTACTCCCAAACACCGTGCTCAATAATACAGATGAGATGGGAATAAAAATTAGTATTAAAAAATATATAAAATTATAAAAGAAAAAAATACTTTTTTTCAAATTCCTTTAATTAGATTTTATTGATTCTATATTTCAAATCAAATGTTCTTACACTAAAATGTGACGGACTAAAGGGTTCAGAGTTTTATTTCAAATAAAATAAATACTTTTATTTAAGAACTATTTAGTCTTACTCTTATTATTTCACATACTCTCTTTAATTAAGTTTTTTTTCTCTCACACTCTTGTATTAGGAGGTGTAAATTCCATGTTCTTTTCTCTCACATATTGCCTATAAAAGGCCCTTTCTTTTTGTCCTTTTTGATTTCATTCCTTAATTACTTACTTATTTACTTATTTAAAATTAAAAATTTTTTTTTATACTTTTATAACATTAGTAGTTACATTCATGTAGTTCTAATCTATAAAATATATTAATATATAAATTCTACCTCTTATCATTGAGTAAAATCATAATCTTTGATCAAGAAATACATACCTTACCTTTGAGAGTCCATTAAAATCCAAAACTCCTCGTATAACCTCGAATAAAATCTTCTAGACCAAGAGGACCCCTTGACAATTGGAGGCCTTCCCGAATTATTGACGGCGCATTGTGATTTGAGGGCGTAAATCGAAGGGACCACCGGCATTTGAGTACCTTTAAGGAGGAGAGAGTGACGAAAACAAGGAACATCATACGTCACGTGATAAAAATTTTTGCTGTGAACGGGAATCAAACCGCGCTCCAAAAATTAGGTTCATATATTGACTAAACGTCGTATATATTGTGGTAATTATTGATATTACTATTTGTGGGTTACTTTGCACTTTTAATTTGCTACGTATTTTCCTTTTACTCAGCACTCTGTAAGTGGCATTAATTTGCTCATTTTACAGGGGGATGTGTCTGGTAATTTGGATTTAATTTTATTATTATATTTTTTTTATTTTTCCTGGTTGACAATAATAGAGCAATAGTGTTCTTAGTCCCAGAAGTAATAAATATTTATATTTTAATATTAATTATTACAATTTTCAGTTGACATTTTGTCCTGATTAATTTAAATTTTATTTGTTCCAGTTGACAAATTGTCCTGACAATAAATTTTTTTTTAATAAAAATTCATATTTAATTACTTCAGTTGACATTAAGTCCTGGTAGTTAAGTGATCAGGTTAAAAAAAATTTTTAAATAAAAATTCATTACTTCAGTTGACATTAAGTCCTGGTAGTTAAGTGATCATTTTAATAAATTTTTTTTTTAAAATTCATATTTAATTACTTCAGTTGACATTAAGTCCTGGTAATAAATTAGTTGATTTAAATCCTAAAAATAATTAATTAAAATTATTAATAAAAATTTAATTTATTTCTTCAGTTGATTATATTATAATCCTGGTTTTAAAATTATTTTTTTTGAATTAATAAATTAATTTTATTTAGTTGATTTTTATCCTAAAAAGATTTTTTTTTATTTTTATTTTATCTCAGTTAAATAAAAATTAAAAATAAAGACTAATTCACCTTATTGTCTCTTTTTCTTCATTTCAGTTAAATCTTAAAATGACTGACCAAAGTGGTTTTTCTGCACGTGAAGAAGAACTAGACTTGATTGATTATGATGAGCCTACTTCTGTAAGTTCTCCTTTAACAAGAAGAATTTCTCAGATTAATAAATCTTTGCCCCAAACAGGATGTAGAGATGGAAGAAGTGGAAATCCTAGTAGACACAACTCAGGATCAGAAGCCTATGATAAACCCACCAGAAGAACTTCCAAAAGGCTTCAGGATAAAAAAGATGCCATTGCCTCAACAGGTAAAGAATCTGTCAACTCACATAAAAGAGCTAAGGACAGAAAACTTGAGACTAAAGGCAAGGGTAGATGCTCTGGAAGAAAAGGTGAGAAAAATAGATACCTTTCTTCAAGAGAAGAAGAAACCTCTTCCTCCCAGGGATCAACAAAAATTTGGTTCACCAGTCCCAAGAGAAAGTGGAAGTGTCCAAGTGGCAGTGGGACTGGTTAAACACTCAGTGGGACTACCTGTCTAAAAATCAGCATCAGTTACCTCAGGAAGGTCCGTAAAGACCCAACCAGGTCAACCCCACACCTCCTCACCCCTATCAAGGAGGCAAAAGAAGAAGGCCCAATATGGTCATACCCAGCAAACCATGGTACGCCCCTCTATTGATTCTCAAGTGCCATTTCTTTTAGCTGATTCTGTTCTTTCAGGTAAATCTGAGAGGGAAGAAGAAACCTTGAGACCAGTAGAGGCTGGGAGCAGTAGACAAATAACTCATGTATCTAATCCATTACTTTTAATTGCTACCTCAATGATTAAACCTGATATGGCTGTAATTGATGAAACTCTTGACCCTGAGTTCTATGAGAGTCTGGAAAGTTACTCAGTTTCCTTATTGAGAAACACTCCAGATGTAGCAAAGATTAATGATGAGTACTTGAGAGATATTATTGCCAAACAAAACCATATAATGAACAATATTCAATTGACTCAGAGATATAATAGTTTGTTAACTGATCAGGGTTATCAAGCATTAAGAAGTGAATCACAGAGAGTCTCTGATGAATTGTCTCATTACAAAGCAACCCATGAAAAGAAAGTTGCTTTATGGCAAAATATAAAAAATGATTTGTCTAAACTAAAAGATACTGTATCTGCCTGTTGCCAGGAGGTGGAGATAGATAAGATGAATCTGAAAAGATTGAATGACCATTTTTCATCTTTTCAGAATAAGAATCAGTTATCTTTTGCAACAATTAATGAGAATTTATCTAGTCTTCCAAGATTGAAAACAAGACTAACAACCATTGAGGAGAAATTGAACTCATTGTTTATGGATCAAAAGTATTCTGAGATTTCTTTGAAGGAACACACAGTACAGGATTCTACAGAGATACCTGTGGCTAGTTCATCTAAAAGTAAATCAGTTCCAGAAATACATGTTGATACCCCTGAGTTTCCATTAAAAATTAATGATGCACCAGGACCTTTAAAAGAGGGATTGAACAATGAGATTACTGCCCAACTAGAGAAGTTACAGCTGCTCCTTACTCAGAAACAAGCTTGTACTAAGGAGACTCCTTCAAATCAAAATAATTGGCCAAAACTTGACCAGTACCCAACATTTGATGGTGATTCTTCCTCTGATTGGCAACAATTTATTTGCAGAATTGATAACTTAAAAAATTCTTACAAACTCCCAGATGAGGAAATTTTGTCCAAGTTAATTTCTTTGTTTACTACTGTTGCCCTAATGTGGTATGAATCTGTTCTCCTGGATGGGAATGATTACTCATGGGAGGATTGGAAGAAATTGATTAAACCACAATTTGGTGGTTCCAAGTTCAGAATGGCTCAACAAAGTCAGTATAAGGAAACTAGATATAGCTCTTCTACTGATAAACCCATTGAGTTCTTAATGAAACTTGTAAAGATCTTAAGGGAAATGGACCCAAATATGGAGTTATATTTATGGAAGGACAGGATCCTTTATAAATTACCAATGTCTCTTAGAGACTTTATAGTGGCTAGGACTGAGTTCCCCAGAGAACCCTCTTCTTTCATTAATACTTGCAATGAGATCCTTCTAAACAACAAGTATGATTCCAGAAGATTCATTCCTAGGACCCCTTTGGAGAAACCCTCCACTTACCAACAGAAACCTCTGGAAAAGGTTGGTAAAACTTCTGCCCCTGTTTCACCAAAAAAGTATGCAACAAACACTTGCTTCAAATGCAACAAGCCTTGGAAGAAAGGCCATGTTTGTGACAAGAAGATAAATCTTGTAGAAAAAACAGAGGAGCATGCTGATGACACAGTAGCACTGGATGATACGTCAAGTGATTGTGCCAGCAATATTTCATATGAATCTCAACAAGAAATCTTGATTCTGGAAGAGGATACTCATTATTTAAATACTATTGATATTGATAATAATGCTTTATCTACAGTGGAAGATTCTGAGATCATAAAGAACATTGAGGATAACTCAATTGTTATTGCCCCTCTTAAGGCACCAGTCTTGATTAATGGAATAACACTCAAAATATATTAAAAAAATGTGTTCCACTGACCATTGCATTCCCAAAATAAGAATTCCATAGTTTTAAAGTATTTTCCACTAAAATCTCTTTTTTATGAATTTTGTCATTAGGATCTTTTTTATTTAAATATAAATCTCTTATACCCTCATGGCTACCAAAATTAGCCCATTCCATAAATGAATCAAAGTGACAGATTTCTCCAAATTTTATCATCATTGTTTTATCCATTTGACCTAAATTTTATTTTATAAGTTAGGTATAAAAAATACATTCAAGTGAAATTTTAAAATTTTAAAACAAATCAGTTTTATTATTATGTTTTATGGAACCTAAGAATCCATTCATTCTTTTCTGTGCCCAAGCTGCTGTAGATGATGGTGGTCCAAAACGTGTAATAACTTCTGGATAGTGCTGGGCAAGATGGACATTTAGCTTCATATTGATTGATATGTAATTTTCTTTCAAATGAGCTTCATATTCATTTAAAAGCTGTTATAAGTTACTAAGATTTTTTCCATCAATTTGAAACAAAGTGAGAATATTGATAATCTTTATTATACACTCCAAAATTTCTTTAAGTTTCTTCTCTCTCCTTCCAGCTGATGTTAATGACCAATGAGGTATGAGCAATTGGACATAAAATACTTTATATAGTATGAGCCATTCAGAGGCTTTTAAGGTAAAACCTGGCTGACCAAAGCATTCAGGTACCCTTGATATCCATATTAGAAGATCAGTTTGATCAATATCTCTCTGAACAATAATAAGTTCCTCCAGATTCATTGATAAATTTTCACATTTACTTTCCTCATTATCTCTAGCATGATTATGTGCTAATTGTTGTCAAGTACTTTTTTGTCAAATCGTATCATCAGAATCTGATTTGTAAACACTTTCCTTATTTTCTAATTCTTCAGCAGATTGGAAACAAGATAATGGACTTGATTTATTTGAATAAAAGTCATCTTCCTTTTCCTTCTCTTTCAAGGACCACTCATCATCAGATTCTTCTGAGGATGAGTGCCCTGTTTACTGAAATTTTCTTATATTTATATCTCCCTCAACATTTTTTCGCTTAAGAGTTTTTGACGTTGAGCTTGGGTTTGATTTATTATCAGAAGTTAGGATGGCTGTCTTGGGTGTTTTAGTTGGGTTACTCCTAGTTTTTTGAATTATTTTGGAAGAGGAAGAGTGTGAACCAAGGGAGGAAACAGATGAATATTGTATATTTTTTGGGGGAATAGAAGAGGATTTCAGATTATAAGGGATAATGGAGGATGATTTTGAATTATCAGAAGAAATGGAGGGTACTGAATTATTCTTGGAAACAGAAGATGATCATAGATTATAGGAAGAAATGGAAGATTAAGAGGAGGAAGAGGATTGTTTTAAATTATCATCAGAGAAATATAAATTATCCTTTCTTTTCTTTTGAGACTCTTGATTATAAGATGAGCCTTTTTCTTTCTTTTTTAATGACAGGGTGGGTAATTGTTTTCCTACTGTTTTGACTTTAAGATAATTATGACTAAAGTCCTTAGCCATTCCCAGAAGCAAGCAACGCATCATTTCAATACTTATGAAATCTATAGGCTTCCAATATGGAAGCTCTAAAAATTTTGTGTAGCGAACACCATCTGACTTAAATATTGATAACCATTTGTGAGTATTTGAAGTTTTTCTCCACTTTTAAGCTGCCAAGAAATGTTTTTTATTTGAACAAGCTTCAATAGATGTAGATTTATATTCCTTCTCTAATTGTTTTCGTGTGATAAAACAGAAAGATCAAGGAAGAGTTGATGAATGGGAGGATAATCCAGCTACCTTTCTTACTGCTGGTAAATCAGAAATAAGAGGAAAAATTGCTACCTTAATCAATCCTCCTTCACAGTGTTGGTGAGTTTTTGAGAAAAAACAGCCTTTCCATTATTGCTTCAGCTCTTGAATTAGCGGCTCAAGTATGTTGTTGCAATGATCTAAGCTTGGCTCATGAGGGCCAGGTGTTATTCCAGCAAGAAATATATGCTCTTTTTTATATCCTATATAAGGATCAAGGTTGAGACAAACCAGCATCATTGCTCCAAAAGATACAATACCATGTCCCTTCTTGTTTCCAAAAGGGTTAAACCAGTCGATATAAAAACTAAATACAAGATTTCCACTCCTACCAGTGAACTTATTCCCATCATCATCAGTCATTTTTTTCCAAATTGATCCATCCCAAACATCAGTGTATGTGTCCTCATCCTTCTGAAAATGTCAAAGTGGGGAATCAGGATCATCCTCAAAATTTGGCAATTACAAGAGCCATGAAAGCCAGTCAATGAATGAATGTCAACTAAATGTCTTCTTTGCCTTGAAGATATTTTTTTTTGTTTTTTGTCAAAAAGCAAGGTGTTGCATTGAGGTGTCCCATTTCTTTTAGCTTCAAAACTGTTTAAAAGTAGTTCTTCACACTTTGAATGCAGGTAGCTGTATTCGGAAGCATTTTTAAAGGGCTGATGGAAGCAGGTAGGGCAACACAGAACAGTTTTGATGGGGGGTATGAGATTAAGTATATTTAGAACTTTTGGAATTGATTTTGGAATAATTGTGTTGGTATCGGCATTAGGTAATAAGTAGTGAGGTTGAGAGGATTTTTTACAAAGCCAATACCTCTCAATGTTTAATTTTATTGTAATTTTTTTGATTGAAATTTTTAATATAAGGTAGCTATGAGCAATATCAATTAATGATAGTGTCATATCAGATGAGTAATGGTTGATTTTTTGTGGCTCAAAATCTTGAGTATCAACAAATAGAAAATTGGAATTATTTTCTGAAGAATTTTGTGCTGCAGAGTTTGAAGGAGTGAGTCGATTATCATTAGAATAATTTGTGACATTTTCCAAAGCCTGTGAGTCAAGATCCTATAATTTTCAGATTAATAAATTTTAACTTTAACATGGTAGAAAATAATTTCATCATATTACATACCATTACATCTGAAGATTGCTGTTCCAAAGATGAATCAATAATTTCAACATTCACTTTTGACATGCCTTGATTAGTAGCTCTTTTCCTAAGTTCTACTCATATCATATGCTTCTCCAGTCCAGATCTTGTAAAAGGTTTTCCTCTTTCCTATTTACCATCTGCATAAATGTAGCGATTATCAACACAGTTGAGCTTGGTGAATTTTCAAACAAAACGGTGATTAGTAGCCATGGTTGTTGAGAGAGAGCCAAAAATTTGAAGTGATATAAATGTTTCTTAAAAGACATGTTGGCTGAATTGAAGCTGAAAACAAAACCAAAGGTTAACTATTCTAGAAAATTGTAGATTCAATATGCCCTCTTCATTTGAATTCAAAATTAGAATATATATTGAACAAGAATATGGAATCCAATTCAGTTTCCAAAACCCAGACTTTTACATGCTTCCTAAGTTTTTTTGAATACTTTATCCAAAAATTGTCCTCATAATATAGGCATATTACATGCAATTATTTTCCTAAAAAGAGTTTATTTGATATAAAATGGAGAAAATATTATCATTAAAATTTGTAAATAAGTCATTATTTTTCATCTAAAATATTTATACTCATGTAAAATAAATGATTATCATTCATTGTGTTTTTGTGACATCAATATGATTTTTATAGGCATCTAATTAATTATCTTGATGAAGAAAAACAATATTAAACATTCATCCCTTCTTTAATTTTTGGGTTTTAAATTAAAGTATTTTAATTCCTGATAAGTAGCATGATTATCATTTAATAAAAGCAAATTATTCTTCATATAAATTATATTATCTTCTCACCAAGTACAATTTAGCATTCTAAAGTAGTGATAGTGTACAAATAATGTTTTTTGTTATATAAGTCACTTTTTTAGAAAGGCCTTTAAAGGACCATTGTTTTATTTTTAGACTCATTTTTCTATTTTAAAATTGGCTAGATAAAAAAGAAATAATTCTGAATTGAAGGATGATGTCCATTTTTTAAATAAAACTCTGATACAGATGATTTGAATTAAAAATATGGAATTCAATATCAAAAAATTGTATATTTGTACCAATATGTAAATTTTTTAATATAAACATGGCTAAAATTGCTATAATAAGTGGTCTAACAACGGAATTGAGACAGTTGAACTATTTGAAAGCCCATGGATCTGCTGAGGGGTCAGAAAATCAATATTATAACAATTAATGGGAAGATTTGAGGGAACAGAAAAATCAGTCATCACTTGATCACAGTCTTTACGTGTATAGAGAATATTTTTATGAATTAAATGTGTTTTTTATGGCCTCTCATATTTTTCAAATATAGCTCATCAACTTGATGATAGAAATTTGTTAATTGAGAACTTCTCCAGGGAAGTTTAAGCCTATGAACCTCCCCAGTTTCAGTATCTTCAGTATCGGATATACATGAGGGGTCATTGAAAAGGAAATCAATGTCAATATCATTAGAAAGATGCTTGAGAAATGTTTTTCTGTGTAAATTGCATATCTTTTGTAATAAAATTATTTTTCAAGGATTAATTTTTTAATATATAAATGAATCAGAGAGATTAATTACTGACATTCCTTCGATACTGAAGTCTTTTCTTTCTCCTTCTAGCCTCATCACTATGATATTCACCATTTCGTACTTTTACACCCAATATCCAGCGTCTGAAAATAAGAGGAATATGCTTCTCTTTGTTCTTTGGTGGAATATAAGAGTAGTGAGAAAATGTGTTGTTTTGAGACGAATATAAAAAATGATTTTTGAGGTGCTCAATGACAAGATTATTCTGATGTGAGTCTGGGTTACTGAAATCAAGTGAAATACGTGGGAAACCCATTTCATGAGCCTCCTGGAGACATATATGTATGAATGTTGTTGAAATTTTTGATGTTCGTCCATTTCCTTGAATTCTTCCAGCTGGATTCTCAAAGTTGTAATCAGAAACCAGTTTAAAAGGCTTTGAGACTGTTTTAGGTAGCTTCAGAATTTGGTCATCAAGATAAGGTGGTGGATAATTGTCTCCTTTTGAGTTGCTCTTTTCTAAAACTAACTTCACAAAGTTAATTACCAACTGACAAAAAAGACTCTTTGGTGATGATACACCAATACGATTCAAGTGTTTATTGAATGCCTTTAGAGAGGAGAAGCCTTGTCTAGGTATGTGTGAGAAAAAAATTGTATCTTAAACAAAAAGAATCACCAATACAATTTAATTAAATGTTAAAAAATATGATAAAAAATAACTTTACCTGACATATTTTATTTCTATTATTATAATGAAAACTTTGTGTGTGACAAATGTTTTAGAGGGATTCTAATTATGGTCTGAATGGAAGAGGAAAATTTAGCAAGAAGATTTCCAATAGTTGGTTTAATACTCCAACTTTTTTTTCTCAATAAAAAGTAGATCGATTTTTTTTGATAATGGCAAAATAACTTTGAATAATTAAAGTTAAGAATACACACAGGGAAATTATAGACATACCAATAAAATAATCAAGCAAGATTTTATCCCTTTGAAATTTTTCACAAGAAAAAACATAAATGAAATATGGATCAAGCATTATTTTCAAAGAGAACTCAATTTGACCTTTGAAATAGCTATATTGACGAAGGTACTCTCACTAAAGACAAAAACTTAAATATTTCTAGTTTCTCTTGAAAAAATGTTTCACCAAACTGCAAAAAATACCATTTTTTGTAGAATTCACAGAATTTTAATATGCTTATCAGTGATTTTAATCTGAATCATTGAATCAAATATATTTTTTGTGTATTTTAATGTCAAATTTTCCCTAAATATCATCTCATTATTTTAAATTTGAGCAGAAAAAAACCTTGTAAAACATGATTTCCCACTTTATGCTAGTTATAAAAGTACCTTAATTAATTTCAAACTCTTTTCACTAGAAATTCTACGGGATAAGCAAATAAAATTAAAAAGTTAAAGGAGTGATAAACATGTTGAAAATTTACTGAGTTAATTTGAAAAATAATTAAAGAGATAATGTGTGGTGAAATATTTTTCCAATACCAAAAACAAGAAGTCACAAAAACTAATTCAATTTTTTTTTTTTGGAAAAAAAGAACTTAAAATAAAATTAATGATTATTAGTTCTTCTGAATATGTGTTTGATAATTTAAATTTGATCAGGTCTCATGTATTTTTTTGAGCTATCATTTGTTATTTTTAATATTTTATAAAGTTTAAATGTAGAAAAATGGACTAAATCATGTGTCAAAGTTTTTATAACATATAGACATTTGCAAGTATTCTGTATAAATAATAGTAATAATGGATTATGGCAAAAAATTTATTTCTGCTTCTACGTAATCACCCCTGACAATACCAGCCTTTTTTCCAATAACACTTGCCAAATATTTCACCCCAATACTATTTTTCTCACCTATAGCATCAAGTTCTACTTCACCCAAGCTCTTAAGATAAGTTTCACAATAAAAGTTTTTTGGTAGTCCACGAGGTGCAAGCAAAATTTCTGGAGAAACCAATAATGAACTTTCACCATTATTCTCTGCTGGTAAAGGTTCTACTGGTTTAATTTTATGCAAAAGTTTGAGTCAAGAGTTTTTCACTGTACTTTCTTGCTTTGCTTTAGCTTGAATTCTTCACAAATATAGGCTGTCAAGATTATTGAGACACTGGGTTAGCATTTCACTTCTCCAGTTTCTTGTAACTCGATATCTGTCTCCTTTGTCATAAACCTCTGTATCTGAATGCATAGTGACATCATTAAAAAGACTTGAATATTTGGGCCTAAGAACAGAAGTGGAAGCTTCCTCTCACATATCTCGCAGCTGAAGAATTCATTTTAATAAGAAGATGTATTCTAAAGATAATAATAAAACTTACATCACGGCAAAACTTTGTTATTTTGTGCTGATTCTTTCTTTCTTCATTTATTTTTTGTACATCGTCAGATTTTTTGCTGGTAGAAAGTTTTCTATTTCTTCTATAGGTTTTCATTTTGTTTGTGAGCCAGCGCTTCATCATCTCCTTCACAGTTCCAGCCGTTACCTCAGAGCTCAATATAGCAAAGCATCTCAAACCTTTTGATTGGAAGCAGTTGAACCAACACGAAACCATTACATCTATAAAGCTTTCATTACATTCACTACCAATAGGAGAAAGCCAGTCGAACTGAGCACAAGGGAAACCAGAAGAGGAGAGATTGGCCTCAGTAATTCTTTTCCATTTGCTGTTGATGGATTGTCCAAGAGGAAGGATTACTGATGTTGATGGTTGAATAGATGTTGATTTGAATTTTTCTTTTATCCTATCCTTTGTTAATCTTACTAAAGCTTCTTCTTGAGCCACACTGATCTTACCAGATTTCACATCATCTCGATACTTTTTCTCAACTTCCTCTAGCATTTTTTCACAATTTTTAGTGAGATTAAACCATAAATCCTTTAATTCTTCTGATGGAGGCTCTGGAAGCTCCTCCCTTTCAGTTTCAATCCCAAGTATTAATCAAAGAAATGAAATGATGGATCTTCCAAGTGGGGATGATGATTTTTGAATTTGTATTGAGGCAGCATCCCTAGAAAGCTTGGCCTTTTTTCGAGCATTTCATCGTTTCTTTTCCTGTCTTTGTCCTCTTAATTGCTTAAGTGTTGCAGATGATGATGGATCAAGCTCTCCAAAATCATCTTAATATATTTATTAAAAAAATTTGTTAAAATAAAAATTTGAATATGGATCTCACCTTCTGAATCACCATCAGAGCTTGTATTATTACTATCACGTTGTGGTCTTCCAACATTGGCAGGGGCCTTTGTTGTGTGATTTGGCGCTGTTTGTGCATGTCTTAATTGACATCTGTTAAGGAATTGTGTATTTTTCTGGTTTTATTCCGTGTATATTGGGTCTGCGGGTATGTGGGTACTATCATTGGATAGCCCCAGTTTTTCTCTATATTTTATGTCTTGAAGACATTTTTCATATTCTAAGTTTTAAGGTGTCATTTCCTCATTTTTCATTTATAAAAGATTGCTGTTTAATTTTGTTTTTTGTGTTTTACGGGCCAACCTTAAGTCTTAGGGTTGAGTGCTTAGTACCATTTGATAGAGCTAATTTTTCTCTATATTTCATGTCTCAATGTTTTTATAGTGAAATTCCGTGTTTTAAAGTTTTAGTAGTTGTAGCTAATTTTTCTAAGTAGATTAGTTGTTTTTATTGGTTTTCTGGCTTAAGGGAGGCCGGGCCGCTTCAGGCAGCACCTCCGACGTCAGGCAGCCCGCCTGCCTCTGTTTTAGGAGGTTGGGGAGCGCTTCAGGAGGGTTTTTTATTCAATTTGGTGGGTACAGGCGCCAGATTGGTGGGTGCGCATGGGCTCTTAGATAGTAGTCTGTGTGTAAATAGTGAATAAGACAGTTTAGGGCAACCTTAATTATCATACAACCATCCGGAGGTGATATCCTTGTTCCTCACTCAGTTTTCACTGTTTTCTGGCCACAATTTGGCTGTGTTTGTTGCAAGTGAGTTCTTCATTTAACTTAACTTTGGTTACTGTTTTCTCTGTTATAGTCTTGCAAGCTATAGCAAGTATTATTGCTTTCTCTGGTGTGGATTTTCAGCCTACATCAAGTATCTTTGCTGTCTCTGGTGTGGACATTGTTCTACATTTCAGTTCTTTGGTCTGGTAGTGTCAGGCTAAGATCAAGTACAAGGACGTGAAATAGCTTGAAAAGTCTTTGTCTAGAAGATTTAAATGGTCCTAAATGAATATTGTAGTATAAATCCAACAAATAATAAAATATAATTCAGAATAAAGGTCTCAGTAATATAATTCTCACTATTTTTATATGTGGCTTACAATCTTTTTAGTTGGTAGAAAAATAGATTATAATAATTCAGATACTACTCAAAAGTCTTATAAAAGTACTAATTGAAGTGTATTGTAATTGATTTGGTTATATGGTGTAAATTGTAATGATAAAGAATGTAGAAACAAGACTCAAAAACCTCCTCCTTTTATACACACTGAGTTCCCCAATAAATCCCTTGATATACCATCTAATACACAGTTAAAGACGCCTCAAATACACTAATAGACCTGCCCATCAACATCCCTAGTGATCCATGACATAATTAGACAAGTAACAACTGCCAAAATCATGTAATAATAAGGGAAATCCATCAAAATTAAAGAAAAAGACAAAAAGAGAGTATATGCGTATAAAACAATAATATAAAAGACTAAAGGAGACTTTTTAAGGTTAATAATACCTTAAGAATAAGGGGAATTTTCTGTAGAAATGGAGGGGCTAATCCTGACATTATACTACGTGAAATTCCCATCCAAAAATAACCAAAATTGACTGAGAAACCACCAAAAAACTTAAAACAGAGCATGAGATGTGGGGTAACTACATGCAGTCCTTGGCAGGCGCTTGCATGGGTAAATCCTTAACTAAAATTAGGTGAATTTAAGCGTGGTGATGAAATAAGATGCCAAGAATGAGGTTATTAATAAAATTAGTGCATATAAACAAGGTCAATGCACTATTAATTAAGCTAGGACACTAAATAAGCGCTTGTTGCCTATTTTAGTGTGTTTCCCCACAGTGGGCGTAGAATGTGGGGTAATTATAGTGTGAAAAGCTAACTTTGCTAAAAATGAAGCTATTCACACGGGGAAAAAGCAGGCAGTATGTGGCCAGTACACAGAAGCCATTTCTGGCATAAAAAACACCAAATTTGAAAAGTGTTATTTTTATGCTTTTGAATAGCCAAATAAATAGTCCTAAATGAGCTCAATTGATCTGTCAAACGGCATTTTTGATATTCTCAATTTTATAGTGCATATAGTCAACTTTAAGTGAAATAAAGTGCATTTCTTGTTTTTTGCATAAAACAATCAATATAACAGCTTTAAGTGTACTTAAAAATTATGTAGCCTTATACTTAAGGTTCTTAAGATTACCCTAACATATTCTAACTTAATATTAAGTACATAAGACCTATAAAAGGTGGATATATGCGTGTATATAAGGTGTTATAATGGCATTTTTTGTGTATTATCATAATTTTACTTATGTATACTGTTTGTGTACTCTCATTTATTGTTCCCATGTATAGTTCATGTGTTTAACTTAACTTATAAGCACTTTTTACTCAGTCCTGGGGATATACAGGCTGACAGGTAGTCTGTCTGGTGACTACTTTCTTGGCTCATCAAGCAGTCAAGTGTGTTGAAAAGGGGGCTTTAGCAAAACAGGAACCAACTTACTTTAGCAAGTAAATCTCACTCTATTTTTCTAAAGGGACAGGGGATTTTCTCTCTGGTTATTCTCCAACTCCCTTGGTCAAGGCCTATAGCTAGTACTATAGGATTGTCTACATTTCTGGCGCCCAACGTGGGGTGAACTTGCTAGTTCTTTGGAATCTCTGTTTTCTTTGGTTGGCTCTTTTTGGTGTTTTGGTCTGGAGGAATGGCTTCTGGTTCTGCTATTCCTGTGGTGACTGTCAGTGGGGGAGATGGTCCTCCTTCTGTGATGGTTAGGGAGTGTGTAAGGATTAAAACTTGGGATGGTACCAAGTTTAATGGGGAGGATGTCAAGTGGTTTCTGGAGAAATATGAAACTGCTGCTGGAGTGGATGGTGCTTCCTACCTGGACATGGTGAAGCAGATTATCTTCTTCATTGGTGATAGTTCAGTGGAGACGGAGATTGTGGCCATGTCTGGCTACAAGAAGAGGGATTGGAAATTGTTGTGTAGGGAGATGGTGGATAGATGGGGTGTCAGGTTCACTATGGTGGATCTGAAAAAGGTTGTCAGTGAATGGTAATCTTATGGTGGTGTTGGTAACTTGCATAGTTACAGGAAGTTTCTGCTACAGTTTGATCCTGTGGTGGAATATTTGGTGGAAGTGGAGGAGCTGGCACATGAAAATGCTTCCAAGGATGTTTTTTGGTCTGCCCTGGCTAGAGATGTCAGGATAGATGTGTTGAAGGAGTTGTCAAGAAAGGAATTGATGAAGACTCTTTCTTATGGGGACCAGAAGTTACCTGCCTTGGATAAGGTGAATGAGGCTGTTGAAGCCCATTTGAAGTTATTGGCTGTGGACACCTATCAGGAGGGGTGTGCCAAGTATGTCAGCAAAGTCAGTGAGGCTTTGGCTGAAGAGGAAGTTAGGGAGAAGAAAGAGGAGAAGAATTTGGTGCAGGTTCCCAAACAGGAGAGGGACCCAATGGTGGAGCAGTTGGCTGATCTTACAAAGCAGCTGCATATTTTTGTTCAGGAGGCTAAGAGAGTCAATAAGGCACCTTCTCAGCCTAGAGATTTTGATAGGAGGGCTGGTAGGAGTGATCCTTGGGTCTGCTCTTATTGCAGCAGGAGGGGGCACAGGTCCAATGATTGTTGGGCATTGAACAGGGATGTGTCTGAAGGAAAGGTGGAATTTGATGGCAGGGTTTTCAAGTTCCCTGATGGTTCTTTTGTTAAGCCCAGTGAGGGGCAGGCTCCTGTTGATTTGGTCAGGAGAAGGGGAGGTCTCAATCAAAGGAAGCCAAGGTTTGAGGAGATTACTGATCAAGGGAGGTCTTCTGGTAAGGAGGATGAGGATACTAAGGGAAAGGGGAAGGAGTTCAATAAGGTCTCTTTTTCTACTTCCTTTGGTGGTTTGGAGTTGTATTCTTGTGGTGGGCAGTCAAGTGGTGAATGCTTGGCTGGTGTTTATGATGTGGAAGCAGGGAAGGTGGGAAGGCCTAAGAGCAGTTCTCAGGCACAACCAAAGCCAAATGCTTCAAAGGTGGATCCTAAGCTGAGTGAAGCTAGGAAGAAGTACAGCAAAGAGGAGCTGTACAAGATGCAGAAGGGTATGGCTGACATGGGCCCCCCTAGTTTTGGCACATTGGACATGAATGGTGAGCCAATGCCAATGGAGGTGGATTCTGACTCTGAGGAGGATGTCCCTTTGGCTTCATTGCCAAAGCCTGTTGGAGTTAGAGGTTCAGGTGAGGGATCTAGTTTGGTTCCTGTTAATGGTAAATCTGTGGGTCGTGCTGGTCCTCAAGAAGCTTCTAGGACCAAGGTGGTGAAGCCAAGGGCTCACTTTGAGAGGCCAGTAGTTTCTGGTCAAGTTAATGTTAAGTACTCTGTCCTGGAAAGGATGAATCAGGTTCAGGTTTCCCTATCTTATGGGGAATTGTATGCTATCTGTCCAGGGTTGGCTGATAGGCAAAAAAGGTTGTTGACCAGGAGAAGAGTTTCTTCTGGTGAGGTAGAATACATATTTGATTCTGCTGAAATGTTTGGTGAGGGGTTAGAAACTCATTTTTCTGCTCCTCTGGGATATGTCAATGTCACTCTGAATGGCAGGGGGGAAAGGGCATTGGTGGATTCAGGTTCTCAGATAAACCTGATTTCTTTGTTTGAGGCAACACATTTGGGCCTCCCCATCAAAACTGGTATTGGTGGTAATTTGAGAGGGATTGGTGGTCATGTCACTGAATTGGTTGGAACTTCAGAGTTTTTGAAGTTAGATGTTGGCGGAGCCTCAGGGAAGGTTCATTTTTACATTGCTAAAGGTAATGTAAAAGCAGTTTTAGGTGGGCTATTCTTGATGGATTTTCAGGCAAGAATTGGTTATCAATTTGATTTGGGAATCAGTTTGGAGTTGACTGGTGAAGATGAAAGGAGGCTTCACATGAGGTTATCATCCCCTGGAGAGGATGGTTGGGAGACCAGGCCTGGTTTATCTTCAATGTGCCAATGCATGAACTGCTGCAGGAGAAGGAAGGAAGTGGGTTTTGCCTCTGGTTTTTTGGAGTGTGGCTCAGGCTCTATTGAGAGTCTGTCTTTTTTAGAGTAATGAGGGCTGATCACCCTAGTGCTAAAACCTCTCCCTAAGATGAGGAAATCCCAGGTTGTAGTAGGTCAGCTCCCTTGGAGATATACCAAGTGGATTTTCAACTTTCTCTTTTTAATGTTTCTCTTCTCTGCAAGTATTCATCAAGTTTTTTATCAAGTCTCTGTTCTCTCTCAAGATTCTTAATTATTTTTAATTCAAGCTCAAGGAAGAAGATTGGTTATATATCTTTATTGAAAGATATGCGGAAAAGCTTTGGGGCGGTGAGATTGGGGTCTAAAAGTAAGTCCTCCTAATTGTGCACCACTAGGGTTTCTTCTACACATTTCAAAAACATTACCTGGGCCACACCTGTGAGCATTAGGGAAACCCCTTGTTATTTTTGTAGGTCAGAAGAAAGCTCAAGAAAAGAAGATAAAAATTTCAAGATAATTCAAGAAAATCAAGAAAAAAATCTGAAGATAATAAAGAAAGAAGATTCAAAATATTTTTGTGAAGATCGTCAAGATCAATTTTTGGGCCTCCAGCATGAGGTTAAACTGCAAAACTTTAAAAGAGTTGATTCTGAAGATGAATCAAGATTTGGAAGACGGAAGTGAGGATGAAGATTTGGTATTGCGGAAAAGTTTTGGAGTGGTGAGATTGGGGTCTAAAAGTAAGTCCTCCCAATTGTGCACCGCTAGGGTTTCTTCTACACCTTTCAAAAACATTACCTTGGCCACACATGTGAGCAATGGGGAAACCCTTGGTTTTTGTTCCAGGTCTGGTGGTGCAGATTTCCTGAAGATCCCTCAAGTTGAAGGTGGAGCGACAAAGTATAAGAAGGTAGTGCAGAAGATTAGGCCTGTCAATGAGCCTATACCTGTGGGTTTGAATCCGCCCTTGAAGAGACCTCCTTTGTCAAGAGATCCGTACTGTACTCCCTTGGTGAAGAATCCTCCAGAATTTGTAGAGACAGCTAGGGTGACTGTGGAAAGGTTGAAAGTTGTTAATTTTGGTCCTGATGGGTGGTTGTCTGAAGAAGAAAAGAAGTTGTTGTTGCACATTATTGTGCTAATGGAAAAGGCTGTGGCGTTTGTTGAGGAGGAAAGGGGTGTATTGAAGCACTCTTATGGGGAACCTTACTTGATTCCGGTGCTTTGTCATGAACCTTGGCAAATCAAACCTATTCCGATTCCAGCCGCTATTAGAGAGGATTTTGTGGAGATTGTTAGGGAAAGAGTCAGGACTGGGTTATACAAACAATCAACATCCAGATACTCAAGTCCGTTTTTCTGTGTAAAGAAGCAGAATGGGAAGTTGGGGGTGGTTCATGATCTTAGAGCCTTGAATAGAGTCACTTTCAAGGAGGCTGGTATGCCACCAAGTGCAGAGGATTTTGTTGAAGCTTTTGCTGGAAGGGTGTGTTATGGTTTGGGTGATATTATGGGTGGTTATGATGAGAGGGAACTCCATACGGATTCAAGGCCTCTCACAACTTTTGAGACTCCTTTGGGAAGATTTCAGCTCACTAGGTTGCCTCAATGAGCAACGAATTCAGTGGCAGTATATCAAGCGCAGATGGCTTGGATTTTACAGGATGAGGTTCCTACTCATGCTGGTATTTTTATTGATGATGGTGGAATTAAAGGACCATCCACTGATTATGGTAATGAGGTGTTAGCAGAGAACCCTTGCATAAGGAGGTTTGTGTGGGAATATGCAATAACTCTAGAGAGAGTGTTGTTTAGAATTGAAGAGGCTGTTTTGACCATTTCAGGGTCAAAATTTTGTTGTTGTGTTCCTGCTTTGGAAATTCTGGGTCATGTGGTATGTAAAGAGGGAAGGATTAAGGGGAAGAAGAAGATTAATAAAATTCAGTCATGGCCAAGGCCTAAAAATACTACTGAAGTCAGGGGATTTTTGGGTGTATGTGTATATGTCAGGATTTTTATTAAGGATTTTTCTTTGTTGGCTTCACCTTTAAGGAGGTTGAACAGAAAAGATGCAGATTGTGAATGGACTGAAGAGTTTGAAGAGGATTTTCAGAAATTGAAAAAGGTTGTTGGTGAAGGTATTGTTCTTCACAAGTTGGATTATGGTGTTGGTGCTGGAAAAATTTATCTGGCAGTGGACTCAAGTTATATTGCTTCTGGTGCTGTTTTGTCTCAGGAAGATAAAACTGGGAGGGTCAGGCCAGTAAGATATGAGTCTGTGGTGTTTAATGAGGTGGAATCTAGGTATTCTCAACCTCAGTTGGAATTGTGTGGTGTAGCAAAAATTTTAAAGAAGCTACAGACGGTTTTGTGGGGGCAGCATTTTGAGCTGCAGGTGGATGCAAAATCTTTGGTTCAGATGATCAATACGCCTAGTCTTCCAAATGCTCCAATGACTAGGTGGGTGGCATTTATTCAACATTTTTCTTTTGACCTGGTACACAAACCAGGTAAAACTTTTACTATGCCTGATGAATTATCAAGGAGGCCACCTACAGATGAAGATTCTGAGGCTGAAGAGTTTGATGAAGATGTTCCAGTGGTTAAGGCCACCACAAAGGGTGCTGAAGATTTTTCTGACCTCCCCCAAGAGGCTAAACTGGCTGGATCTGATCTTGATTCTGGTGATCAGGATGTTTTTGTTGATGAAGATGAAGTTGTTGTTTGGGACAGCTCAAATTTGGAAAAGGGTGTTTTTGTTAGTGAACTGGATTCTCACAAGGTTCAGTGGGAAGAGAAGGACGTGCCAAAATTTAAGGATTGGTGTCCTGGTTGGGCTGCTCAATTGGCTCATGTTCATACTGGTGATTTTGATGACAGAATTGTGCCCTTGGATGTTGTTTTGTTGGATTATGAAGATGAGACCTGGGGTCAGTCTGGGTTTTATTTTATTTTGGTGGAATATCTGTTGACCTTGGAGAGGCCAGATAGTTGTGATGATGATACTTGGTTGGCAATCAAGAAGAAGAGTCCTGGATTTTATGTGTCAGGAAGGCGGTTGATGAGGAGAGGGCATCCTAATCTTCAAGTGGTGGTGACTCAGAAGAAGGGTCAATAATTGGTTTTGAAGTCTTTGCATGAAGACCTTGGTCATAGAGGCTTTGGGGAGACTTATAGAAGAGTAGCAGACAGATTTTTGTGGCCAGGTATGAAGTTGGCTGTGCAGGGTTGGGTTCAATCTTGTGAAGAATGTCAAAGAAGAAGTCATTTGAAACCTAAAGAGGTGGGCCGTGCTACTGGTGAATCAACTGTTTTTGGAAGGGTCAGTCTGGATGCTGTCTATATTAAATAGGGCAGGTATAAATACTTGATTGTTGCTAGGGATGATTTATCTGGTTGGGTTGAGGCAGTGCCTCTGGTTAATTTGACTTCCAAGAATGTGGCAGAGTTTTTGAAGAAGGAGTGGATTTATAGGTATGGGTTGATGAATTTGGTGACTGTTGATGGCGGGCTAGAGTTTTATGCTGAATTTAAAGAAGCTGTGGCTAGTGTTAGTTCTAAAGTTAGAGTGGCTACACCTTATTATCCTGAAGCTGAAGGCATGGTTGAAAGAGGCCATCAAGTTATTAAGAATGCTTTGGTGAAGATGTGCGGAGATAGTGCTGAAAAGTGGAGGCATTATTTACCCTTGGTGTTATTTGCTGATAGGGTCACTGTGAAGAGGACAACTGGCTATTCTCCTTATGAGTTAATGTTTGGTCAAAAAGCGGTTTTACCAGTGGACTTGGAAGCTGTCTCTTATCTTGGAATTGATTGGGATGACGTGCACTCAACAGAAGAATTGCTCTGTGCCAGGATGCAACAGTTGGAATGTAGAGAGGAATGTTAAGAGAAGGCATACTCTAGAATGATGAAGATTAGGAATCAATCAGTCAGGTACTGGGACAAGAAGTTGGCTCATAGACTTAGGAAACCCTTGAAACCTGGTTGTTTGGTTTTGGTGTATAATAGATGTTTGGAGAGTCAGTGGGGAAAAATGTTTGCTGACAGATGGAATGGACCTTACAGAGTCAGATCTCAGGCGTCTGGAGGTTCTTATGTTTTGGAAGAGTTGGATGGTGCAGTCTTGAAAAAGAGAGTGGCTGCAGACCAGGTGAAGAGGTTTTATCCCAGAGGCACTAGGCATGAAGAAGATTGACTCCACAATGAGGATATACTATGGAACATTCTTTTTGTTTTGGAATTTTTTTTTTGGGTGTTGCAGAGCAACTTTTGTGTTTGAAACTTTTTGTTAGAAGGTACCCATGGGTGGGGCTTCTAGATTTGATCTTGGCAAGTGTAGGGGTGACTGATGGGCTGGTTGCTCTATCAACAGTTACCCCAGATTGTCTGTCTCCAACCCTTTCTCTTAATTTGGTTGAACCCTAGTATTGGTTTCTTTTCACAGGTTTTAGTCTTCTATGACTTTAAACTGGAATTTCCTTGGGCTTTCAAGTGCTGGACTCTTCACTCTTATTGGTTTGGGTTTATTGTGTTGGATGTTGTGTTTTTGTTAGAAGGTACCCAGGGGGGGCTTCTAGATTGTTATTTTGGCAAGTGTGGGGGTAACTGATGAGCTGGCTGCTCTGTATAACAGTTACCCCAGAATGTCTGTCTCAAGTCATTTTGTTTTTCCCAGTTGAATTCTAGTTCTGTTGTTTATTATTCAGGTTTCAAGTCCACTATGACTTTAAACTGGTTTGGGACTGGCTTCTTTATCTTTGGTTCTTTCAGATTGGTGGTGGATCACTGGTGGTCTCCCATCATTTTTACTTATTGGAGGGAGCCCACCCAGTGATCATTTCTATGGATCGGACTTTCCCTTATTGAACCATCTATGGAGCTGGACTGTCTTTGTTTTTGCAGTTATGTTTTTGCTAGATAGCAGTTTTAGATTATTTTCTTTTTTTCTCTTTTTTTCTTTTAATTTTTTTATTGGGGTTGTTTAAAATTATAAAATCAAAAAAAATATAGGGTGTTATCACATCAGGGTCACCTGGATGTGGGCAAGCATTGGTGGGGAAGGCTCATCAATTGGCCAGGCAATGCTATTTTCTTTTTTATTTATTATTTATTTCATGTGTTTCTGTGTTTCATTATTTTTATTGTCTTCTGAATTTCTAAATTTTTTGAATTTTGTTTTCTGTTAATCATTTAAAATATTTAATTGTGTATCCACATCAAGGTGCACTTGGATGTGGGTAAGGTATCAGGGGATCAGCTCATCAATTGGCTGGGGGATACCATTTGTATTATTTTCTATATTTTATTTTATTTCATTTATGTTATTCCATTTCATTTTATTTATTAATTTTTAATTTTAGTATATTAGTAGATACAAAAAAAAAAATCTGAAATTATTTTTATTAATTGTTTTATATTATTATTATGTTTCTAATCTTTTTGCAGGAGCTCATTGTCTGGATGATGAAGCTTCTGGAAGCTGGTCCGGATTGTGATGACCTTTTTGTTTTTTGTTGGGATTGTGGGAAGCACTTTGTTCCTTGAAGTGCATCATGCTGGAGAGATTATAGGGATTGTAATGGTCAGGAATTGGATTAGAGGGAAGTTCAGAGGAGGAAGAAGAAGAGGCAGGAATGGAGTGCTGGAGGGTGTGCTTAATGATTTTAGACATTTTCCAGTGGTCGTCCAACAGGCGCTTTCTCAGGGATTTTTCAAAGTCATTCAAAGGTCCATGGAGAGCAAAGGCTTTTAGAATGTTGGAACACATTGTGTTTAGGTGTTTTTTCATGTCTCCATAATCTAGGGTCAAAGAAGTTTCATGAGGTTGGCCGACTCGAATAATAGATTCAGGAGGAGTGGTGCCAACTAGACAAGAAGAATTTGATCAGTAATTATTTTTTTGAAGAAATGGGATAAATTAATTTGGTACTTACAGATTGGAAGCTCATCAAATTTGTAAGCAGCTGGAATTTGGATCTCTGAAGATTTTGTAATGGTCATAGTGGGTGGATAAACCAGGGAAAGATATGGGTTCTCTTGGTCTTCCTCTGAAAGATTTTGAGAAGGTGAACTAGGAGGCTGATGTTCCTGGGGCTTAGTTGGAGCAGCGGCATTGTTGTTGTTGTTGTGGTTGTTATTTCTGCTGGATTCAGCTGGAGGAGGTGCTGGTGATGTAGTACCAGGGTTGTTAAAAGATGGAGCAGGAGAGGGTGATTTGGAAGCAGATTGATCTCTTCTGGATGGAGTTTTTGAAGAGATGGAACTGTCAGAAGAATAGTTGGCTGACAGAGGAGAGGTGTAGTTTCTTTGTCTTAGCTGGGGACGAAGTTGTTGCTTGGGTGCAGTGTTGGGTTTTCTGGTTTCTTCTTGGGGTTCTCTGGCAGGTCTCCTAGAAGTTTGGGAAAATTTGGAGTTTTTGGACCTTGGAAGGGTTGGCTGCATTGCTCTGGGAGCAGTGGGAGGTGATTGTGTAGAGTTGTTTTCGTTGATTGATTGAATTTGGCTGTTTTCCAGTTGTTTTTGGAGGTTTTGAGCCAGATTTTCACTGTCTAGTGAGGCGGGCGGGCTGCCGGGGAGCTGATCTTGAAGCTTTTGGAGCTAATTTGGCAGAGATAAAAGCAGTTTCTTGGGAAGCTAAGGCTGGTCTTTTGGGAAGAGTTCTGGAAGCTGAGCTTCTGGATCTTCTGGAAGGTGCTGAAGATAAAGAGGAAGAAGAAGGACCAAGCTCTGGAGATGTATTTATGAGAAGGTGAAGGAGGAGGAATAGGGTAGTTGGCATCTCTGTCACATCTTTTCTTTTTGGAATAGCAAGAATCACAAGCCCTGTTGTAGAATTTGGCTTCAGGAGTTGGAAGAGTGAATGTGCAAGGTCTTCAAATGTGGATGTACTGTTTGCAGGCATAGTCCTTGGGAGCAGTGAAGCAAGGGAGAGTAGAAGGGTTAACATCAGGAGATCCAGCCATGATCTGTGGTGAGAAAAGATGATGGAAAGGGATAGGAGGAGATTTTTGTCAGTGATGGGTAGATGATGAAGTGAAGGTGGAAGTTCAGCAGGTTGGCTGTAGAGGTGTTCTGTATTAAATTGGCTGTGTCTATTTTATGCGAAATTCCGTCAGTCCATCAAGACTTTAATCTGGCTGGTTTCAATATTTTTTATCAAGACTTTAAACTGAACACTGTGCTAGTCCCCCAAGACTTTAAACTGAGGATTGTTGTTGGTTGAGTCCCCCAAGACTATAAACTGAGGAATGAGTTTTGTTGTTGGGGTTGGTTTTGAAATATTGGTGGAGGGTATCCACAGGGGGAGCCTCCGAATTTAGCAAAGGCAAGTTTGGGGGTAATTAATGGGCTGGCAGCTCTATTTACAATTACCCCAGAATGTTAGTTTTTTCTCTGTGTCTTAATGTGGTTGATCTCTGGTTCTGGGTTTATGATTTAGATTTTTGAGTCCCCCAAGACTTTAAACTGAGGGTTTTTGAGTCCCCCAAGACTATAAAATGAGGATGGTCCCCCAAGACTTAAAACTGAGGGTTGTTTGTGGTTACATCCTATAGAGGGTGTGGTCAATTTTTCTTTTCTGACTCAAACTCAAGTACTAGTGGAATTACAAAGGGAATCAAGAGATGAAATGAAGTGTTCAGAATTAGCCTTGAACTGGTGAATGAGGTGTCTTCTGTTCTCAATGTCCTGTGGATCTCTAGCAGGAGTGGATTGGAAGTAGTGAAGAAGAAGTTGTTTCTGTTGAGATGTGTGTTGTTGGAACTTGGCCTTGATAGTGGGCAAGTGGTTTGGTGTTGGTGGTGCAATGGATCCTACATTTTTGTCATCACTATCAGAAGATGGGGGAACTGAGAAGTCATCAGTTTTAAAAGTTGAAGGAAGGAAGGAAAGTTATTTACCATCAGATGGACCAGGGATGGTGGAACTAGTTGTTTTATGGGTTGTGGAACTCTTCTGGGAAGGGTGAAGATTTTTGATTAATCTGGGTATCAGGATGGATGGCCTAGATCTTTTGGTGCTGGCAGAAGATGGACCAGGTTGAGGGGGAGGTGAATCTGTTGCAGAAGATAATGGACCAGGTCTGTAGCAGGTCTTCTTTCTAGATTGGCAGACATCGCAGGACGTTCTGTATGGATGGACAGGTGGTGTCATGGTGCAGATTAAATTATTGTCGATGCAGTATTGGCAAGGACCCATTTCAGAGGCAGATTTGGGAAGAAAGTTGAACATGGTGGTTTGATGAAGAAAGAATGTGGACATTCTTAATTGGAAGGAGGATGTGGTCTTCCAACATTGGAAGGGGCCTTTGTTGCGTGATTTGGCGCTGTTTGTGCATGTCTTAATTGACATCTGTTAAGGAATTGTGTATTTTTCTGGTTTTATTCCGTGGATATTGGGCCTGCGGGTATGTGGGTACTATCATTGGATAGCCCCAGTTTTTCTCTATATTTTATGTCTTGAAGACATTTTTCATATTCTAAGGTTTAAGGTGTCATTTCCTCATTTTTCATTTATAAAAGATTGCTGTTTAATTTTGTTTTTTGTGTTTTACGGGCTAACCTTAAGTCTTAGGTTTAAGTGCTTAGTACCATTGGATAGAGCTAATTTTTCTCTATATTTCATGTCTCAATGTTTTTATAGTGAAATTCCGTGTTTTAAAGTTTTAGTAGTTGTAGCTAATTTTTCTAAGTAGATTAGTTGTTTTTATTGGTTTTCTGGCTTAAGGGAGGCCGGGCCGCTTCAGGCAGCACCTCCGACGTCAGGCGGCCTACCCGCCTCTGTTTTAGGAGGTTGGGGAGCACTTCAGGAGGGTTTTTTATTCAATTTGGTGGGTACAGGCGCCAGATTGGTGGGTGCGCATGGGCTCTTAGATAGTGGTCTGTGTGTAAATAGTGAATAAGAAAGTTTGGGGCAACCTTAATTATCATACAACCATCCGGAGGTGATATCCTTGTTCCTCACTCAGTTTTCACTGTTTTCTGGCCACAGTTTGGCTGTGTTTGTTGCAAGTGAGTTCTTCGTTTAACTTAACTTTGGCAACTGTTTTCTCTGTTATAGTCTTGCAAGCTATAGCAAGTATTATTGCTGTCTCTGGTGTGGATTTGCAGCCTACATCAAGTATCTTTTCTGTCTCTGGTGTGGACATTGTTCTACATTTCAGTTCTTTGGTCTGGTAGTCTGTCTGGTGACTACTTTCTTGGCTCATCAAGCAGTCAAGTGTGTTGAAAAGGGGGCTTTAGCAAAACAGGAACCAACTTACTTTAGCAAGTAAATCTCACTCTATTTTTCTAAAGGGACAGGGGATTTTCTCTCTGGTTTTTCTACAACTCCCTTGGTCAAGGCCTATAGCTAGTACTATAGGATTTTCTAGAATGTAAGTGTTTGTTGAATATATCATTTTCATCTGCAAGTTCAAGAAAGTAGGTAGCAAAATATTAATCATAGTAGCTATTTGAAATTGTCTTTTAAAGAAAATACAGACCATCAGAGTTGAACTGTCTATCCTGACCATCAGAAGTGACCTGTCTATCCTGACCATCAGAATTGACCTGTCTATCCTGATCATCAGAATTGACCTGTCTATCCTGACCATCAGAATTGACCTGTTCATCAATATCCATTTCTTCTTGCATTTTTCTAATAAAAAAGAATAAAATAAGTTCCAAATATAGATAATATATGTTTCTCTGAATTTTGAAATTACCTGAAAAATCCTTAAGTTTAGCCTTGCCAAATTTAAAGCTAGAGGAAAAAACAATATTGAACCTACAGTAATATTTTTTTTATTTTTCAAAAAATTGTAGTTCCGTACTTTTTCTGGAGGAAGGGTTAGGCAGGAAAAATCAATTGAGACAAATGCAGGGAGATCTTTCCACGGGAAGAAATACAAACATACCATCATTCTTTGTTATAAAATGATTTCCTTTGTCTTTTCCCCTATAGTCTGCAGCCCTTTTGTATAGTTTCTGTGCTCGATGATACCCTGGTAAAGTTACATCACCAGAAATGGTTCCACCATTTGTAATAACAAGGCCAAATGGAAAGCTGCACAGTGGTAAACATTTTTTAGTACCTGATAGCTTTGATCCCAGTTGATCGAAAAATGTTGATATTTCTGGTCTAATTCTTCTCAATTATTCTGCACTATGCAAATTCACACATGTTATTTTTTCTAAACATGTGGGCAAAGAAAATCATCAAATGTTTCAGTTTTTTTATTCAAAGTAAAATTTAACTTCAAATAGTTATTCTCCAAAAATAAACCACATCCAAACCATCATGACTCCCTTCAAATTTCATATCAAGTCAAGAAATGGGGCCATTTGGTTGGAGGTGAAAGATTAATGGGATTTATCCAAAAAGTAAAGACAAATAGATTGGCTGGTGAGTGAGATTTTATTTATACATGATACTAAATGTTAAATGATAATTTAAAGCATAAACTACCCAGGGGAAGTGAATCAAAGAAATATTTAAAAACTATGTAGTGAAAAGTAACCCATTGTGATCCTGGAAGAAAATTTTGTAGATATTATAAATGGGGAAGATAAAGTGGAGCCCAGGAGAACTCAAAAACCCTCACTCACTGTTAAATTACAACTTTTTGAACCATTGATATAATTGCTTTCGTAGATAATGTTGAAATATAGTACTGAATCACACTACAAAAATAAATTTCCACTTCTGGATGTCTTAAAGGGGAAATACAATATTTTTATTCCAAAACATAAGGGGAAACATTGAATGACCAAAAATCATGACCATGCCCCTTTTCAAAAACTCAAAACCAGTATCTAAGTGCTATTTAATCAATAAGTGTGTGGAGTAATATTATTATTTAAAATAAATTTTAAAAAGTATATTAATAGAGAGCCAACCCAGTTGGAATTATGTTCATCTATCACACTTAATAAATAATGGGGGGAAGTCAACTTTTTAAATCCAAAACAATTTATAATTTAATTACACAAAGCACACCCTGTGTAAACTGTAAGATTTTTTTTCCCCATCCCCTTCACCTCAAACATCCTTTTCCTTTCCTCCTCTTTTTGATACTTTACCATGGAAGAAGATGCCTTTTGATAATAATCCATAAAATCCAAATTTGTTGGATATTGAACTAAACATCTACTTAAATGATTAATAAGACAGATATTCTTGGCCAATGGATCCATTTATATAAATCCTGGAACATCTGGAACTATTAACTTAAGACTTCTAAGGCTAGAGCATAATCGCCTGGAAACCTGAATAGAAGATCCCAACCTGGTGAAAGTACCATACTCAGTACAGAAGCTGGTATAATGTTTCAGAGTATTTTCTGGCCATAATCCAACCCATACACCGTTACATACATCCATATCCAGCATCCAACCAATTTCTGGCATCAAACAGTGTCCACCCTCCTGTCTGGGGAAGCTTGAGTTTTCTGAGAGGTGACCAGATTTGGTTGTGGGGATCCAGACCCCAAAGGCAAGGTCACTGGAATCCCTGTCTATATGAGCCTCATTACTGAAACCAGAATTGGTCCATGTTATATTGCCACCAAAAGCCTGCTGATCCCCATGATTTGGGAGCCCCAAATCACTGCAAAAGCTTAAAGCCCGCTGGTAATATTTTGAGGAGAGTTTTTGAAAAAAGTAGGCATAGAGTTTGTAGATAAATATCAATGCTTCTTTCATTTGGGTAGGAGAGACATTTTTATTTTTATAAAAATCTGAATTATTGAGTTAGTAAATTGCTGAAGTAAAAGATGCTGTGACATACCAATATTAAATATGAAATCAAAGGCAAACCGTTTATCAGCCGCAAACATTTTTCCACAAATTCCACCATTTTTGTGTGATTTATTTATTGTGATTGGGTGTTCCAGCATCTTTAAATAATTACAACACTCTCTAATATCCTCTAATTTACCTATATCAGCAAGTTCCTTCAGAGAGTAGGATTTAAAAACAACAGGTAGTATAGGTTGGTCCTTTATTTTGATAAAAGTAGTGCCACACCTGAAAACATTGTAAACACCATTTCTGAGTTTTTTTTCCATGGTAACAGTATTAATAATAGCTGGATCATTGAAGGGTCTACTTCTAAAGGTAGCAACACCAATAAAGTCCTCCTCATAATAAAATACTTTTTTTGAAGAGCAACCAATATCCACCCCTAACTCCCTGCCCATCTTTGCTTTTCTGGCATATCTATTGTTCTTACCTCTATTTGTCTTTTTACGTTCCATCAAGGGATATTATCTGGGAAAAAAGATAATAAATAGTCAGGAAAATATTATTAAAGAATTTGGTAGTGAAAAAAATTAACTAGCACAGATGGCTTGTGCCCTCAAGCTGGGTTAATTTTTATAATTTTTAAATCAACCCACTGTGAAAAATGGAGGAAGCCCAGAGCCATTAACTTGTGGGGTGCGTAGGGTGTAATTGGACACAGGGGTAGAGATTATCTGGTAAAAAAGATAATAAAATGTAGGAAAAGTATTTTTAAAAAAGAATTTAGTGGCCAAAAAAGTTAATTAGCACAGATGGGATGTGCCCCTGGGCTGGGTTAATTATTATAATTGTTAAATCAACCTACTGTGAAAATTGGAGCAGGCCTGGAGCCGTTAGCATGTGGGTTGTGTAGGGTGTAATTGGGTGCAGGGGTGAGGACAGGTTATTTTGAGTTGGGATAACAGAATGCAAAATTAATAAGGGTAATAAGTGAAATGGGGGTTAATAAATCAGGCAGGTAATTAATGTAATTTACTGAATCAATAGCCTGTAGAGGTAATAGAAGGGTTGCTTTATAGACAAATAGTGCAAAGTAACTCACCAGAGAAAAAATAATAACCTTAAATTTTGACATTCAGGGCACACCCGTCACTTGCTCCTCTCTCACTGATTAACCATGCACAGCCATCACATGCTCATCCCTCCTTAACCAACCTTGACTCAATCCAATTTTGCTCCTGCCCCGCCAACATCAGCCATTTTGTTTTAGCACTTTCCCATACTTTCTCGTTGGTAAGTTTTTTTTAATCATTTTAATATCATGTTTGGTTTTCTGATCTTTTTTTTTATTTTATCACTCTCCCTCGCTCTATATTTTACTCACCATTGCCCGCTCATCCCTCCTCAATCAACCTGTTAGGGAGTGTATGGGAAACTATGATAATGTGTGAGAAGGTTTGGGAATATAGTAGAATGTTCTAGTTAATATGTATATAGATATATATAGATGTGCGTACAGAGCAATGAGAGGTGATAGTCTACACTATACAACCGTGACCCAATCCAATTTTGCCCCTGCACTGCCAACATCAGCCATTTTGTTTTAGCACTTTCCCATACTTGTTTGTTGGTAAGTTTTTTTTAATCTTTTTAATATCATGTTTGGTTTTCTGATCTTTTTTTTTATTTTATCACTCTCCCTCTCTCTATATTTGACTCCGCTCATCCCTCCTCAATCTACCATGACCCAATCCAATTTTGCCCCTGCACTGCCAACATCAGCCATTTTGTTTTAGCACTTTCCCATACTTGTTTGTTGGTAAGTTTTTTTTAATCTTTTTAATATCATGTTTGGGTTTCTGATCATTTTTTTTATTTTATCACTCTCCCTCGCTCCATTTTTGGCCCTCCTCTTCTCATCTCTCACAGCCTATCACTATTTTCCACAACATATTTGGCTCACCCCTCCCCTTGTTTAGACCTGCCCTGTACAGCCATATTAGAAATGGTTTGTGAAAAAACTAAAAATGTGGGAAATCTGATTAGCTTGGCAACCAAAAAGCTTCCAATGTGCCTATCAATTTACAAAAGGTATTGATGATAACAACCGAAAGTAAATCATTTGATGCAATGCTTGGAGGTGGCATTCAAATTCAATTGTTTAGTGAGTGCAAGTGTCGAATGCTACCATCCAAGTCTACTCCTTTGCCAACCAAGTACTTATTCAGAATATTTCACTCCCCTCATCTTTCAAATCTAAAGCACTTACTACTTGCTGATTTAGTTTAATGATCCCATCAATCCAACTAGCCTCTTTAATAACTTGTATCACTATTCCTCCATATCCCCCTGACCCTGACCCTGACTTGGACATTTATTTATTTATTTGTAGGATCTCTCGCCCATAAGAGCATGAAGCTACTCGCATGATAGGATCAGAGTAAAATATATAACTATATACATTCAGTTGGTTAGCAAAGGCAATTCCGAGAAGAAAAGGAAGAAAGGGAAACAAGAAAGAAATGAGACAAGATGTAGCTAGCCAGAGTTAGGACTTGGGCATCAATCCTGAAGATTTCTCCATTCCTTGACTTGATTCAAATAATGAAGTTCTTGCTTCCGGAGATCAAGGCCAAGGCCAATCTGTGCCTTCCTTCATGGGGGAAGACGTGGGGCTGACATTGGATTATGCACATTAAACTTTTTTTCTGGCTGTACTTAAATAATTTTATAATCACTGATTTGTTTGGAGCTCGTCACATGTGTAATTTTATTTTGGTTGTGATAGGCTATTAAGAAGACACAGCGAGTGGTAGTGGTTTGAAGAGACAACCTCCTTCTGCCTCAAGAAAGACATCAATAATTTTTTTATGAGCAGCTAGGTATCGCCAACAACAGTTATTCCATCAAGAGATTTCCCGCAATCTCCAACTCCCTCCATAGCTTCCAGGCTGAAATTAATATTAATTTTGCCGATCACTTGTCTAGTATGGTAACTACTTAAACCACCTGTAAACTTGCTTTTACCTCTATGGTGTTCCCTTCATGGCCCTAGCTGGGTAAGATTGTAGAACCAAAAATTAAAAAGATGAAAACACCGACTAATTGCACTTCACTCAAATAGCAAAGGATTAAAAATAATCATCACCCAAATGGCTAACCTGAAATTTTTAATACATCCTAGTTCAATACAAACTGAGTTGAGAATTGCATGAGATTTTGAATCTAGAGTCAATCCTGCAGGTGATGATTATGACAAAGCCCTTGTTCGAACTCAAATAGTGCTCATTGGTAAAGACTCAGCACAAGCACTACTATCAAAGATTCTAATTTCACAAGCCGAAGCTCTTCTTTAAAACAACAAACTTTCTGAGATGACTGCACTGGCCAATAGACACTACACTGCTCTCCGTCATCTAACAAGTCATGCGAGGTCTAGGCATTCCAACCAGATTCCTAAAGGACCATCAGATGCCAAACTTCTTTCTAATGAATCGCAACTGTCATATATCTATCAACTCGCAGAATTTCATCATCTTAAAAATACTACATTTGACTCAGTAGGTGAACTTTGGCTCAAAGCAGCTGGCAACCCACATTTCTTGATTCAACTTTTTCCTGATCTTAGGGCTGGCAGGATTGCCAAAAATCCATTCTTTTTTGCTAAGGTTATGTTCCTTTTAAAAACAAATTTGTTCACAGTTTATGGATAATTCAGGTGTGTTCAAGTTGAATATCCTCTTGATAAGTTCATTGAATAATGAATGTTGTTTTACATTTTTTATATTCCACCTGGCCCTAGATGTGGCAAAACCCAACTTTCTCCCTGAGAGAATATGCTCAATCACAGATTGTTTTAATATAGATGCCAATGCCGCTTTGGACAACATAATTGTAGGCCACACATAAAATAGCGAGCATTGTAAGTCAATGGTTGTGAAAGATGAAAACTCTTTGGAGTTGGCTACTAATTCTTTTTATTTATGTAAAAAAATGGAACTTATTCTTCACTTAGCCTCCAAGTTAGCTTATTCTTATATCCTCCGTTCCCACTTTCACCCGCCCCCATCTTCATCTTCATCTTTTAAACTTTGGACCCTCACTGAAGATCCTCTGTAGCTCTTGCAAATCTTATTACTTTGCAACAATAGTCCTTACACGCACACACACACACATATATATATATATATTGATTTATTCTTACCTTAAGTTATATATACTATCCATCATCCCCATAACTTAAAAACTTAAACCGTGAAGAGCTATCAAAAATTCAATGACTTTCTTACCAAAAGATCAATGGTCAGGTCAAGCTCAAAAAGTTGCTGAATCAAAGGGCATTTAGAGTTTTGAAATTTCATTATCTGTAGGTTTTTACCTGTTTCAATTGATTGTGCAACAAAAATTAGTTAGAATTCTCTATCTTGACTCATTTTCGTAATTCAGCATTCTGATGAAGTTGAAATGTCTTTTTCAGTTGCCTGAGGATAGCAGTGTTGCAAGAAAATTGTGAGGAGTGTCAGTGGAAGGTTACTGATTGCTTAACTTATTATTTAACGTGCTTCATCAATATTTTTATTTGTATCTTAAATATTTTACAAAGTACAATAATGACTACTTCAAAGAAACTTATTTAGCAACACCTTGTTACTTGTCAAACTTGCAAAAAGCCAATTTCATACAATTTGGTATGAACTTAAAAGATATGGAAACAAGGCTTTGCACACTGACCTGAGCCCAGAGACAGTGATATATGCCTTGGCTAAGTTTGAATAAATTTTAAAACATTCGACAACTAAATTTTAGGGAAATAAAATTTCAAGGCAATCATAGAAAATTTTAGAAGGGATACATGTCAGGTGGTATTTTAAATAATGGATAAGATCATGTTGGTAAAGCTGGAAACATGAAATAGGATTAGCAAAAGAACTTTTAAAAACACATGAGCTGGTGAATTGTGGTAACAAGTATATATTCACATGATATACTAACTAATATAACAGCAAGAGTGTCAAAAAAAGAAATGAAAATGATGAGTGGGACCGTCAATGTTTGAAAAAATCATAACAATGATCAGTGATTTAATAATTGAAATTTTTGAAAGAGTACTAACAGGCATGGAGTGGAGCTTGATACACCTGTGCTAGTGGAAGAAGAGAGGGAGTGGGAATGCGTAGATAAAAAAAACAGAGAAGGGGTGAACAAGTAAGCAGAAGAGCAAGGGAGGCAACAGATAAGTAAAAGAGATATAGAGAAAGAAGGCAGAAAAAAAAAGGAAAGATCAAGCAAACAATTACAAGGGGAAGGGGGCAAGAAAAAAGGGAGTGAACAAGCAAGAAAGGGAGAATGAAAAGAAGTGAGTGTGTAAGTGAGTAAACGAGTGAATGTTGACAGAAAGTGAAAGGGGATGAGCTCAACCAAGGTCACTCCAAGGTATTGAGCAGAATCACAACCAGGGCTTGAACAAGGACCAAAAAAACAGCTAGACGTCTAGTTCACTGTTTTTTTCTCCTGTGATACAAGAAGGCAAAGACTCTTTCATTTTCTACTGGTTTTGGTATTACCAACATTGATATCTGTAAGGCCATAAAATCCATAGATGATAAACTTGAATCTCTATGACCATACTTTAAAGATATGGATGCTATTTTTGGAGAGCGAGCTGATTTTAATCCTTCCAACATGTTGTATGTTGAAGATTCTAACTCTAAACATGATTTCAAAACAAATCTTTTCCCATCCTCTTGCTTCACTCAAGCCTCCCCTGTTCTAAATTAAATGAGTCTAGATAGCTTTCCAATAGATCCTTCTGGTGATATAAACAAACATGATCCCACTCCAGCAAGTTTTTATTTCTTGTCTAGTTGTTTTATTTTTTTATTTCTAAAAAGGCTAATGAAAAAACCCAGGATCATCAAGAAAGTTAGTCTGAAGCTAGCATCAATGATGAAAAGTGAAATTTTACCTCCAAAATAAAGCAAAGACCATCAACTACTTTAAATTTCAACAGTCAAAGACAGCAAAGCAGGGATAGTTTTTCCCAAACCCCTTTTTATTCCATTGATGATTTTCTGGAGAGACATGAATCTGGTATGTGATAGCATACCTCTTAATAATTAAGTGAGATTTTCTTTTCTTTTGTTTATATTCCTTTTTGCTCTAGGTAAAGTTGAATTCGCAAGAGATACTCTCAACTTTCAAAAGAAACAATACAAGCTCTCTTTACAAAGGGATGATAGGGCACATGACTTGGAGGAGAAGAAATTTGAGCTTTCTTTACAGAGAGATGAAAGGGTACAAGACTTGGAGGAGAAGAAATTCAAGCTTTCTTTAAAGAGGGATGAGAGGGCACATGACTTGGAGGAGAAGAATTTTGAGATGAAGAAAGAGGAGAAGGCTCTTAAGTACAATTTCCTATTGGATCAAATGAAACTCAAGTATCAACTTGAAGATGGTTCAAAAAAGAAAGATTTCTTGAGAGAATGTGTTAAAGCTAATATATCTATTGAGGAAAATGAATGCTTAATGAAAATTTTTGATAACTATTTTTTTTATTTTGTTTAGAAAGTTTTCTTGATAGAATGCATTAAAGCTAATAATCAATCCTTGGCACACACTCCTCACTGAGATGTGAAACATTTTATTGCAACATTTTAGATTATTTGTTTGTTTGGTTAAATAATTTTTTTTGTTTTATTTCTTTTTGGTGATAATTTCATATGTGCTGACTTTTTAAAGGTCTTGATTCCAGATAATTTTTTTTTGAAAAAATTGAAAAACTCATACATTTTTTCTTCTTGACATTCAAATCATTAAATTTAATTTTCTAAATACAGCTAAGTCAAAAAAAACTCTATATCTGTTTTAAAATATTAGCAATACCCTCCGGGTGGGTATCATCAAAATTTTTCTAAGTCATCAATTTCACATGTCAGATTTGAAAATTTGGCAATACCCTCCCCTGCATTTTATTAAAGTAAGGGGTGAAAATCACCAAAATTTTAATATAATTACATAAATTAATATATAAACAACTAATATATGTCAATTTCCCTAGTTTAAAATTAATGACAATTCCTCTAGCCAAAATGTGGATACATCTAGAAACAAATTTTTGGGACTTTCCACAAGTGTAGGCTGAGGAACCTCATGAAACAAATAAATTCTGTCATGATTCCCATTTATACAAAATAGGGTTGTTGGCCCATTAATTTATTCCAGGACTTTGAAATATAAGAGTAATTTATAAAAAATATATGAAAAAATAAAAAATATTTGATGACTCTACTCATCCCAATACTTTTTTGATCTACATAAAGTTTTTTTATATCTGTTTAATTCACCTTCTTTTTTTACCTTGTTTATTCAGTGGATTAAGTTTTGACTGATTTGAAAATAGCATCTGAAATGTGTGAACTTTTGACAAGATTCCAAGACAGGTGGAGCTTTGGTCATTTGGTGAGGATCCTGAGAAGAGTTCCAAATAGTTTTGATGATTCCAGTTCCCAATCCAAAATTTATTATACTGTTATTATCCATAAAGTATAACACATGACCTTTTATTTTAGCTGGGGAAGGAATATGTTGTTCAGTAATAGGATTAATATAAGAGAAAATCCCTAAAGTAAGAAAATTGGTGTCATTCTTATCAGTATAAATCTTGTTATGAAAACCATAATGTAATTTTTTCAAGAAATTGGCCAAGAAATAATTGAGTAATCCTAAGCTTTGGGAGATAAAATCCTAGATAATCATCAGATAAGAGTTTCAGAAGCCTAATTCTCTAATTATGCAATATAAAAACACGAAATAAATTATGTGATATTTGGAAAAAAAGGCTCAACTTTAAAGGTCAATATCTCAGCAACCAATGAACAAAATTAAAATCTGTTTATGGTAAATGAGAGATAGGCTTCAAGAGAATCTTCAGTTAAAGGACATGTGATTTAAATAAACATAACCCTAATTTGTTACATAAAAACATGAAATAAAAAAAAATTGATTTTGGAAAAAAAGGCTCAAACTTAATGGTTAATATCTCAGCAACCACTGAACCAAATTCAAATCTGTTTGTTGGAAATGAAAGGTAGCCTTCAGGAAAATCTTCAGTTAAAAGGACATTCTATTCGAAAACCTAACCCTAATTTTGAGTCTGATTTTCAAAATTTTTCAAAAACTTGAAAAATGGTAATGGAGATGAGAACAAGAGTTTAATAAGGTCACTGCTATCCAGAGAAGAGCTATACATATATATAAGTATTAAATTATCATAGAAGGAATGAGATATCATATAGGCATGAAAAAAAGGAGATGAAATTACCTTGATTGAAAAGTAGGAAAAATAGAGTGAGAAAGATTGATGTTGGAATTTGGGAGAAATTGAATATTGAGTAAGTGAAATGCATAAAGAATGTGCAATGAATGTGTTTTAATGTGTTTTAATGACATGGAGCCAAAAAAAAGTAAAATAGGGGAAAGGGGGGATAATGACCATGCCAAGGAGGGATGAAGAGTAGGGTGATAGAGCTAGAAAAGAAAGTAAAGAGGAAGAGAAAAAAAGGTGAATTTTACCATTGAAATCAAAAATAAACACTTACAAAAAAAATTTAGATACAAAAAATAAAAAAACAGAAAAAAAACAAAAAAAATATATAATTAGCAATCAAAAAATCAAAAAAAGAATAAAATGACTTACCTGGAGAGATGAGAAGAGAAAATAAATGAAATCAAATTGTTTGAGGGATGTTGGAGGAGAAGATGAAAAGGATATGAGGGATGAATGAAAAAAGAAACAGTGAAAAATCATGCAATTGCAGAAAATATGCAATTTCATGTTGAGCTGGTGAATGAAAACAAATGAGACATCCAAAAGAGAGACATTCAGCGTAAATTCAAAATAAAAATGAATATTCAAAAAACAAAAATGCCAAACCAAGTTAATAAAGCACAGAAGTTGAACATTTAGAGAGTATGAAAAAAAAATTAAAAGGGTTTTGTTTTAAAATGTTGGAGGGTGGTTGGCATAATGACAGAGCATATGCTGGTTGAAAGAATGTTTTGTGATTCAAGGGAGGGGAGAGCTGGTTCAGGTCTGGGATCCTCTTCTTCATAAAGATCATTGAAAAGACATATAAGCTAAAGTGTCTTCCAACCCAGAGTCAGAGTCAGAGTCAGAAGCTAAAAATAGAGTGATGGCATTCATAGCTGAGTGAAGTTTCTTCCTAGTCTAGAGATGCTTCAATATTGTCGGTAGAAAAGGTTGTCAGTAGAAGGTTTAGGTGATAAGTGGGAAGTGGGAATTTTTCACCAAATGAGCAGATGGGGTGTGTAGATAGAAAAAAATGTTATGTGTTTGCCACCAAAATTAAGTATCATAGAGTGACGAGATACATAAGGATGGCATCCGCAATTATATGTCATGTGACTTTCTTACAAATCAATCATGGATGTGATAAGTTTGGGATCAGGAATTAGTAATGGAAATTGGGGTATAAGAGGCAGGATAATGCATTATTGTGGATTCCTTATCCACTAGCCCCAGGGCTAGTGGATAAGAATCTTCCACAATTAATAATGTCTGATCCTGGGAAAAAAATTCCTGGTCCCTAATTTTGGATCCCTGAACATTGATACCCCCTATTGGAAACAAGCATTTCAAAAATAAATGGAACATTTACTAAACAATGATTTTTGGGATCTTGTACCATTGCCAAAAGATAAAAATGTCATTGGAGGTAAATGGGTTTTCACATTAGATGCCGACAGGAAGATGTTGAAACACAAGAATTACAGCTCACTCCACCCATGATTGTTTGGTCATCAAGTCATATGTTTTAAAATAATGGATCCTAACTTTAGGTCTTTTTGGTCCTGACACTAGGAAAAAAATGTTGGCACCTGCCTGACAGGTGCCTTCCCCCAATTGAACTACCATAGTTCAGTCATAGATAGGAACCTGCTAACAGATTCCAGGTTTTTTTTCTGGTGTTACAGCTAAACTGAAAAATCTTGCGGTTTTCTTGCACTTATTCCCTCACAAAAGCGACCTAAACTCATTTTTTGGCTGGGGAGATTGTAGATGAGAAACCCGCAAGCTTTTCAGGTTTTGCTTTAGAATGCCTTGATTTCTGGCCTTTACCTTGTAAAATAAATTCTATCTGCCCACCCCACCCATCCTCCCTACCCAAATTTGGGTGTGTATTACTGAATTCCCACTTTCCTCCTGTGTTCATGATTGATAATAGCATATCTGTAACATTATGAAGATATCTTCAAAAGCCATAAACTGGATGAAATGCTTTGGAGAAAACCCTGAGGGTGTCATTGACTGCTATATCATCAGTCTTAAGTAGAACTTGATGATGAGAAACATGCATTGTATTGTGTCAGTATTAAGTTCCAAAAGCCCAATCCAAGTATCCTAAACCCATATTTTTGGCCAGGAAAGGGAAGCAAAAAGATAGGATACTTTTTTGAAATACAGCCATATTGGCAACTCTTGGTGCAGCAAGACAACAAAAGGGTGAGTTAGGCACAGAATTTTTGACTGACAGAGACTGACATATCTGAAATTTATTACAGATCTGTCAAATTTTGGAGACAAGTCTAAAATCAATCCACACCACCATGCTGCCACCAGTTCTCCCCTACCCAGGTTTCCCCCCTCCCATCCACCTCATTCACTCATCTATCCTTTTTATTGTATCAACCCCTTCCTCACCATCCTCACCCCTCTCTTCCACCACTACTGGCACCTGGTTTTTTTCATTGGTAAGATAATATTTGTTTTTTTTTTCTTTTTTGTTGTATTTTTCCTATTTTCACTAATAATTTTTTCTGGTCTTCCCTACCCAGTTTTCACTCCACCCATCCACCTCATCCACTTATCAATCCTTTTGATTGTATCAGCCCCTTCCTCACCATCCTCACCATCCTCACCCCTTTCTTCCACCCACTATTGGTTCCTGGTTTTCTTTCATTGGTAAGATAATATTTGTTTGGTTTTGTTTTTTCTTTTTTTGTCATTTTTTTTCCTATTTTCACTGATAGTTTTTTCCTTTTTTTGTTGTCTCTGCCAGTGATAAAGCCAACCTCTCTGACTCTCAAAAATAATACTGGATCAAAAGCTTTATTAAATTTCTTTTATTTCATTTTTTTTGTTCTTTTTCTTATTTTTTTGTTGTTTATGTCTAGATAGAGAAATAATGGATTTACCCTTTGTGAACCCCCCTCCTAGCTATATTACCCGCATCAACAATGATGAGGAAAACTTCAGTTATTACTTCTTTAATGTATCACCTTCTGAAGTATCAAGACCAAATGAATCTCCATCTCCTTCTGAAGTTTCAGGATGAATCAAAAATTCTGTATCAAATGTTACATTGGACCTTATCTCTCCTACCAGGTCAGCTAATTACTTCTCAGGCCATATTACAATTTAAATAGATTTCAAAATCTACATGCATAACAAGAATAAACCAACTAACACCCAAAAACAATTTTCTAATGATGAAGATCCAACTATTGCTTTAGAAAAGATACATTCAGAGCCAGAAAAGCTCTCATTTGTCTGGGAGGCTTCAAACCATGATCTTGAAAAATTTCACCAATGTGTGATGCAAACAATTAAGGATGAAGAAAAAAGTGTTTTGGCTACATGTATACAGAAACAAGTTGATTGAGGAACTATCTCATGGTGTGGAATTATCCCCCTAAGTAGAGAGTTCTCTATTCAGAAGAAGAAAAAAATCAATAGTGTTGATATTTTTAAGGAATATCTCAATCTTGCTGTAATTTTTTTCAATAAGCAAAAAGTTTCTATCTTACTCAAACACAATGATCCCAGACTTGCAATAAAGGTTAGTAATTGTTCCTTTTTTTTATTTATTATTTTTGCCTCTCCTCTAATTTTTTTATTTGCTTTAATTTTTTAGAGGGGATCTCAAATAAAACAATTGAAGCAGTCTAATATAGTAGATTCATCAGAAGGAGAAGATAAAAACAATGATTTAAATCCAACGCAGGGCATGAAAAAGGATGCTCTACACTATGAAAGAGTCAAGGTGCTGCTTCAAATACATAAAAAACATAAAGATGTCACACATGGAGAACTTGTTCACTGTTGCATAAACCCAGCTAATCCACAAGAATATTTCATCCTTACTTTTGAGAAGGCTAACACTTGGGCTGATGCTATGGTGAGTTATCTCACATATCATTTTATTCTTTATACTTTTTTTAGTTGTTTACTTATTTATTTTTTCAGAATGTCAACCCTCTTGAATTGACTTACTTAGTCCTGCCAATTTCACCTGAATTTGCATACAAGAGCATTACTAAATAACCACACTCTTCTGATCCTGGCCCTAGTGAACAATTTTCTTCTCCACTTGAAGTCCAAATCAAAACTCAAGCAGCTTCATCCTCACCTGAATTACCTCTATCCTTTTCAGACGAAAACCCTAACTCAATGGAAGCTTTCTTCAAGGAAGCATGTGTGGATATTGAAAACTCAAAACTGCAAGATGGACTTGGGAAATTGGGACTTACGCACTGGTCATATTTCCTAGATTATACTCTGCATGAATTGATTGAGGTGGGAATTCCTGATGCACTAGCAAGAGCATGTGTCTGCACCTCCAAATCAAATAGTGCTCATGTTAAGGAGCTTCAGAAGCTCAAGAGACGTGCAAAGGGTAAGTAACCTGAATCTGTGTTGTGGCTAGGTAAAGATGTAAAATATGATCATACAGTTTTATTCAACTCTCTCCACACAATGATCCCCACTTTTTAATTACTTTATTAACTGTCTGAGAAATGAATAAATATAAAATATTTAACATATAATTTTCAAATTTGGATGAGTGATGAGTTGTGAGTTTGTTGGAAAAATTGTAATTATAAAGATCTAATATCATATTATATTTCATAAACACTGGTGCTGGCTAGACTCCCCAGAGCGCAGGCCACTGTGCTCACACAATGTTTCTCTGGCCACTCTCCCCTTGAAAATTACCTTTTCTGATCTTATCTCTCCCTCTCCCATAACCCTGTTAGTAGCTGCTTAAAAAATATTATATTCCATGTAAAAAAGTACATTACAAATACAATCATAAATATTCTAAAATAAATTAGTTCACTCAATATAACCACTAGCTTTAAAAAGACCATTCATTAATTCTTTGGTGAAGAACATCTCAATAAATAATCTTATAATATCTTCATCACCTTGATCTCCAGATAAATGTGCATAATGTTGCAACTTAGATTTCAAAACTTGGAATTCCTTTTCAATTGGGTTTAGATCTGGAGAATATGCAGGTAGATAAACTAAACGACATTAAAATTTTTCAACTATTTCTGAAATGTGGCCTCCATGATGGAAGGCTGCATTGTCCATCACTTTTACACTATTGGGTCCAGGAAAAGGAGACATAATTGGAAGCTGTTAAAACAAAAAATAACAAACATAATTACCCCCACCAAGTAAGAAAAAACAAAAAAAAAATCATACCAGGATATTTTCCTGATAAAATTTGAAATGCACTCTACAAACAATTTCTGTTTGAATTGTAGATGCAACTAGACCAGATAAAGATACTGCAGGAATTATGTTGAATCTAAATTTACTTGTAGTCTTTGGCATCTTTTTTGTTCGGTCACCTACTTTTGCCCACCCATCATCACGGCCAACCTCTTCCATAGAAATTCCAGATTCATCTGGTATTGAAGATGAAACTAATGAGGATAAGATTGAGAAATATTTGTAATCAAATAATGCTTACCTGTGAATACAAGGAAAGAAGGATCATATTCACTAATTAATGTCATATATACAATCCTTTTATTGTAATCCTGCTTTGGATGAAACTTTTGCAACACTTTTTTACTCATGTGAAGATGAACCACAAGCTCCTCATGAATAGTAGTTTGAGAGACATGTAAGTCATACTTTTCCCGCAATTCTGTTTGTAATTCACACTGATATTTTGTAGGGTGAATTGCCAGAATCTTCTCCAAGAAGTCACTTTGTTCATCCACAAATTTGATGGCTGCCCATGTTTGAGATAAGTGGAAGGGTCAGTAACAACAGCTTGTGTGCTTTCATACAGCTGGAGCCAACAGCATAAAGAGTTTTGATGAATCAACAAGCCATTTTTCAAGTTGATCTCATTTAATGAGTCACCATCTAATGAAGCCATTACAGCTTTCACCTTAAATTTAGGATCATATTTAATATACATCCTAAAAAGTTTGAGAGAAAAAAAATATAATAAGCAAAAATAAATACAAAAAAAAAAAATAAAAAAACAAATATACTCAATTAGAAAAGAGCAGGAAATGAAAAAAGATTTGTCTTCCAACAAGAGTTTGTTGGTGGCTTCAGAAATAAAAGGAGAAGAATAAATCAACATAAACAAAACAACCAAAAAATAAGAAAAAGAATGGAAAAGATGAAATAAAGGAAATGTACTAAAGCTTATGATCCAGTATTGTGTTTGAGAGTCAGAGAGGTTGGCTTTATCACTGGCAGAGACAACAACAAAAAAGAAAAAAAATATCAGTGAAAATAGGAAAAATACGACAAAAAAGAAAAAACAAAACCAAACAAATATTATCTTACCAATGAAAGAAAACCAGGCACCAATAGTGGGTGGAAGAGAGGGGTGAGGAAGGGGCTGATATGATCAAAAGGATTGATAAGTGGATGAGGTGGATGGGAGGAGTGAAAACTGGGTAGGGAAGACCAGAAAAAATTATTAGTGAAAATAGGAAAAATACAACAAAAAAGAAAAAAAAACAAATATTATCTTACCAATGAAAGAAAACCAGGTGCCAGTAGTGGTGGAAGAGAGGGGTGAGGATGGTGAGGAAGGGGTTGATACAATCAAAAGGATGGATGAGTGAATGAGGTGGGTGGGAGGGGGGAAACCTGGGTAGGGGAGACCTGGTGGCAGCATGGTGGTGTAGATCGATCATAGACTGGTTGCCAAACTCTGACAGATCTGTAATAAATGTCAGATATGTCAGTCTCTGTCAGTCAAAAATGCTGTGCCTAACTCCCCCTTTTGTTGGCTTGCTGCACCAAGAGTTGCCAATATGGCTGTAGTTGTGTGTATGAAACTGAAAGCTTTGACAGCATCATTTCTATTTATATGTTTAACGAAGAGTAATAACTTATTTTTCATGCTATTGTTGATTCTCTGATATCCAAGTCAGACAGATGATCGATACGTATAACAGTTATTTCTTGTTTAAATCCACCATAATTTAAACTATCATTAACTCATTTGTGTCAGGCAAAAGCATTTAGGCCAGACATCTAGGTAGAACTAGTTAGCCACAGTCATGTGGCAGGTGATAAGTGCGTCTTTATCGTGAGTGCTTCATACAGCCAAGTCACAAAAGCTTGCGAAATTTTTGACGAAAAAATCAAAGTTTCCCTCACACAAAAATGATTTACCTATTCTAAAAGATGGGAGGTGGGCCGGCGATACCTCTTTTTGAATAGGCAAATCGTTTTTTGGTGAGGGAAACTTTTGTTTTTTCGTCAAATATTCCGCAAGCTTCTGTGACTTGGCAGTACCAGGGTCGCAATAGTGACTACGCAGCAGATTCATAGTTGGTGACCTTCCTGCTTACATTGAATATTGAAAATTTCATTAAACAGTATTGAAATGTGCTTATAACGACAAAATCATGTGACATCATTCGTCGTTGATCTACAGCATAAAATTTGTCTTGGCCTTCACCATTGCTAAGATGGGCAGCTCAGAGTTCCGGATAAGGGTTGTAAAAATTGTACTGGAAATGCACTTGTCATTCTTACTTTTCGCTTAACATCAAGGTCGATAATTTAGTAAAACAGGAAAATGGTGACAGATTGTAATAAATTGAAGTTGGATGCCAATGGCAAAGACGGGTTTTCTGAGAAATCCAGAGTCTTGTCAGTAGAATATATATATGGCAAACGGTATAAATAATTAAATTTCAGTTGATTTGAGGGTGAGGGCTAGATGTAGCAATGATCAATAAATTATAAAAAGTACAAGCACAGCATTATTGAAGCAAAAAGGACTAATCATCCGTGCCACTTGATCAACCGACGTCTAAAGATATGGCGAAGGCATAGAAACAATATCCCAAATCACTCCTTAAAATTAAGGCGAGACTAATTTCTCTTGATCGAAGATTATGAGGGTTTGTGACCAATACTAGGTGTTTTTCAGTAAAGGGGTCACAATTTCAATGAGTGTAAGCTTATATTTTTTTCGACTAGCGGAAAAAATTTTGTATATACAGCCATATCAGAAACGGTTGGTGCAGTTTTGCAAAAAATTCCAAAACCTTTGGACAGATCAATTGACATTTGACAGGAAATTTAGCTTGCATTCACGAAAAATGTGTCACTTTCCCTGTCAAATGTCAATCATTCTGTCTAAATGTTCTGATATTTTTGCATCGATGCACCAACCATTATCGATATGGCTGTACAGCTATTTGGTAAAATCTTGCTCTTTTTTTTCCCTCATACCCTGTGAAAAGGAACCTAAAGTCATATTTATGGCGGTAGATGGAAGGCAAAAACAGAGCAAGCTTTTTTCAAATAGCTGTACTACTGCTACGTTCTTGGTTGAAGATTCCGAAACAAACCCATTAGTCACACATGTGGATGGGTTGATGCAACCAAAGATATTGGCGGCAAATGCCTATCTCATTTAGTATTTGTCCTTACCAACATCTGAAGAAAAGTCTTCATTTACAGCTTGTGACCTGTCGATATCGGGGCATTCTGTAAATATCTTTTAACTCTTGAGCACTGTGGTATCATAAAATTAATTTGAGTCCTTGAGTATTTAATCAGACTGTTTTCTCCGACAAATTTCTGTCTCTCTCCCCGCCCCCCCCCCCATAAAAAAAATAAAAATAAAATAATTATAGCTTTCGCAGATTTTGTCTCCTTTTGGGGCTACTCGCACTACTTTTTTTTTCCTAATAGGCTTTTTTGGGTTAATATATTGATGATTCCCAGTCTTTTAACCATTCGTAACTGAGGGCTTTATCAACCACTTTTTTCTTTTTCTAGTCCAGTCCTATCGGAACTAATATCACCCCTTGTCTCCTTATATCTCTTATCAAGATCCCATTGCGTTTAACCTTTTCAATATTTTTCTTCTATTTTTCTCGTCTGTGGCACACGGTACCAGTAATTAGATTGTTTTGATTTATTTTTTTGCAAACTGGGTTCTACTGCACTCTTTTTGGCTTTTTCTGCCCATCTCTAGAAGTAGCTTGAACTGATCACACTTTGACTTCTTTTGGAGGAGCTCCTTGGTGTCCATATTCGTCTATTCATCTCACTATCACATCTAGGTGTTCTAAAATCAAATCGAAGAAAAAAACTTGACCAACCAGAAATTTATTCCTAAAACCAATATTACCAATACTTCAGGTGAGGGTGAGTAGTTTCCACTTAAATCAAACTCTGCAGCTCTTTCAGTTTGTCAATCCAATGCTCCTTGAATGCACCATTAACAGGATCTGTGTTATAAAGCTGCCAAGTTGACGCCAAGCGTAAAACTACCATACTTTTTGTGAGGTTTAGACCTCAAGCAGAATTTCCATCTTGCTCCTGATATACTCTTTATCTTTGCAATTCCGAAATAAAGTATCTAATAAATCATTATTTTTATACCGCTGTTCTTTGTCAAAGTTTTGTCTTCAAAGCTGAACTTTTCGCGCCCATTTTGCAAAGGGTCATGTGGGCATCAATATTATTTTTCATTGTCATTTTATCTCCAACAAATTTTTACAATAATTCATTCATCCGTTTTTTTTTAAATTTCCAAGCTGACTACCTCTATATTTAAAAAAAAAATCCTTTTGCAGCATATATAGCATCAGTGGCATCATTCCATCGTTGACATATTATATTGATTCAAATATTCTGTTTAGCATTTTAAGCTGCTGATACTTGGATTTTCAAGAATAAATCGGCATGCCTCACAAGAAAATTTCATCCACCAAGGATGATCTAGTGGTAGCATTGCACGATTTTGTGCCTCCATCATCTTTCTTGAATACTTGCCTATCCTTTAAATCCGGGCAAGTTATCCGTGTGTTGAATCGAGACCCGAGCGGTTGGTGGGACGGCGAATATTACACCTCTACATCCACGACTTCTTGCCTGAAAACCCCCCCGAAAGGTTTACGTACAGCATCTGTTCAGACGATACGCGGTTGGTTTCCTAGTAACTATGTTATCTTAGTCAATTTTTCGTCGCCTACTAGAGCTGATACAGTATGTACATACAAAATTACTGATGTTAACTGGCGAGCCAATCTAATTGATTTTCTATAAATTTGATCAATAGAATTTTGTATCTTCATCTCCTGGCTCAGCAATTAAGCTTGCCAAAGCAGGTGACGATTACTTGCAATCACCACTTGCGCCTTCTCGAACTGACTCTATCAGACTAATTTCTTCAAGGTCAAATGATTCGCAAACTATACCTCTGGTGCAATATGGCAGTTTGCCTGAGGCTTATAAAACACTGCGTACAGCTATTAATTTTTTTCAGTTTGAACTACAAAATCAGCGTTTCCGGCACCTTCAGCCTGCTTCGGCTTCCATCATCTCGTCTGTTCGGGCTATTCTAGATTCTACTGGCTGTCTGAGTCGAGACAGTCCCTTGCTTCAAAAAATTCCCTCTCTCGCTCGAGAGCGCAAGGGAATTTTATCTACTCTGGCAGGACTGATGAGAAAAGTCAAAGCAGCTTCCTCTGAATCTCAACCAGAATGGGAAAGGCGGATAGCGGCTGAACGTATGCTAATAATGGCTGATATAATTTTGGCCCATGTGCAGAGCTTTCTTTTAATATCAAAGCATGGTGATCTGTCAATTTCTTCCGATACTTTCACATTTGACTCATCACTTGAGCCTCATGGCACACCCAAACTCTATTCAACCCTTTCTTCAAACTTCGATTTGGTGGAGACTGTGACTCAGAAAGCCGCAAAGCTTCGTTCTATTAAGAGTAGCAGTGATGTCCATGCACGTTTTCCTCTAACCAGAGATGGATTAGGGCTTTCGCCCAAAATCCCCGTACCTAGTTCCCCTGCATCGGTCACAGCCTCTTCACTTATGTCTTCTAGAATGCAAAATGCTTCATCTCGTTCCTCTATAGCTGGTCATTCGACTAGCTCTTCCGTATCTTCCATGTCTATGTTCTCTTCTCTCAGCTCTATTAAACCCCTATTTTCATCTCAGCCCAATATTTCGGTGATTTGTGATGTACTGGTGCTTTTGCGTCCTATGCATAACCAATTACTGTCCAGCATTGCTATCTTTATTGGACACTTGCATACACACTCTTTATCCTCACATTCTTCAAGTCATACTCACCTAATGGATATGGCATGTGAAATAGTAGACAAAGTTCGTGAAGTTCTGGCCCTTGTGGAAATACTTCCAGACCATAAACAAACCTCTACTAGCAGACAAGATGGAAGCTCATTGCTCATATGTCGCGAAGCACTTTTTGCGGCCACTTCAAAAATTATCACGGCGACTCAGGCTGTTGGCTCGATATTCTCAACAAATCTCACCTACAATGAGGATGTTGAAAGGTCTAATCTTTTGTCAATAGCAACTGCAGTTCTGCGGACCGGGACTGATTGTGTACAAGCTATAAAAAAGTTCCTCATGCATCAAGATTTAAATCAAACTCTTTATAGTGTGTAGCATTTTAATTATATATTTTTACTCCAAACGTAAACACTTCATAACTGATCATTATTCATTAGCCTCGACTCTGTTGATTCAACCACATCCCGACTGGGGAGCTTCTGAATATGTGGCTAAATTATTTTCCTGGCTCCAGCAAAACTCATATTTTTCCCGTCGAGCTGAATTGAATCACATTGCCCCTGTGGTTATTGGGACCAATGCAACTCCGACTTCCATGTGGGATGGATACAAAAACATTGCTTTAAATCAACAAATTGAATTACAGTGCTCAGAAAATGAGACGAATGATTACAAGTGGACTAGAGGTCACACACCCGAACCACTTGTATCTGCTGATCCAGTTTCTTTGTTATCCTTTAGGGGGGAAGAAGATTTGATTTCTTCAGAAATTTGTAGCATTCTTGATAACAACAATCCTATGCTATCTCCATCTTTTACCACTGGTAAAGGAATTGACCTACATTCAAGGAAATCATCTACTACTTCTACCCATCACATACTTTCAGATGTGAACGAAAACATGATTTGCAATGATGCAGAAATAGACATATTAGAATCTCAACCATCTCATGCTAATGATTTCCCGAATTGGCTTGAGAGTCGTGATTACCCACCTGATGAAATTTTATTCAACCATGAAGGCAGCATTATTGGAGCGACTCTTCGAGCATTAATCGAACGCATGACAAGCCATGATTCTCCTGTTGACAGTTTATTCGCTCAAACATTTTTTCTAACTTTTCGGATGTTCACCACTCCTGTTGAACTGACTCAAGCCTTGATTGAACGGTTTTCATTAACAAGTCCTTACCTTCCGGCAAGTGAGCTGCAGGACAAACAATGGCACGAACAAAAGATTATCCCTATCAGACTTAGAGTCTACAATTTTTTGAAAACCTGGGTGGAGTCTCACTGGCTCCCTGAAGTTGATGGCGCCGTGAGTCTGATGCTCATCGAATGGGCAGAAACTCGAATGAAAACTTCATTTTCGGCAGCGGCTCAACGATTAATCGATTTGTTGCGCAAAAAAGAGGCAGAACCTTGTGTCAGCGAAAATTTGCATTTATCTTTTATTCCTGCGAATCAAGTTCACGGTGGCGTAGTAAAAACATCTTTGGAGCGCCTTCGAAGCCACCGAAGTGATAGTTTGGGTATTAGCGTACCGCCAACCCCTGTCATCTCGAAGACCATTTTACATCAGCTTCGTTTGTCTATTGCAAGCAATCCTATTGTCCCTGCTGTTCATGTGACTGATTTTGATCCAATGGAGCTTGCACGCCAAATTACTTTAATTGAGTCTAGAATATACTGTCTCATAAAGCCTGAGGAAATCCTAAATCAGGAGTTCAATAAACAAAAGGCGCCATTCAGAGTTCCTTATTTTATTAAAGAAATGACTGGGTTAAGCACCAAAATGACCGGATGGATTATAGAGACTATTTTGAATGAAGATGATCTTCGAAAGAGAATTCAATTGGTAAAGTTTTTTTTAAAGTTGGGAGATGTTAGTATTCTTCATCAATGCTATATTAGGCAACATTGGTCTAACTTTTATTTTTCAGCGGCTACTTTCCATTCAAAATTACAATGGTTTAATGGCGGTGACAAGTGCCCTTAATTCATCCACTATATTACGCCTCAAAAAGACGTGGGAGGGCTTGAATAATAAATGTAAAGCAACTTACGAAGCCCTCAATGAAGCCGTCAGTCATGACCGTAATTATGCTGATTATCGAGCACGGATACGACGCGCCAAATTACCCTGTTTACCCTTCCTTGGAGTTTATCTCACTGATATTACCTTCTGTAAGGAAGGTAATCCTGCATTGAGGGTTTCGCCCTCAAACCCTGATCTTAAAATGATTAATTTTGACCGCTATCAAGTTAGTTCCTCTTTGTGTATTATTGTTATCTATGTTCTCAGCTCACTTGCTCATATCTGGGCTAATCTAAAATTTAAATATTTTTGATTACAGAAAATGTGCAATATTGTTTTAAATTTTCAAAGGTTTCAAGTGCCTTACAATTACATTGAAGTGCCTGAAATAATTAGCTATATTCAACAAACGCTGGACTCTTTGACTCATCATGAATCAGCCGATAGTCTTTATCGTCGAAGCCTGATTCTCGAACCACGTGAGACCGCATTTATACTACACACTCCTTCAATGAATTCATCATTTATGCCTGAGAAAAATGTAGGATTAGAAGCGAGGTAATAGTGATTCATACTGTGAAACATAGATAGTGACAGGAAGCAAGTATGAAAAGGAGTTGGGCTATCCTTGTTTGAACAATTTACACAACTTAAATACTCAATCTTTATAAAAAAAATCCACATTTCTCCTCGATTTACCAGGTCTTCTCATCGCCCCCTATTCAATTAGTAATTACGTTAGGCTTATGAACTTTATGTATGAGGATTGCTATTTTGTTTTACCTCGATTTGAGCTACATTTTTATTGTATGATTATATATCCCGTTCATAGCACGATTGACTGTAGATAGTTATCGAAATATTGCGATCGTCACTGATTGGGTTTAGCCTACCTTCTTTTTCTGGCTTGTTTTTCGTCTTAATTTGTAATTATAGTTATAATTGTCTTATGAACTACGCCATTTAAGATGAGCTCTATGATCGCTGAAGCTTATCCATCTGAACTAGAAAATCGGTAGTATTGTTCACGCTGCAAACCATAATCTAAACAAATGTTGGTGCTTGAGTCACGGTTTTCACTTCATTTGAGAAAAGAACCAATGACACGCATATCTTTCATAATCCTGAGTTTATAAACTTAAACCTCCTTCAGCTCGAATCAAACCTTGCTCAATACTATTCATGGATTTGAGATCCAAATAAAGAGACTGACAGGAATCGGGCAATAATAATTGTGGAATAAGACCTTTCTATTGAGCTTTTCTACCATCATCTGAAGATAGTGAAACATTGTGTTATGGCGTTAAAGTGCTCCAACACCCCCAAAGACTCAAGAAAGAGAACCCTGAATTTTTCACGATTGGGAGAAGCTTGTAAAAATCATCAAGAGCCAATAGTTAAGGATTAAATAAATAGTGGAATGCTATTATAGATTTAATGATGTCCTTTGTGATTCTTCATATATAAAAAAATCATGAAGCACCCTCAAAACAAGAAAGAGCAAGTATTATGAAAATGACTGTAAAATTCATAAGTCAAGAGCTGGATACCATCAAAGAAATTTAAGAAATATGTGAATAAACAAGCTCAAACGGAATTTTTTGAGTGAATCAATAGGGGGGTATCAATGTTCAGGGATCCGCAATTAGGGATCAGAATTTTTTTTTCCCGGGGTCAGACATTATTAATTGCGGAAGATTCTTATCCACTAGCCCCGGGGCTAGTGGATATTATCCACAATAATGCATTATCCCGCCTCTTACACCCCAATTTCCATTCCTACTTCCTGATCCCAAACTCATAACATCCATGATGGATTTTTAAGAAAGTCACATGACTTATAATTGCTGATGCCATCCTTAAGTCTCTCCTCACTCTATGCTACTTAATTTTGGTGGCAAACACTTAAGTTTTTTTTCTATCTACACACCCCAACTGCACATTTGGCAGTGAATTCCCACTTCCCACTCATCACCTAAACCTTCTACTGACAACAATGAAGCACCTCTCTACTAGACAGCTACTTCACTCCACTATGAATGCTATCACTTTACTTTTAGTTCTCTACTATAAATCTGACTCTGATTTGGAAGATGCTTTAGCCTATTTGTGTTTTCTTTCCAAAAAGTGTTACCTCATTGCCAGGAAGCCAAATCTTTATCATGATCCCTGATATGATCTCCGCTCCATTCTCAACATTCCTCAACTAAACTTCACTCAACTATTTAGAACTTCTCCCCATTCTTTCTTCAAACTTTATCAACTCATCTCTGAACATCCTATCTTTCATAACAATTCCCATAACAAACAGCGTAATCCTGCCATTCAACTTGCTGTTGCACTATGTTGCTTTGGCTCAAATGGAAATGGTGCTGCTGTAAGACGTTTGGATAATCTATTTAACATAGGATATGGTACGGTGATATTATACACCAAGCACTGTATGATTGCTATCCGTTCCCTCAAGTCTCAAACACTTGCTTGGCCAACTCCAGAACAGCAACTTGAATCCTCTCAATTAATGCAAGCCAAAGGTCTCCCTGGCTGTGTAGGTTTTGTTGATGGCACAACTATACCTTTGAGTCAAAAGCCTGCTCATAATGGGAACCATTATTTTGATTGAAAAAAAAGGTTTATTCAAAATCTTCTCCGATTTCTCATCATTCATGAACTAACTTTTTATCTTCCTTCTAGATACTCTATTGCCGTTCAACTTATGTGATGTCAATAAAAAATTTATTACTTTTCACAGTGGCTGCCCTGGATCATGTCATGACTCTTCCGTCTTCCAAAGAATGAGGATTTCATAAACCCCAGACTCATACTTTGACGAATCTCAGTACCTCCTTGCAGACTCAGCATATGCAAGTGGGAAGTACATTATACCTGCTTTCCGTGGTGCAAGTTTAGAAAATGACCCCAAAACTAAATTTAAATATCACCTTGCCCAATCAAGAGTATAGATTGAACACACTATAGGTATTTTAAAGGGACAATTTTCTAGTCTTTGGGAGCTCAGAATCCAATTTCAAAAAAAATTGGGGATCAAAACTGCAAATCATTGGATCATGATTTGTGTTATACTCCACAATATCCTAGCTGATTTAAAGGATGAGTGGAATGATCTTTATGAAGAAGAGGATCCTGAACCAGCACTGGCTCTCCCCTCTCTTAAGTCACAAAACATTCAATCAACCAGCATACACTCCATTATAATGCCAATTACTCTCCTGCATTTCACTTCACAACACTTTTAAAATTTTATTTTGTTATCTTCAAATGTCCACTTTGTGTACTTTATTCACTTGGTTTGGTATTTTTGTTTGTTTCATATTCATTTTTTTTTTGAATTTACGGTGAATATCTTTTTTTGGATGGCTCATTGGTTTTCTTTCACCAGCTCAACATGAAATCACATATTTTCTGAAATCACATATTTTGTCAGTGTTTTTTTTCATTCATCACTCATATCCTTTTCATCCTCTCCTCAAACATCCCTTATATATTTTTGTTGCTTTTATTTTCTCAAACAACTCACCAGGTAAGTCATTTTTTCATTTTTGATGTTTTTTTATTTGCTAATCATAATTTTTTTTTTGCTTTTTTTCCATTTTTTTTGTCTTGTAAGTGCTTTTTTTTGGTTTTCAAGGCTAGACTAGTTTTGTTTTTGTTTTTTTATCTTTTTTTTCACCCTCCATCATCCCCCTTTCCCCCCTCCTTGTCTTCCTCCATACCCCCCTTCCTCCCCTTCTTGGCCACCTCAACTCCCCCCTTTAATCCCTCCTTGCCCACCTCAACCCTCCCTTTACCCCCTCCTTGCCCGCCTCAAACCTCTCCTTTACCCCCTCGAGCCCCCCCTTTACCCCCTCAATCCCACCTCAAACCCCCCAGCACCTACTTATTGAATTGCTATTGATTTGATAAGTTAGGTGTAGAGGGAGGGGTGTGGAGGGGTTTGAGGGAGGGTTTGAGGCAGGTCTGAGGGGGTAAGGGGGGCTTAAGGGGGTCAAGGAAGGGGTGACGGGGGGTGAAGGGGGGTGAAGGGGGGTTTGAGGCGGGAAAGGAGGGGGTAAAGAGGGGGTAAAGGGGAAGTAAAGGGAGGGTAAAAGGTGGACTAAAGGGGGGGTTTGAGGCAGGTAAGGAGGGGTTAAAGAAAGGGTAATGGGGGGGTAGAGAAGGGGTAAAGGGGAATAAAGGGTGTTTTTGAGGTGGGCAAGGAAGGGTTAAAGGGGGGGACTTTTTGGGGGGCATTTTGAAGCAAAAAAAGACTAATATCTGCTTTTTAATTTTTTTTTACAGAATTTTTTTTTCTTTCCCTTAGTTTCTAGACATTTCCTCCTATTTCCAAGATAAATCAGGTAATTTATTTTTTTTATTTGTGTTTTTTTTGTGAATAATTAATTATTCTGAAATTTACTGAATTCAAATTTTTTTAAATTATATTTTAATAAATTGGATTGAATGAAATCAAGAGGTATTTCCAATAGCAGGTAAGTAATTTTTATTTATTTATTTTTTGCAATTAAATTTACTGAATTTATTTTAATTTCTTTTTATTTACTCTTTTTTTTTTTGGTGAATTGGTTTTACCTGTTATTTCAATCTTGATTCAGGTTTTGATTTTGATTTTTTTTTTTCAAAATTTTTTAATGATTTTTTTAGAATTTTTTTCTTGTTTTTTTTTTACCAAAATTTTTTTTTTCTTATCAATTATTTTACTGATAATTTTTTATTGTTGTGGGTTTTTTTTACTATATTTATTTTTTAATTTTAATTTTTTTTGTTTCATAAATTTTTTTTTCCAGGAAGCTACTAAGGAAATTTTAATTCCTTCATCTTCATTATCATCAATTTTTTCTGAATCATCTTTATCCTCTCTTTCTTCCTTGTCTTCAAATCTTGAAAGCTCCAAGAATAATCATCAAATATATTCAACTTCTTCTTCTTTATTTTTACTTTCTTCTATCTCTTCAATGTCCTTATATTCTATTCCTTCAATATATTCAAATTCTTCTTCTTTATCTTCACTTTATTCTATCTCTTCAATGTCCTTCAATTCTATTCCTTCTCCCAATCAATCTGAGATTTCCTCACCAGAAAATAAAAAGCAGAAAATCATGTAACCAACTAAAGTATCAAGAAATTCAAAGACAAAATTTTATCAAAATAGAAAATTGATTAAGATGAAGATATTTTGAAAAACATTCTTTGGACATTTGGACAATCTCAAATTCTTTAAAACTTCAATATAAAATGTTAAGAAATTTTATTTTCTCAAAAACATCAAAAACATTACGGAAGGCGGTATAGATCTCATTGTTTGAGTTGTCAATAACGGATACAAACCTCAATTCATCTTAGAAATTCATCATTTAATGGGAAAAAGGATGAAGTTTTTTTCCAGCTATCTGATTTAATTTCTACTCTCTATCAAATGGCTTTGGTTTTAAAATCCTTACCAAATAAAAATCTGATTTCTGGTGTCATGAAAGGTTTTGTTTGGCGACCAGGATATGATCAAGGAGTTTCTTTTGGTAAGTAAATATTTTTTTATTATAAGTTATTTTTAATTTTGTCATATATTTCAGGATTTTATTCTTTATTGAAAAATTTGAAACCAGAGCAAATGGAAGAGGATCTGAAACAATGGAATTCTTTAGGATCATTTAATGTTTTCTTGGAAAATCATTTTAAAAAATTATGTTTTCAAGCTTTTAAAAAAACCATCAACTTTCTTTAGAATCTGGTTTACCGAATTGGTCTGATCCTGAATGGAAAGAAGCAATATATGATTATGTTTTTTGTTCAAATGTTATCATCACTTATAATGGATTCTAAAATCATGTTCATCTAGATAAACATGATAAGAATTATCTAACATTTGGAATTTTCTCTTATATTACTCCAGAGACTGGTGTTCCTATTCCATCACCCTCTTCTGATGAGGGAGATGGCCTTTATTTTCCTGAAAATAAATGTATTATTGATTTTGGAAGTGCCAATGGAATAGTTGAGTCTATATGGAATTCTTCTCAACATGGGCATCAAACAACTAAAGCACCTCCAAATTTAGTTTCTTGTAAAGAATTTACCCGTTTTGGTTGTTCATTCCAAATAAATGAAGGTCTTATTAATTGTATTAATAATAATAAAAAATAGATAAAACAAATGTTCTTAGTAGATCTGTCAAGTATTGCAATTAAATTATTATATTTTCTTCCAATTTTTTTTCCATATTTTTTCTCTTTTATTAATTTTATTTATTTATTTTAATTTTTATCTTTTTTATTTTTTTTAAATTTCCCTTTTTATTTTCCTCTTTTTCAATTTTATTTATCCTTTTTAATTTTTTTTCATTTAATTTTGGATTTGTCTCTTTCGATTCTTTTTTAAAGTTACATCATGATAGATTACTGGTTTTATATAATGGTGCATCTGGCCTTAGGTCATTCTACTGGCTATTATATAAAAAAGGAAAACTTGATTGGGACTGGTGAGAATAATTGGTTGTAGAAATTTTCAATTTTACTTTATTTTCTTTTAATTTTGGATTTGCCTATTTCAATTATTTTTTAAAGTTACATCAAAATGAATTACTGTTTTTATATAATGGTGTATCTGGCTTTAGTTTGTTCTACTGGCTATCATATAAAATAGGAAAACTTGATTGGGACAGGTGAAAAGAATTGGTTGTAGAAATTTTCAATTTTAATTTTTTTTCATTTAATTTTGGATTTGTCTCTTCCAATTATTTTTTAAATTTACATCAAGATAGTTTACTGTTTTTATATAATTGTGCATCTGGCCTTAGGTCTCTTTACTGGCTATTATAGAAAATAGGAAAACTTGATTGGGACAGGTGAAAATAATTGGTTGTAGAAATTTTCAATTTTATTTTTTTTCATTTAATTTTGGATTTGTCTGTTCCAACTATTTTTTAAAGTTACATCAAGATAGATTAATTTTTTTATATAATGATGCATCTGGCTTTAGGTTGTTCTACTGGCTATTACATAAAATAGGAAAACTTGATTGGGACTGTTGAAAATAATTGGTTGTAGAAATTTTCAATTTTAATTTTTTTTCATTTAATTTTGGATTTGTCTCTTCCAATTATTTTTTAAAGTTACATCAAGATAGATTACTGTTTTTATATAATGGTGTATCTGGATTAAGGTTGCTCTACTAGCTATTATATAAAATAGGAAAACTTTATTGGGACTGGTGAAAATAATTGGTTGTATAAATTTTCAATTTTAATTTTTTTTCCATTTGATTTCTTTGATTAAATAAGTTGCAGGAGGGGGTATTGCCAAATTTTCATATCAGACTTTAAAAAAAATTTGACTTGAAATTTTGATGATACCCTTTCCTTAATTCAATAAAATAAAGGGGGGGCATTGCCAAATTTTCATATCAGACTTTAAAAAAAATTTGACTTGAAAATTTGGTGATACCCTTACCATAAATCATTAAAATTCAGGGGGGGGTATTGCCTAATTTTTATATGAGACTTCAAAAAAAATGACTTGAAATTTTGGTGATACCCATCCCTTACTTCAATAAAATGCAGGGGGGAGTATTGCCAAAATTTCATATAAGACTTGCAAAATTTAAGAAAGAATTTTGGTGATACCCACCCCTTAGTTCAATCAAATGCAGGGGTGGGTTTGGGAAATTTTCAAATTTGACTTGAAAATTTTAACTAAAAAAGAATTTTTAACATTAAAAGTTCTTGAAAATTTTATTTAAAAGTGAATTTATAATATTAAAATATGAAAATTCTACTAATGATGGATAGAGTAAAGAAATATAGGAAATTAAGAAAATTTTTTAAGTAAAATTAATTATGAACAGTTGAAGTGTGAGATAAATAAAACAAACTAGTCATCAAAAAATTTCTTCAAACATTCAATTTCCTCAACAGATTTATTAGCTTTAACACATTCTATCAGGAAATCATTCTTTTTAGGATTTTCTTCATGATCAAGCTTATATTTAATCTGTTCCATGAGGTTTTGATGCTTGAGTGTTTTCTCTTCTTTATTTGATTTTTCAATACTTAGAGATAACTCAAATTTCTTCTCCTCCTAGTCTTGCGCCCTATCACCCTTCCTTAAAAAGAGTTTTTACTTCCTCTCCTCCAAGACTTGTGTCCTATCATTCTTCTGTAAAGAGAGTTACAACTTCTTCTCTTCCAAATCATGTGCTCTGTCATCCTCCTTAAAGAGAGCTCTTATTTTTTCTTTTCAAAGTTAAGAGTCTCTTTAGCGATTTCAACTTGTTCTAGAGTGATAAGAAATATTAAAATAAAGTAGAAGAAAAGCAGAGTAAAGTATTAAGAGGTATGCTATCACTTACCAGCATCACATTTCTCCAAAAATTCTTCCATAGAAGAAAAAGGGGTTTGTGATGAAGTATCACTTTTTTGTCTTCTTTGGGAGTGAAAATTTAGACTAGTTGAAGCCCTTCACTTTTTGTTGGACTTAGTTGGTACATTAATATCCTCCTCATCATTGTCACTAGCTTCAGACTCAGATGATGGTGGGTCCTGGGTCTGTTTCTCATCATTTTTAGAAATAAGAAAAGATAAGTAAATAAAAAAATAATTGGTAAGATAGAAGAAATAAAAACTTACTGGAGTGAGATCACATTGGTTTATATCACCATAAGGATCTATTTGAAAGCTATCTAGATTTGTTAAATTTAGAACAGGGGAGGCTTGAGTGGAGGAAGAGGATGGGAAAAGATTTGTTTCAAAATAATGTTTGGAGATAGGATCTTCTCCATCCAACATTTTTTCAGGATTAACATCAGCTTGCTCTCCAAAAATACCATCCATCTCTTTAAAGTAAGGACATAAAGAATCAAGTTTATCGTCTATGGATTTGATGCCTTTTCTGATATCAAGGTCAGTAATTCCAAAACCAGTAGAAGATGAAAGAGTCTTTGCCTTTTTGTACTTGGCTTGATTATGCTTGAAGCATTCAGACATCTGTTTTGGTAAAAGATCTATCCTTCCCTTAGTCTTATTTCTTAATTCATTTTCCATTAGAAGATAGCCATTGACTTTTGATGCAGGGGGCCATCCTACTTTGGTTGCATTCTCAGTACCAAAACAAGAATCATAATTAGTTTTTTTTTTAGCCAGTTGATAAGAATGAGATGATCATCTTTTTTTAGTTGAAAGATTTTGGATTTCTCATCAGAGCAGGGGAAAGAGGGAGTAGTGGGATTTGAAGAACAACTGGGTGATGGCTGCATTTGAGAAGATCTATGACGATGAGACATGTTAAGATAATTAAAGATGAAAAGGAGCAGAAACAATCAGATGAGATAGAAAGATGAAAAGGAGCAGAAAAAAGCAGATGAAAGAGTGAGATGAAAAGGAGCAGAATCAAATAGATGAAATAGGGAAAAATTCTGAGAGGATAGAGTGAACAGGATGGGATGAGAATGGGAGTGAGCAGCAAGGTAGAAGGCATATCCAGAGAGTAGTAAAAGAAATGATTATGAATGAAAGTAGGCCAAGATGTGGCTATGACAGAAAGTTGTCCAAGATGTGGTTATGAAAAATTGAGTAGAAAAATGTTGGATAAGAGGTGAACATTGACATGTAAAGTGTCTAATAACCCAATTATTAGCAAAAATAATTGTGGAAGATAATTGGGGTGTGAGGATTTTTATCGGAAATTAATTTAATTGCGGATCCCTGAACATTGATACCCCCTAATGAGTGCTTAAACAAGTGATAGGTGGGGGGAACTTTCTAGCAAGTGCCTCTCACATCTCCCATTATGAAAAAAGATGTGAAAACCTTGACATTATCTAACTTATAAATATTTGAGCTAAAAAGGTACACCTAATGATTCAAGATTAGACAAAGAGCCAAAAAAACAAGCCCTTGATTTATTTGAGATGATATGGAATCCCTTGGAGGTGAAAGTACCTCCCAGAGAAAGCCAGAATAAGTAATAAGTTTCTGAAATAATAAACTTCTTTTTTTTCTCAAATTTTTTTAAAAAAAGAGTCATATCAGGGCTGGTCTCGCAGTCAATCCTTACTTAAGAAATGGTGCAACAGGCAAGTCAATTGAGTTTTAATTAAGAAATAATTGTAATTACTAGAGGTGCAACTAAAAATATGTTAATTGTTAATTCAAAAATTTTAAAAGAATTGAATAATAAAATAGGGGGTGTCAGTTCTGGCAAATCCGCACTTAAATTAAGTGCGGATTTCAAACAAAATCAGCACTTACAAATCAGCACTTAAATTTTGCAAAAAAGTCACTTATTTCAAAAAAGGGTGTCAGTTATGACCTCAAATCAGCACTTTTTTCCCATTTTTTTTCACAACCACATTTTGGCCACAAAACATCCCTTCCTTTCTTACCCCATCCCTGTCACATGTGACACACTGACCTTCCTCGCTACCTACCCATCAATCCTCGGCACACACCCCTTCCTGACATTTTCAATATTTTGACCAGGCATGTTTACATTCTTTTTTACTTATTTCTTCTACTTTTTAATCTTTTTTCTTGTTATGTGCCAGTTTCATAATGCCTCCCAGACATTCCAAATCTCAAAAGGTAACTCAAAAATCTGCTTCGTCACAAAAGTCTCCTCGTAAAGCAAGGATTACATAGAAAAAAAATCAGTGACTTTTTCTATTACTTACAACTGTTTTTACAGAATTGAAAACTATGTTTCAGCTAATATTTTATGGAAGTGAACTCTGTTCTTCGCCCGAAGAACAGAGTTCATCCTCCTATTTTCACACTCTGTTTGCACCAATCTCCATCCCTTTCAATTCTATCAACACATGCTTGTCTTCCCTCCCCATGCCTTTCGCTATCCTCCCAGCCCCATTGTATGCCATCCTCTTTTGATCCCCATTTCACCCCTCTCAACCTCTCCCAGACCCTTTTCTTCATTTAAAATGCCTCAGAACCCTTAATCTTCCCTTCCAACTCTTTCCCAACCTTTGAGTGACTGAAAAAATATGTGTTTGCTGAAAATATGCGATTTCATGTTGAGTTGATGAAAGAAAACACAGAGAGAAAAAAAAATAAGACTTTAACAGCAAATTCAAAAACCAAAAAAATATGCAAAAAAATTTTCCATTCTCAGTGAATAATACATGCAAATTGATAATTTGAAGAGAAAGAGAAAAAAATTAAAATTGCGTTGAAAAATGTTGGAGTGTTATTGGAAGGATTTTCACCCTTATACTAGTTGATTAAGAAATAGAAGTGTTGGATATAGTTGGAGGTGAATCAACTTGTTCATCTTCATACAGCTCTAACCATTGATCTTTGAGGTCAGCAAGTAGGTTATGAAGTATAGTGCAACACAGAATCCAGTTGATCACCGCCTCCATTTCAGATTTATTTCTAAGAGGACTTCTTAATTCCCTTAAACTAGAAAAACGGCCTTTCAAGATTCCAATAGAATGTTCAATACGGACTCTTGACTTTGCCAAATGATTGTTGAATTTGGCATTTTGACTGTCTTCTGAAGCTGCTCCCCGAAAAGCAGGAAGTACATACTTTCCATTCACATAAGCAGAATCTGCAAGAAGATACTGATTTTCATCAAAGAATTTTTCAGGTTCATTTGAAATATGCATTCTTTGGAAGATGTAGGAGTCATGACATGAGCCAGGATAGCCAGCGAAGAATGATATAAATTTTTTGTTTACGTCACATATAAGCTGAACGTTAATTGAATATCTATAAAGAAGATATATTTGTTTGTGTTAGTTTCAAGGAGGATGAAAGGAGTTAAAAATAATCTACCTCTTTTTAAGGTCAAAGTAATTGTTTCCACCTTGACCAGGTTTCTGGCTCAAAGGAATAGTAGTACCATCAACAAAACCAATACATCCTGGAAAGCCCTCTGCTTGCATAACCTGAGATGATTCAAGTCGCTCTTCTTTTGTTGGCCAGGTGAGAAGTTGAGATTCCAAGGAGTTGATGGCAGTGATACATCGTTTGGTATAAGTGTTAACTGAACCATACCCTAAATCAAAGACATTTTCTAAACGTTTCAAAGCGGCTCCATTACCATTTGAACCCAAACGACATAGTGTGATGGCCAATTGAATTGAAGGATGTCGTTGTTCTTTTTGAGAATTATTGTGAAATATGGGATGATCCTGAATAAGCTCAAGCAATTTAAGGAAACATTCCTGAGAAGTCCTGAACAGCTGTCTAAAACTGGGTGTAGATAGGTTAAGAAGTGTTTGGATGGTGTACTTGGGGGTATGAAGTACTTGAGGCTTTCTGGGAAGAAGGTAACGTTTCCTGGCCATTTTTGATAAAACAACAAAATCTTCTTCTAGATCAGAATCGGAATCAGAGTCCAAGAGCAGTTCAAGCGCCATGAAAGTCATTGCTTTATGTAATTTATCACGATTTGAAAGTGAGGAAGGCATGACTCTTATATGATATGATATGAAGATGTAAGTGATGTACGATGTTTTGAGTTATGAAGTGTTATTCTGCGGAGTGCTGCGTATGAATGGGATGATGCTGACAAATCAGTGAAATGGGACTTGATGGTGAAATCAGCACTTTTGGTTGAGAAAGTGCGGATTTGAGTGAAATAAGTGACTTATTTCATTTTGAAATCCACCAGTATTGGGGCTAGTGTGTTTTGGAAATCCGCACTTATTTAAGTGCGGATTTGGTCAAATTTAAGTGCGGATTTGTAAGTGCGGATTTGCCAGAACTGACACCCCCTAATATTAGGGGGTGTCAGTTCTGGCAAATACACACTTAAATAAGTGTGGATTTCCAAAACACACTATCCCCAACACTGGTGGATTTCAAAATTAAATAAGTCACTTATTTCACTCAAATCTGCACTTTCTCAACAAAAAGTGCAGATTTCACCAAAACCTCTCATTTCACTGATTTTTCAGCATCATCCCATTCATACACAGAACTCCACAGCATAACACTTTATAACTCAAAAAAATGTACATCATTTACATTTTTATACCATATAAGAGCCATGCCATCCTTGCTCTCAAATCATGATAAGCTACATCCAGCAATAACTTTCACAGCTCTTGATCTCCTCTTGGACTCTGATTGCAATTCTGATTCTGACATTGAAGAAAATTTTCTTTTTATATCAAATTTAGCCTGGAAACATTACCTTCTTCCAAGAAAGGCTCAAGTACTTCATACCCCCAAGTACACCATCAAAAGACTTCTTAACCTATCTGTACCCAGTTTTAGTCAGTTTTTCAGGACTTCTCAGGAATGTTTCCTTATAATGGTTATTCTTATCTGCATATTGACTTTGATTTTGAATTTTCTGTTATAGTCACTTTTTTTCAAGTCTCTTTGTTTTCCTTCATTAACTCAATATGAAATCACATATTTTCTGCCATTGCATAATTTTTCAGTAATTCTTTTTTTCTTTCATCACTCATATCCATTTCCTCATCTTCTCTTTTATATCTCAAATAATTTGAAGTCAATTTTTTTCTCAACTCATCTCTCCAGGTAAGTCATTTTTTCAATTTTACTTATATATTTGCTGATTAATTTTTTTTTATCTAAATTTTTTTAGTAAGTGTTTATTTTTGATTTTAAAGGTGAAATTAAATTTTTTTCTTTGCTCCGTCTTTTCTTTCTTTTTTAAGCTCCATCATCCTACTCTTCATCCCTCCTTGGAATAATCATTATTTCCCCTTTCCCCTATTTCACTTTTTTTTGGTTCCATGTCATTGAAACACATATATTGCACATTATTTAAGCAGTTCACTTGCTCCATATTCAATTTCCTCCAAATTCCAACTTCACTTTTTCTCACTCTATTTTTCCTACCTTTCAACTAAGGTAAGTTTAATTTCCTTTTTTTAATGTCTATATGATATCTCTTTCTCTCTATAAGAATTTCATACTTAAATATATTTAGGATACATATCTGGATAAAAGTGGACTTAATCAACTCCTCATGTTGTCATTTTTATTATCACTTTTCAAGTTTTTGTAAAATTTTGAAAATAAGACTTGAAATTAAGGTTAGGTTTATTAAAATTTAATTTCCTTTTAACTAAAGAATTTTCTGAAGGCTATTTATTATTTCCCCTAAAAAGCTTTGAATTTGGTCCAGTGGTTGCTGAGATATTGACTTTTAAAGTTGAGCCTTTTTTCAAATTTAACTTTTTTTCTTTCATGTTTTTATATAAAAAATTTGGGTTATGTTTATTTAAATCACATTTTCTTTAACTGAAGATTCTCCTGAGGCCTATATTTCATTTCCCACAAACAGGTTAGAATTAGGTTCAGTGGTTGCTGAGATTTTGACCTTTAAAGTTGAACCTTTTTTTCCAAATTCCACTTAATTTATTTCATGTTTTTATTTTGCATAATTAGAGAATAAGGCTTCTGAAACTCTTATCTGATGATTATTTAGGCTTTTATCTCCCTCTTGTTGGAATTTTCATCATTGCTTTTCAGGTTTCTGTGAAATTTTGAGAATCAGAGTCAGTATTTGGGTTAGGTTTATTCAAATCTACTGTCCTTTTAGCTGAAGATACTTATGAAGCCTATCTTTATTTTCAGAAAACTGGTTTGAATTTTTTTCAGTGGTTTCTGAGATATTGACCTTTAAAGTTGAGCCTTTTTTTTTCCCAATTTCACTTTTATTTATTTTATAATGCATATCATAATGTTAACATCATGTATTTATCCTTCCAGATTCCTCAAATGAATTTCTCTTTATATATTTTCTGCCCTTTCATTAAGGTGTTATTTTTCTTTTTTTACATTTCTCATATGTCTAACCCTCCACTCATTTTTTCTGTTCTTATCAGATTAGTCAAAAGTTAATCCAACAAATCAACAAGGTTAAAAAGGATGGTAAAATTAATAAATTTACAAACATTTAGGTAGATAAAAAAAGTTTGGGGATTTGTAAATTTATCAAATATTTTTTATTCCTTCATAAAATTTTATTAAATAAATCTAAATTTTTCAATTTAATAAATTAAAGTAATGAGCCAATGACTTTGTGTTGTATTAAAGTTAATCATGACAACATTAAATTTTTTCATGGGGTTCCTCTAGCCAATAGTTAAGGAAAGTCCCAAACATAGTTTCTAGATTTGTCTGCAATTTGGCTTGAGGAACTTTCATTACTTAGAATCTAGTGAATTTGACTTATCTTATTTACTTATTTATTAATTTATGTAATTATATTAAATATTTGTGATTTTCACCCCTTACTTCAATAAAATTTAAGGGAGGGTATTGCCCAATTTTCAAATCTGACATGCAAAATTGATGACTTGGAAAAATTTGGTGATACTTGCCCCTATGCTTCAATAAAATGCAGGGGAGGGTATTTTTCAGGCTGAGATCAAGTACAGAGATGTGAAATAGCTTGAATAGTCAGTTTTCAAGAAGATTTTAATGGTCCTATATGAATAATTTAGTGCAAATCCAATAAGTATTAAAATATAACTCAATATAAGGGTCTCAGTAATTTGAATCTCACTAAATAGATATGGGTTACAATCTTATAGTTGGTAGAAAAATAGATGTAATAATTCAGATACTATTCAAAGATTTTATAAGTACTATTGAGATGTATTGTAATTTTATTGGTTATATATTTTGATTGTAATGATAAAGAATGTAGAAAAAAAAGACCAAAAACCCTCTCCTTTTATACCCAATAATTTCTCCAATGAACCCCCTTGATTTACCAGTCCTATACATGGCTAATGACACCTCATTCTAGCTAAAAAAGCTTTCCAAAAACTTAAAGAATGACCAATAAAATAATTAGAATGATATAACATGTCAAAATCTTGGAGTAATAGGGATAATTCATCAAAATAAAAGAATAAGCAAAAAAGAGAGTATATGCATGTAATATCTTAAAATAAAAGACTAAAAAAAATAATAACACCAAATATTACAAAAAATTAGAAGGAATCAACAGTAGAAATGATGGGGCTAATTATGAGAATATACTACATGAAATCTCCATCCAAAAATAACCAATAATGACTGAGAAACCACTGAGAAACCCAGAAAAGGGCGTGAGATGTGGGTTAACTACATGCAGCCCTTGGAAGGCGCTTGCATGGGTAAATCCTTGAAAAATTTAGGCAAATTTAAGTGTGGTAGTTAATTAAAGGCACCAAGCTTGAGGTTATTAATGAAATTAGTGCATATAATAAGGTCAATGCACCTATGATTAAATTAGGACACTAAATAAGTGCATGTTGCCTATTCTAGTGTGTTTCACCACAGTGCACAGTGGGAAAAAAGAGTGCACTAAACTTCTAGGGACTATTTTGCTTCTTAAAATGTTCTAATGAGGATTCCAGTAGTGATTCTCTTTGTGTACTCCCTCACCCAGCTTTCATTTATCTCTTGCCTCCCCTTTCTATTTTCCCTCTCTTCTCCTGAGACATCACCTCCTTTTTCCCAATCTAATATATTCTTATTTCTCCTCTCTTTTCAATTTGTTATATCTCCACTTTCCACTCTTATCCTCCCCTTTCACTTTTTATTGTTATAGTAAACTTTCACTTTCCCTTATTATATTCCCCTTCAACTTTCTATTGTTATATTTCCCTTCCACTTTCTATCATTATGTTTCCCTTCCACTATCTATTGTTATATGTCCCTTCCACTGTCTCTCATTCTCCACTTCACTTCACAAATGTTTCAATTACTACTAGACTAAGAAGGAGAAATGGGCATCATCCAAGTCGCTTGCTGTATAGTCTAGAGGCACTGAAAAACAGGTTACTGAAGCAGTGAATAGTTTCCATGTGCATACCAAAGAAAAGCAGAAAAAGTAGACAAAAAAGAAATGCAAGAGCTAAGTGGTGCAGTAATAAATGCAGTGACAGTCGCTCATCATAATGGTGATTTGTACAACTGGAGTTGAAGCTGGTGTAAAGGAGAATAGGGCTCAAACAATATCAGCTTCACTTAAGACTCTACTGTGTTAGCTTAGTGGTGGAAGCTATACTCAGTATTTTTCTCACTGCTAGTCCAAATTTTATTTCCCCCAATACTATACTCAAAAGTGAAAATTTGTGAAGGAGAATGAATGATTATGCTTGCCAGTCTTAATTATGCAATATTAATATCAATATTGAATATCCTCTTTTTTTGATCCTGTTGATATAATATTTTCAGCAACAAATTAAGAATTAAGTAAGCACAAATTTGTCATTTCAATAAATAGATAACTCAATATGATTTTTGCAAATCCAATGAGCTATTCAGGTTTATAATGGAAGTGAAATTGGCCAAGTTATAGCCATTTCAACCTAACATGTGATTTTCACTAAGAAGTGCTATATCTCACTCAAATTTTTAAATAAAATAATAATTTAAAGATATAGAAAGGTTAATATGATGATTCTGAATCCAATGTGCTATTCAAATTAGGAATCCAAGTAAAATTGGAAATTTTATATCCATTTCAACCTAACATGTTATTTTCACTAAGAAGTACTATATCTCATTCATGTTTTTAGCTAAAATAATAATTTCAAGAAATAGAAAGATTAATATAGTGATTTCGAATCCAATGAGCTATCCAGATTTAGAATCTAAGTGAAATTGGAAATGTAATAGCCATTTCAGGCTAACATGTTATTTTCACTAAGAAGTACTATATCCCACTCAACTTTTTAGCTAAAATAGTAATTTTAAGAAATATGAAGACTAATATAGTGATTTCAAATCCAATGAGCTTTTCAGATTTAGAATATAAATAAAATTGGTAAAGTAATGGTCATTTAAACCTAATCGTTATTTTCACTAAGAAGTACTATATCTCACTTAAATTTTTAGCTAAATTAATAACTTTAAGATACAGAAAGGTTAATATATTGATTCCAAATCCAATGAGCCATTCAGATTCAGAATCTAAGTAAAATTGGCAAAGTTATAGCTATTTCAACCTAATATAGGTTGTACTAAGAACTTCCACATCTCACTCAGATTTTAAGTAACCATAATAATTTAAAGATATGTAAATTTTAGTATAGTAATCCCAAGCCAATTAGCTATTCAGATTTAGAATATAAGTCTTATCGGCCAAGTCATAAAAATTAATGAGATGTGTCACTTCTCAGTAAAAATTACATGCTAGGTTCATGTTAAGTTGAAATAGCTATAAATTTACCAATTTACTTAGATTCTAAATTTAAACTACTCATTGTATTTGGAATTACTATATTAACATTTCTATATCTTGAAAATATTATTTTAGCTAAAAATTTGAGTGAGATATAGTACTTCTTAGTGAAAATAACATTTTAGGTTTAAGTTGATATAACATTGAAAATTTTACTTATATTCCTAATCTGAATAGCTCATTGGATTAAGAACCATTATATAAACCATTCTATATCTTGAAATTATTATTTTATTTTAAAATTTGAGTGAGATATAGCACTTCTTAGTGAAAATCACATGTAAGGTTGAAATGGCTATAACTTGGCAAATTTTACTTCCATTCTAAACCTGAATAGATCATTGGATTTGCAACAATCATATTGAATTATCTTTCTATTTCCATGACAAAGTTGTTCTTACTTAATTCGTAATTTGTTGTTGAAAATATTATATCAACAGGATCAAAAAAAGAGGATATTTGTCAGCCTGTATATCTCCAGGACTGAGTAAAAAGTACTTATAAGTTATGTTAAACACATGAACTATACATGGGAATAATAAATAAGAGTACACAAATAGTATACATAAGTAAAATTATGATAATACACAAAAAATGCCATTATAACACCTTATATACACGCATATATCCACCTTTTATAGGTCTTATGTACTTAATATTAAGTTGGAATATGTTAGGGTAATCTTAAGAACCTTAAGTATAAGGCTGCATAATTTTTAAGTACACTTAAAGCTGTTATATTCATTGTTTTATGCAAAAAACAAGAAATGCGCTTTATTTCACTTAAAAGTTGACTATATGCGCTATAAAATTGAGAATATCAAAATTGCGCTTTGACAGATCAATTGGGCTCATTTAGAACTATTGATTTGGCTATTTAAATGCATAAAAATAACACTTTTCAAATTTGGTGTTTTTTATGCCAGAAATGGCTTCTGTGTACTGGCCACATACTGCCTGCTTTTTTCCCGTGTGAATAGCTTCATTTTTAGCAAAGTTAGCTTTTTCACACTATAATTACCCCACATTCTACGCCCACTGTGGGGAAACACACTAAAATAGGCGACAGGCGCTTATTTAGTGTCCTAGCTTAATTAATAATGCATTGACCCTGTTTATATGCACTAATTTCATTAATAACCTCACTCTTGGCACTTTATTTCATCACCACGCTTAAATTCGCCTAATTTTAGTCAAGGATTTACCCGTGCAAGCACCTGCCAAGAACTGCATGTAGTTACCCCACATCTCACGCTCTTTTTTAAGTTTTTGGGTGGTTTCTCAGTCAATTTTGGTTATTTTTGAATGGGAATTTCACGTAGTATAATGTCAGGATTAGCCCCATTATTTCTACAGTCAATCCCCCTTATTATTAAGCTATTATTAACCTTAAAAAGTCTCCTTTAGTCCTTAATATTATTGTTTTATACGCATATACTCTCTTTTTGTCTTTTCCTTTAATTTTGATGGATTTCCCTTATTATTTCAGGATTTTGGCAGTTATTACTCTTCTAATTATGTCATGGGTCACTGGGAATGTTGATGGGAATGTCTATTAGTTGTTTAGAGGCGTTATTAACTGTGTATTGGGTGGTACATCAAGGGAATTATTGGGGAACTCAGTGTGTATAAAAGGAGGAGGTTTTTGGGTTGTATTTCTTCATTCTTTATCATTACAATTTAACCAATATAACCAAACCAATTACAATACATATCAATTAGTACTTTTATAAGACTTTTGAATAGTATCTGAATTTATATAATCTATTTTTCTACCAACTATAAAGATTGTAAGCCATATATAAGAATAGTGAGAATTATATTACTGAGACCTTTATATTTGATTATATTTTACAACTTAGTGGATTAGAACTACAGTATTCATATAGGACCATTAAAATCTTCTAGACAACTGACTATTCAAGCTAGTTCACGTCCTTGTACTTGACCTTAGCCTGACAATTGGGGACCTTTCCTCAAGAATTCTGTTATAATCCTGTAAGTGAAATTTTCAAAAGAAGGTGCACGTAAATAATATCCCTATAGAAATATTTGGATAATTACAACAGGTTGGGGTCACTTATATAGTGATTTCAGAAAAAGAAGCCCTGTTATATTATAAAATTGTGATATTGAATCAACAATTTTACCACTAATTTAACTTATAATTGTTATTAGTTGGTCTGTCAATAGACCAATTAAATTTGAGATCTTTGCAGATAAAATTTTTACCACTAATTTAACATATAATTGTTCTTAGTGGGAGTCTGTCAATAGACCAATTAAATTTGTGATCTTTGCAGATAATAAACCAATTAAACTGATTAATTGTTTTCTTTTAACAGGACTCTTAATCTTTTCTTTTATTGGTTTGTAAAATTCATTAAATATTGAGAAAGAATCATACTGACAGTTGTTTTCTTTTGAATATAAAAACACGGCTACATATTGTAGACCAGTTAAATCAAGTGACCACATAAAAGCATATTTGACTTTTGGCACTTAAATATTCACTTCATACCAATAAGTAAGCAATAAAATTGTCTTCAGTGGTATTGATAAATACTGATAAAACTCCTTTTTGAAGTTTTCATATCTAAACTTTCAATTCTTTAAATTCCACGTAAAAATGTGTGACAACAATGACATTGTAAGTAATAAGGTAAAACCTTATAACTTAAGACCTAGAGCTGAAAGACCTGTTACAGGACATTCAAATGGAGGGCCAGGACTCTCCCATAATCAACAACACTCCGTCAATGTCTCTGGAGGAAAGGGAAAAGCTTTTAAAGCAGGTTTCAATAAAGAAAACAAAAAATACTTTACAAGAACAAGTTCACTCCCTATCCACCCTACTGAACACCTTGACAATAAGAGTCAACAATATAGTGGACCAGATCAACAATCTGGAAAAGAGAGCAGCTCAAGGTTTCATAGAGGTCAACCAAGCTCTAGTGGACATAAAGACTCAACCACCAACAGTGGCACCCAACAATTCCATAGCAACACCTCCAGCCCAAGAGGAGGACCAAAAAATTACTGTAAGCAAATGGAAATGGGATTGGTACGCCCAAAACTACAACAATCCTCAACAGCAGGGCTCCAGCAGTCACCCTTACAGGGGAAAGGCAAGGAGAGGCAGGGGAAGTGGGATAAGACCTTGGTAAGTCATCCAACTTCTTATGATCAATTATATCAACCTGAAAATAAATTACTTATAGGTAATGAGATTGATAAGGAAATATTGGATATTATTGATAAGGATTTAAAGGATTATTCATTTGAACAGAATATGTTAAACTTGTCTTTACATGAGGACAATGTAAATAGTTTTATTGACCACCAGGAAAATACTATTAATATAAAAATGGAATCAAATGAATTAAATCTTGACCCTGAAAATGAGTCTTCTGAATTGGACACGGAAAAAATAGAATATTTTTTAAAAGAGAATCCAATGGAATCAAAAATAATAAGTAAATTATTATTAAGAATTGAAAAATTGGAAGAGTTCTCAAAAGAGTCAAACATTAATACAGAAAATGTATTATTACAGCTAACACAATCATTGAGTACCACAGCCAATAAATTAAAAATTATTGAAAATTCAAATAATGAATTAATCAATGAGAATAAAAGATTAAAATCTGAGATTAGAAATTTAGAAAGTAAATTAGAACACTCTCAGAATATTATGGCTACCATAGAAGGACGTGTAAAATTGTCTTTTTCAAATGTAAATGATACTTTGACTCAAGTACCTGTAATAAAAGATAGGTTACAAAGAGTAGAAATTGAAGTAGCTAACATTTTGAAAAATACTGAAACAATAAAGGATAATACCTCTTATGTAGAAAGAGTACCAGTTTTTATGAAACACTCTGAGGATAAACCAATGATGGAACATGAACATAGTGTCATGGGCTCTGAGAATATAAAATCAGTAAAAGATGAAATAAATGATCATCTTTCTAAAGTAAGTGAATTACTCAATATTCCTCAGGTTAGGGAAGCAAAAACTAGCCAAAAGAACTGGCCTAAGTTAGATCAGTACCCTTCTTTTGACGGGGATTCAAAATCTGATTGGCAACAATTCATACAAAGAATTGATAACTTAAAATTTTCATATAAATTACCTGATGAAGAAATTACTTCAAAGTTAATATCTTTATTTACAGATGTGGCCTTATTATGGTTTGAATCTGTATTGAGTGAGGGAATTAATTACTCCTGGAATGAATGGAAGGCACTAATTGAAAGGCAATTTGGTGGCCCAAAATTTAGAATCACTCAACAAAGACTGTATGAAAGGGCCAGATATAATCCAAATGCTGGAGATAAACCCATGGTCTTCTTAATGAATTTAATAAAAATCATGAAATCTATGGATCCAAAAATGGATTATGAAGAGTGGAAAGAAAAAATAATATACAAGTTGCCTATATCAGTTAGAGACATTATTGTAGCTAGAACTGAAACTGTCAGAGACACCTCTGGATTCATTAATATATGCAATGAGATATTATTAAACCACAAATATGAAACCAAGTATAGTAATTACAGACAAAGTGTTGAAGTGGTAAAACCTACTACAAGTAAGTTACCAGTGGAAAAGAAAAAACCTTCAGCTCCCCTTGTCCCTAAGAGACAAGAAAATAACACTTGTTACAAATGTAATGAGCCTTGGGTTAAAGGTCACACGTGTAAGAAAAGAATAAATGTTATTGAAACCTCACAGAATTCTGAACCTAGTAATCATGAAGATGAGAATGTGGAATCCAGTGAGGATTGCAAGAGTAACATATCTTACAGTGATGATGAAAATGAGATATTTGTATTAGAACAGGATATAATGTTCCTGAATAATGCTATACCTCATACAGACACATCTTTAACTTCAATAGAGGAAGCTGAAATAATTAAAGATGTATCTCATGATACTTACAAAATAACACCTATCAGAGCACCTGTTATCATATGTGGAAAAGAAATGAATGCCATTCTTGACACTGGGGCTGCAGGTAGTGTAGTTTCACTTAATGCATTAATGAAACTTGATAGTAAGTACCAGGAAAAACTAGAACCTGTTCAGACAAAGAACTGGAGGGGTTTTGGTTCAGTATTAAATCCAATTGGCAAATACAAAACTGCTGTATTCTTTAAATATAATAATGGATATGTTAGAGCAGTTTGTGAATTTGTAGTAATGGATAATAATAATTGTAGTGATTGGTTTATTATTGGCAATGATTTATTGACAAAATTTGGCATTAAACTAGATCCTGCAAACAGTTGTTTCACCATAGGGGTGAATGGTAAAAGAAAATTCAAAATATGTTCTGAAAATTCAGTATATACCATTTCTCCTAGAGAAGAACAACTGCAAGGTGGAAGAACCACCAATGAAGTGGGTGAATTGGAAAATGAAATCCAAAAGGCCTCTTTCAGTCCTCAACTCTCAAATATTGAACAAGAAGATATTTTGAGATTGATTAAATCATATCCTATGGCATTTGCTCATGGCTCAAATGAACTAGGATTGGTCAAAGACCATGAGATGAAAATCTCTTTAAGCTGTGATTTGGATAATATTCCTGGCAGCTTAAAAAAGAAACCTTACCCAGCATCTCCTGCAAAAAGGAAAGATATTGAAGACAATATAAAATTGTTGTTGAAAATGGGTATTGTTGAAAAAGTGGACACAACACCTAAGTATTGTGTCATTTCACCAGTATTAATCTCTTATGAAAAAGATAAGGCAAGATTATGTGGTGATTATAGAGCTCTGAATACATATACAGTAGATGATATTTACCCTCTACCAAGGATAGCTTCTATCCATGCTACCTTACAAGGAGCAAAATATATTTCCTGTCTGGATGGGAACAAGGGTTACCACCAGATTCCTGTGGAAAGAAATTCTCAAAATTACTTATTAATAACCACACATATGGGTATATATAAGTATGTGAGAATGCCATTTGGCCCAAAGAATGCCCCTTCAGTCTTCCAAAAATTGATGGATAGTGTTTTTCATCAGGAAATGGTTGAAGGATGGCTATTGGTCTATATTGATGACATCATAGTGTTTTCAAAAACATATGATGAACATTTAAATCACCTGAAAAGAGTCTTTCAAAAAATGGATGAAATTAATATGACTATTGCATTAAAGAAATGTAAGTTTGGATTTCAATCCTTGAAAGTACTTGGACATGTTGTATCTGGATTACAAATTTGTGTTGACCAGAATAAAGTGGCAGCAATTAAAAACATTGGGATACCTAAAAATTTAAAAGAGGTTCAAAGTTTTTTGGGTATGTGTGGATATTATAGACAATATATTAAAAATTACCAATCCATTGCAGCCCCTTTAACAACATTAATCAGGAAGAATGAAGCTTTCATTTGGAATAATGAAAGACAGCACGCCTTTAACAAATTAAAGGAATGTTTAATGTCAGCTCCAATATTGGGACTGCCAGATTTCACCCTACCTTTTATCTTGTACACTGATGCAAGTTTCATAGGTTTGGGTGCTGCTTTACAGCAGAAACAGATAATAAATGGAAAATTATCTCAAGTAGTTATCTGTTATATATCCAGAACCTTAAGAAAAACAGAATTAAGGTATGGTGCCACACAGCTAGAATGTTTAGCCGTGGTGTGGGCTTTGGAGAAACTTCATTACTATCTGGAAGACCAGAAGTTTGAACTTATAACAGATTGCAGTGCAGTAAAATCATTACTAAACATGAAAACACCTAATAGGCACATGTTTAGATGGCAACTAGCTGTACAAGAGTACAGAGGAAGAATGACAATCACTCACAGAGCAGGAACATTGCATTCAAATGTGGATTTATTATCCAGAAGTCCTTTGCCGAATGATGCTGACAACCCAGCTTATGTACCTGAAAATGAGGTTATACATATATTTGGGATTTATATAGTGGATTTAGAAAAAGAGTTTATGCAAACTATATTGGAAAATTATTCATCTGATAAAGATTTGTCTAAACTGTCTACCATTCTTAATGATCCAACAAATGCCTCCATGAGTGCATTAATTAAAACCTTGCCTCCAAAGTATAAAAATGCGTTGGAAAAAGGTAAACTATCAATTGAAGATGGATATATATATTACAGGAAAAAGTTAAGCAATGTAATAGTAATACCACCTTCTATGAAAGAGTTAATGTTGAGTACTTGTCATGATGACATTTTAGCTGGTCATTTTGACTTTAACAAAACATTAACCAGAGTTAAAAATACAGCCTGGTGGATAAACATGAAAGAGGATGTACAAAAATACATTGAAACATGTGACTCTTGTCAGAAATCTAAAAGATTAACTGGGAAGAGAGCTGGGTTGTTACAACAAATAGAGCAGCCAAAAGCTCCATGGGAAATTATAAACATGGATTTTGTAACTGGCTTGCCATTAGCAGGAAAAGAAAGTTTCAATTCTTGCTGGGTAATAGTGGATAGATTAACAAAAATGTGTAAGTTTATCCCTACCCATAAAGAGGTATCTGCAAAAGACTTGGCATTACTATGGTGGACTCAGATGATGAATACTTCTGGGTTCCCCAAAGCCATAATCTCTGACAGAGATCCTAAATTTACTTCAGAGTTCTGGACATCTTTGATGGAAGTATCAGGTTGTCAATTAAAATTGTCTACAGCACACCATCCACAAACTGATGGGCTGGCTGAGAGAATGATACAAACTCTAGAAGACATGATCAGAAGATATTGTGCCTTTGGATTAGAATACAAAGACAATGAGAAATTCACACATGACTGGGTAACATTAATTCCTGGCCTTGAATTTGCTTATAACAGCACAACTCATTCTGTAACAGAGAAGAAACCATTTGAACTCTGGCTGGGATACGTACCAAATACCCCAGTAAATCATTTAAATAAACTACCAAGGTTGGATATACACCCTGGCACTAAATCCTTTATTCATATGCAACAAATGTGTAGAAAGCATGCGGAAGAATGCATCCAAAAAGCATTTGAATATGAAAAGAAAAGGTGGGACAAATCTCATAAAGAATTTGAATTTAAAAAGGGAGATGAAGTCCTCATATCAACACTACATTTTAACTTACAAGGTAATGTTAAATTAAAGGATCCCTTTGTAGGACCTTTTGTAGTAAATAAAATGGTTGGGAATAATGCAGTGGAAGTCATATTATATGCTCCATATGATAGGAAACATCCAGTTTTCCCTATCTCATTATTGAAACCTTACCATGCAAATGATCCTGACTTATTTCCAAAAAGAAGGGGAAGGCCTAAAAAGCAACCTGAAGAAATTGTGGAAAAAGCAGAGATTGAAAAAATACTCAAGAAAAGAATCCTTACTAAAGAAAAAGGAACTGAGTATTTACTAAGATTTAAAGGGAAATCAAATGAATTTGATAAATGGATACCTGAAAAAGAAATTTCTAATTTATCCACCCTTCTTAAAAAATTTAAACAGAAATAAATTTCTGTTCAACCAGCTGAGGGGTTAAAAAACCAGTACTCATAATATTTTATTATGTTTTATTTCTTTAAAGTTGAATCTTTAATGCTACAGATTTATTCTGAATACCTGAAAATTACAAATTAAATAAAATAAAATGTATGACTTATCATTTTTTTTATTGTTTTTTTTGGGTGGGCGAGTGTCAGCCTGTATATCTCCAGGACTGAGTAAAAAGTACTTATAAGTTATGTTAAACACATGAACTATACATGGGAATAATAAATAAGAGTACACAAATAGTATACATAAGTAAAATTATGATAATACACAAAAAATGCCATTATAACACCTTATATACACGCATATATCCACCTTTTATAGGTCTTATGTACTTAATATTAAGTTGGAATATGTTAGGGTAATCTTAAGAACCTTAAGTATAAGGCTGCATAATTTTTAAGTACACTTAAAGCTGTTATATTCATTGTTTTATGCAAAAAACAAGAAATGCGCTTTATTTCACTTAAAAGTTGACTATATGCGCTATAAAATTGAGAATATCAAAATTGCGCTTTGACAGATCAATTGGGCTCATTTAGAACTATTGATTTGGCTATTTAAATGCATAAAAATAACACTTTTCAAATTTGGTGTTTTTTATGCCAGAAATGGCTTCTGTGTACTGGCCACATACTGCCTGCTTTTTTCCCGTGTGAATAGCTTCATTTTTAGCAAAGTTAGCTTTTTCACACTATAATTACCCCACATTCTACGCCCACTGTGGGGAAACACACTAAAATAGGCGACAGGCGCTTATTTAGTGTCCTAGCTTAATTAATAATGCATTGACCCTGTTTATATGCACTAATTTCATTAATAACCTCACTCTTGGCACTTTATTTCATCACCACGCTTAAATTCGCCTAATTTTAGTCAAGGATTTACCCGTGCAAGCACCTGCCAAGAACTGCATGTAGTTACCCCACATCTCACGCTCTTTTTTAAGTTTTTGGGTGGTTTCTCAGTCAATTTTGGTTATTTTTGAATGGGAATTTCACGTAGTATAATGTCAGGATTAGCCCCATTATTTCTACAGTCAATCCCCCTTATTATTAAGCTATTATTAACCTTAAAAAGTCTCCTTTAGTCCTTAATATTATTGTTTTATACGCATATACTCTCTTTTTGTCTTTTCCTTTAATTTTGATGGATTTCCCTTATTATTTCAGGATTTTGGCAGTTATTACTCTTCTAATTATGTCATGGGTCACTGGGAATGTTGATGGGAATGTCTATTAGTTGTTTAGAGGCGTTATTAACTGTGTATTGGGTGGTACATCAAGGGAATTATTGGGGAACTCAGTGTGTATAAAAGGAGGAGGTTTTTGGGTTGTATTTCTTCATTCTTTATCATTACAATTTAACCAATATAACCAAACCAATTACAATACATATCAATTAGTACTTTTATAAGACTTTTGAATAGTATCTGAATTTATATAATCTATTTTTCTACCAACTATAAAGATTGTAAGCCATATATAAGAATAGTGAGAATTATATTACTGAGACCTTTATATTTGATTATATTTTACAACTTAGTGGATTAGAACTACAGTATTCATATAGGACCATTAAAATCTTCTAGACAACTGACTATTCAAGCTAGTTCACGTCCTTGTACTTGACCTTAGCCTGACAATATTAGATATTGATATTCATATTGCATAATGAAGACTGGAAAGAATAATCATTCATTCTCCTTCACAAATTTTCACTTTTGAGTATAGTATTGGGGAAAAAAAATTTGGACAAGCAGTTAGAAAAATAATGAGTATAGCTTCCACCACTAAGCTAACATAGTAGAGTTTTAAGTGAAGATGATATTGTTTGAGCCTTATTCTCCTTTACACCAGCTTCAACTTCAGTTGTACAAATCACCATTATGGTGAGTGACTGTCACTGCATTTATTACTGCACCACTTAGCTCTTACATATACTTTTTTTCTACTTTTACTGCTTTTCTTTGGTATGCACATGGAAACTCTTCACTGCTTCAGCAACCTGTTTTTCAGTGCCTCTAGACTATTCCATGAGAAACTTGGATGATGCCCATTTACCCTCCTTAGTCTAGTAGTAATTGAGGAGAGTAATAAGAATAGAGTGGAAATAAAGGAAGAAGACATAAGGTAGGGGGTGGGAGCAATGAGATAGAACACAGTCATTCAGTGAGATAGACTGAAGTTGCAAGCAGAATCACAACAAGGGATAGAAAAAAGCACTAGACGTCTAGTGCACACTTTTTTCTTGCTGTGATGGGCGTAGAATGTGGGGGTTATTATAGTGTGAAAAAGCTAACTTTGCTAAAAATGAAGCTATTTACATGGGAAAAATGCAGGCAGTATTTGGCCAGTACACAGATGCCATTTCTGGCATAAAAAACACCAAATTTAAAAATTGCTATTTTTATGAATTTGAGTAGAAAAATCAATAGTCCTAATTAAGAAATATTGATCTGTCAAAGCACATTTTTAATATTATTAAATTTAAAGTGCATAAAGTCAACCTTTAAGTGATTTAAAGCGCATTGTTTTTCACATAAAAAAACAAAAAAAATAGCTTTAAGTCTGCTTAAAAATTTTTTAGAAATATGTTTAAGGTTCTTAAGATTACCCTAAAGTATTCCAACTTAATATTTTTTAAATAAGCCTTATAAAAAGTGGATATATGTGTGTATATAAAGTGTTACAATGGCATATATTGTATTTTCACTTATGTATACAACTTGTGTAACTTTATTTATTGTTCCCATGTATAGTTCATGTGTTTAACATAATTTGTAAGTACTTTTTAATCAGTCCTGAGTATATCCAGGCTGACACTTGCCCACCCAAAAAAAAAACAAAAAATTGATACGTTATACATTTTTTTATTTTATTTTTCAGGCATTCCAAAACTTCTGTAGAATTAAAGATTAATTCTTTAAAGAAATAATACTTAATAAAATATTATGAGTACTGTTTTTTAACCCCTAAGCTGTTTTAACAAAATTTTATTTTGGTTTAAATTTTTTAAGAAGGGAGGATAGATTTGAAATTATATCTTAATAAATACTCAGTTCCTTTCTCTTTAGTGAGGATTCATTTCTTGAGTATTTTTTCAATATCTTCTTTTTCCAAAATTTCTTCAGGTTGATTTTTAAGTCTTCCTCTTCTTTTTGGAAAGAATTCATGATCATTTTAATGGCAAGGTTTTAATAATGAGATAGGGAAAACTGGATGTTTTGTATCATATGGGGCATATAATAGGGAGTATCAAAGTTGACAGATCCACAATTAAGTTAATTGCGGATAAAAATCCTTATACCCCAATTATCTTCCACAAATATTTTTTCTAATAATTGGGTTATTAGACATTTTACATGTCAAAGTTGACCACTTATCCAAAATTTTTATACTCAATTTTTCATAACCAGATATCAGACAACTCTCTGTCATAACCACATCTTGGCCTACTTTCATTCATAGCCACATCTTTGCCTACTCTCTGGATATCCTTTCTACCTTTCTTCACACTCCCATTCTCATCTCATCCTGTCTATTCTCTCCATTCAGAACACCTTGCTATCTCATCTGCTAGTTTTTTCTCCTTTTCATTTTCAATTATCTTAAAATTCTCTGTCATCATAGATCTTCTCAAAGGCAGCCTTCCCCCAGTTGTTCTTCAAATCACACTACTCCCCCTTTCCCCCTCTCAGCCAAGAGATCAAAGACTGTTCAATTGAAAAAAGATGATCATCTAATTCTTATCAACTGGCTGAAAACTAAATCTAACTATGATTCTTGTTTTTTTACTGAAAATGCAACTAAAGTAGGACAGCCCAGGCATCAAAAGTTAATGGTTATCTATTAATGGCTAATGAGTTAGGGAATAAGACAAAGGGAAGGATATATCTTTTACCTAAACATATTTCTGAATTTTGTGGCATTCCACATCTGGGTAGGCCAATTAGGTGAAAATTTGATTTAATATTGGCTGAAAGGAAACTATGGTGTTACTGGGTGTTAATTTGGTCATTATGGATATTTTTGGATTAATTTGTGGCATTTTGGAATGTTTATATGATGGTATTTTTATTGTGATTTGATTTTTTTGTGGCTTTGGCAATGGTTTCACTGGATTTTGGGGAGGATTCTCCAACTTTGGGTATTTTCTGGGGCTCTTATTGGTTTATTTTTGATGATTAGTAGCAATTTTCTGGATTATAAGGCTGGATATTTGGAATTTTGGAAGGTGATTAATATCATTTAATAGCCCAGATTTTTCTCTATCTTTTATGTCTTGATGGTTTTTTATCATATTTTACTGTTTTCTTAGTTTTTTACTTGATTTAGTGACTTATAGTATTATTGGTGGATATGGTGTGCTGATGAAATGGCCACTGAGCTCCAGTGCTCTAGTGCGCTCCGGTTTGCTCCAGTGATTTTCCAGTGAAAAAGTGAAGTGTACTGGAAAAATTCTGTCATTGTGGCAAAGTTTGGTCATGGTGGCAAAATTATCTCACTGTGGCAAATTTAGCTCACTCTGACAAAATTAGCTCATTATTGCAAAAAGAGCTCATTGTGGCAAAATTTGCTCACAATGGGAAAGTCTGGTCACTGGGTTAAAGTTTGGTCACAGGACCAAAGTTTGGCCACTGTACCAAAGTTTGGTGACTGTAGAAAAATTTGGCTATTGTGGTAAAATTTGGTTAGAATTTATTATGCTTATTAGATCAATAGTTTATTGTAGATCCTATGCATGTAGGGTATTGTTGGAAAGGTATGGAGTAGGAGAATCAGATAGGAAGGGGGAAAATCTTAGTCTTCTACATGTTTTTGTCTTTTTAGTTTTGATATTAAGGGTCTTTTTTGATAATCAACAATTTTTAACATAAAACAACAATTATAATAAAAATATTAACATATAGGGTAACATTGGATAGATCTCATCCTGGGGGACTCAAATTTATTTCTTTTCTAATAAAATTCATAAAATAAAAATATAATTTGCTACACTCTTTAATTTTGGTGGGAAACTGGATAAACCTGGGGCAGTCCTTTAATAAGACACCTTTGAATGGGTCATTCCAAGGGTAGTTTCTGGCATACTTTACTGTACTTTTCAGTCTCTGGGGCAAGTGTTGTGGCTTATTCTAAGTATTTTATGTGACTAGTATCAGTGTAATATGGTATTAGTTATTTGTTTTGGGGGTGTAATCATTGATTGCACTTAGATTTTAATTAAGTATAGGTTTTCATTGCTTTCAAAGTTTTTCAATCAGGATTTCATCTATTCCACTCTTCAAGTTGATCTTCAAGCTTAGTTAATTGAATCTTATGTTTACTTAGAGGGACAGGGATTTCTTTTTGTCTTTCCAACTCCCTTGGATTCTGCCTGCAGCAAGGTGACTGTAGGAGTTTATTCTACAGTTTTGGCACCCAACATGGGGTTCAAATTCTCTAGCTTCTGAAGAAACTTACTTTTTGGACTTCTGGATTTTGGTTTTCTGGTTGTTGGATTTTGATTGGTTGGTTTTTTTGGTGATTCTGGTAACTGGCTGAGACAGTACAGGATCTGTTGTTGTGGTCTAGGTATAGGGCTGAACCCTTTCTAGATCTGTTGGTTTTGCTGTGGTTGTTGAGATCTAGGTAAAGGGTTCAACCCTTGCAATATCTAATGTTTGTTGTTTTATCCTAGTAAAGGGCTGAACCCTTGTAGGATATTGTTGGTTGTCTGTTAAAGGGCTGAACCCTTGCAGATTTTTATTGGTTTCTGGTGCTATTTTTGGATGTTTTCTGGTATTGGATCTGGTGTTTTCGCTGCTGGTGTACCTGTTAGGGCATCAGTAAGATTGTATCTTGGTATGGGCTCAAGTTTTCTGGTGATAATTTGGATGGGTTTTTATATAGGTATAAAACTGCTGCTGGATTGGATGGAGCTTTACCTTTGGATATGGTGAAACAGATTAGGTTTTTTATGGGAGACAGAGAGGTGGAATTGGAGGTTATTTCTATGGATGGATATAAAGGCCAAGATTGGGGAAAGCTGAAGTTGGAAATGCAAAAGAGGTGGTCAAAGGTATATTCATTGGAGGATCTGAAGGATATAGCTAGGAAATGGGAATATAAAGGTGGTGTCAACTCTCTTGGTCAGTATCAACAGGTTATGGTTGAATTCCAGGTGGTTTTGGATTATTTGTTGTAGTATGAAATTTCATATGAAGATAATAAATCAAAGTATGTTTTTTGGGATGCTATGGGGGAAAAGATTAAGAAAGATGCTTTGATGGTGCTTTTTAATGCTAATTTGATGAAGAATCTCCCAAATGGAGAAACTAAGATTCCTGGTGTGGAGGTGCTAAAGAAGTTTATTTTGGAACATCTGGATACTCATAATTATGTTGATTTGGACTCAGGAGAAGACGCTTTAGTGACTCAAGAGGTAGAAGAGGTAGCTTGTGTAAAGATTCTGGATTTAGCTATTCCTGAAGATTTTGGCCAGCTTGAGGATATTGTTTTGGATGAAAATTCTGTTGGGAAAGAAGATTTTACTGAAGATGAAAATATTTCTGTCACTAATGAAGAATGTTTGAATTTTAGGGAAGATATTGTGCTGGTTTATTTGGAGGATTATTCAGAGGATAATTTCTCATTGTTTTTTACATCAGGAGCAGAAATTAACTTCAACAAAGAGGTGGATTATGATGAAGGATTTGGAATATTTATGAAGGATTTGTTTCAATATCAGGAAGAGATTTTAATATTGGACATGGGTTTTCCTGCGCTTATGAAGAGTGCAGAGATTTTGGATAATATGGTGTATAAATTGGATGCACTCATATTTTGGAAAAATATGGTTTATTTTTTATGTCCTTTGGTAGGGCAAATGCTGATGATTTGTTTTTGTGGTTATTGGAATAAGTTGAAATGCCCTTGTGGTGAATTTTTGGGTTTCTAACAGGGGATATCAGGAATATGAATTCTCCAAAATGAGGATAAACTACCCAAAACTGCCTGAAAATTTTTTATTGTCTCTTTTATGATCTCTTTTGGATTCTCTTTTGCTTCAATGTTTTTTTATTTCTGTCTTCCTCCTGCAAGAGGATAAACTGCATTTCAAAAAGTCAACATCAAGAAAAAAAAAGCTCAGAATAATCAAATAAAACATCAAGAACAAAAATTGTATAAATATTCTCTTTTTGTCCTCCAGCAAGAGGAAAAACTGAACCATTAAAATTGAATTCAACTTAAAATCTCTGGATAATTTAAAAATCAAGAAAAAAAATATTTTTGAAGATTATTAACACTCTCTTATTTTTACTCCTCCAGAAAGAGAGGTTAAACAGAAAAAAAATTAATGAAAATTTTTGGGATGACCCTTATGAAGATGACAACTAACTCCTGCATGAGGATAAACTGCTAACATTCATACTTTTGATGATTCTTTTCTTATTTCTAAAAATAAAAATCAAATTAAAAATTGTCTGAATAATGAAAAAATAGATAAAAATATTTTTGAAAATTCTGATAATTCTGTTTCTAAAAACTTTAATAAATCTTTTCCAAACAATAAAAATAAAAATGATAAAATTTCTTTTTTGGATTTATTTAATTTTTGGGATTCTAATAATTCTTTTTTTTTTAATTCTGTTACTCTTAATTCTGATGAAGATGAAGATTCTGTTGATGAAAGGAGCTCAATTCCTCAAGTACATATGGAAGTGGAAGTGGCAAAAAATAAGAAGGTTGCAGTAACAGTTAAACCAATTAATGAAGTGCTGCCAACTTGATTGAATCATCTGTTGAAGAGACCTCTTTTGGCAAGAGATCCATATGAAACTCCTTTAAGCAAGAATCCTCCTGAATTTTCTGAAACATCAAGAATTACTTTTGATAGGATTGGTGTTGTTAATTTTGGGCCAGAGAGTTGGTTATCTGGTGAGGAGATGAAGTTGTTGTTGGATGTGATGGCTTTGAGGGAGAAAACTATTGCTTTTGTGGAAGAAGAGAGCGGTGTAGACAATCCTATAGTACTAGCTATAGGCCTTGACCAAGGGAGTTGGAGAAAAACCAGAGAGAAAATCCCCTGTCCCTTTAGAAAAATAGAGTGAGATTTACTTGCTAAAGTAAGTTGGTTCCTGTTTTGCTAAAGCTCCTGTTTAACACACTTGACTGCTTGATGAGCCAAGAAAGTAGTCCCCAGATAGACTACCATACCAAAGAACTGAAATGTAGAACAAAGTCCACACCAGAGACAACAAAGATACTTGATGTAGGCTACAAATCCACACTAGAGACAGCAATAATACTTGCTATAGCTTGCAAGACTATAACAGAGAAAACAGTTGCCAAAGTTAAGTTAAATGAAGAACTTACTTGCAACAAACACAGTCAATTGTGGCCAGAAAACAGTGAAAACTGAGTGAGGAACAATGATATCACCTCCGGATGGTTGTATGATGATTAAGGTTACCCCAAACTGTCTTATTCACTATGTACACACAGACCACTAACTAAGAGCCCATGCGCACCCACCAAATTGCATAAAAAACCCTCCTGAAGCACTCCCCAACCTCCTAAAACAGAGGTGGGCGGGCCGCCCGACGTCGGAGATGCCGCCTGAAGCAGCCCGGCCTCCCTGAAGCCAGAAAACCAACAAAAACCACTAATCTACTTAGAAAAATTAGCTACAACTACTAAAACTTTTAAAACACGGAATTTCACTATAACAACGTTGAGACATAAAATATAGAGAAAAATTAGCTCTATCCAATGGTACTAAGCACTTAACCCTAAGACTTAAGGTTAGCCCATAAAACACTAAAAACAAAATTAAACAGAAATCTTTTATAAATGAAAAATGAGGAAATGACCCCTTAAAACTTAGAATATGAAAAATGTCTTCAAGACATAAAATATAAAGAAAAACAAGGGCTATCCAATGATAGTACCCACATACCCGCATACCCAATATCCACGGAATAAAACCAGAAAAATACCCTATTCCTTAACAGATGTCAATTAAGACATGCACAAACCGCGCCAAATCACAAAACAAAGGCCCCTTCCAATGTTGGAAGACCACAGAGGTGTGTTGAAGCATTCTTATGGTGAAACTTACAAGATTCTGGTTGTTTGTCATGAACCTTGGAAACTCAAGCCGATTCCGATTCCTGCTGCTCTTAAAAATGATTATATTGAGGTTTTTAGGGAAAGGATTAGGACTGGACTTTATGAACAATCATCATCAAGCTATTCAAGTCCTGTTTTCTGTATCAAGAATCCCAATGGAAATCTTAGAGTGGTTCATGATCTTAGGGAATTGAATAGGGTGACTATAAAAGATGCTGGTATTCCTCCAAGTGCAGAGGAATTTGTTGATGCTTTTTCTGGAAGGGTACATTATGGTTTGGGTGATATTATGGGGGGCTATGATGAAAGAGAATTACATCTGGATTCAAGACCTCTGACAACTTTTGATACTCCTCTTGGACGGTTGCAGCTGACTAGATTACCTCAAGGCACTACTAATTGTGTGGCTTTTTATCAAGCACAAATGGCTTGGATTCTTCATAATGAAATTCCACAGTATGCTGGTATATTTATTGAAAATGGTTAAATTAAATGTCCTTCAACTGATTATGATAATGAAGTGTTGGAGGTGAATCCAGGTATTAGGAGGTTTATCTGGGAGTATGCAGTAACTTTGGAAAGGATTTTGTTTAGGATTTAAGAAGCTGGTTTAACTATTTCTGGTTCTAAATTTTCTTGTTGTGTTCCAGCTTTGGAGATTCTTGGTCATGTGGTGTGTAGGTAAGGCCGAATTATGTCAAGGAAGAAGGTCAACAAAATTCAATCTTGGCTGAGACCTAGAAACACTACTGAAGTTAGAAGATTTTTTGGGGAATGTGTTTATGTTAGGATGTTTATTAGGAATTTCTCTTTATTGGAAGCTCCATTGAGAAGGTTAACTAGGAAGGATTCTGATTGGGATTGGGATGAAGCTTGTGAAGACGCTTTTTTTAAGTTGAAGAAGGTGGTTGGTGAAGATATTATTCTTTGTAAGTTGGACTATGGTGAAGGAGCTGGTAGGATCTATTTAGCTGTTGATTCTAGTCAGTGGGCTTCTGGTGCAGTACTTTCTCAGATGGATAAGGGTGGTTATATTAGACCGGTTAGGTATCAATCTGTAGTTTTTACTGAGGTGGAAGCAAGATATTCAAAACTGAAGTTGGAACTCTGTGGTGTGGCAAAAATTTTGAAGAAACTTCAAAATATCTTATGGGGTCAACATTTTGAACTTCAAGTGGAGGCTAAATCTTTAATTCAGATGATTAATTCACCTAGTTTACCTAATGCTCCAATGACTAGGTGGGTAGCTTTTATTCAACATTTTTCATTTGATTTAGTGCACAGGCCTGGAAAATCTTTCACTATGCCAGATGGATTGTCAAGATTGTAGATGATTTTGATTCAGAAGAATTCAATAAAGATATACCTATAATCAAGGCCAGTACCAAGGGTGCTAAGGACTTTCCCTACCTCCCCCATGAGGTTAAAATGGCTGGTTCTATTTTTGTTGAATTTGATGATGTCAATGATCTAGATGATCATGAGGTTTTTGTAGATAAAGATGGTGTAGTTTTTCGGGATAATGGGAAGTTGGTTAATGGTATTTCTGTTTGGGATCTGAAGGAGGATAGTGGTAGCATGGAAAGATGTTCAAATGCGGTGGATTATTTGGAATTTAGCAAACAGCCAAATTCTCAGAGAATGATTGCTCACTCACAAGTGGGAGACATTGGGGACAGGGAGGTTCCTTTGGATGTTATATTATTGGATTTTTCTGATGAAATTTGGGGCCAGACTGGGTTTTATTTATTAATGGTGAAATATTTGTTGTGTCTGGGAAAACCAGAAGAATGTGATGAAGCTGAATGGGTGGCTATCAAAAAGAAGTCACCTGGTTTTTATTTGTCTGGTAGAAGGTTGATGAAAAGAAGACATCCAAATCCTCAAGTTGTTTTATCTCATAGAAAAGGTCAAGAATTGGTGATGAAATCTCATGAAGATTTAGGGCATAGAGGCTTTGGAGAAACTTACAAGCGGACTTCTAATAGGTTTTGGTGGCCTGGAATGAAGATGGATGTTAGATATTGGGTTCATTCATGTGAAGAATGTCAGAGAAGAAGTTATTTAAGGCCAAAAGAACCTGGAAATGCTACTGGTGAAAATACTATCTTTGAACAGGTTAGTTTTGATGCTGTTCACATCAAGGAAGGTAAATATAAGTACTTGATTGTGGAAAGGGATGATTTGTCTGGTTGAGTTGAGGCTGTTCCTCTTATTATTTTATCTGCTAAAAATGTAGCAGAATTTTTGATGAAGGAATGGGTGTATAGGTATGGTGTTATGAAGTTGGTAACTGTTGATGGTGGCTCTGAGTTTGGTGCAGACTTCAAGGAAGCTGTTTCAAAAATTGGCTCAAAGGTTAGGGTGGAGAACCCATATTATCCTGAAGCAGAATGAATGGTTGAAAGGGGGAATCAAATTATTAAGGATGCTTTGGTTAAAATGTGTAGAAAAAGTGCTGAAAAGTGGAGGTATTATTTACCCCTTGTTTTATTTGCTGACAGGATTACCACCAAGAGGACAACTGGTTATTCTCCTTATGAATTAGTTTTTGGTCAGAAAGCTTTTTTACCGGTTGATCTTGAAGATGAATCTTATCTTGGTGTTGATTGGGATGTTTTCAAAACTACTGAAGATTTTCTCTTTTCTAGAATGCAACAGTTAGAGAAGAAGGAAGAATATCTGGAGAAGGCACACACTAGAATGATCAAGATCAGGGATCAGTCTGTCAGGTATTGTGATCAAAGGTTGGATCATAGACTCAGGAAGTCTTTGAGGCCTGGTGATATGGTGTTGGTGTATAATAGGAGTTTGGAAAGTCAGTGGTGGATAATGTTTTCTGATAGATGGAATGGACCATATAGGATTAGAGAACAGGTTTCTGGTGGTTCATATGTTTTGGAAGAGCTGGATGGTGTTGTCTTGAAGAAGAGGGTAGCCGCTGATCAAGTGAAGAAGTTTTACCCTAGGGGAACAAAGAGTGCTGAAGTTTGACTCCAAAATGAGGATAAACTACCTACAATCATTTTGAAGGTGACTCCAAAATGAGGATAAACTACCTACAATTGTTTTGAAGGTGACTCCAAAATGAGGATAAACTACCTACAATTGTTTTAAAGGTGACTCTGAAATGAGGATAAACTACCTACAATTGTTTTAAAGGTGACTCCAAAATGAGGATAAACTACAACATCAATCTTTTAGAAAATCTCACAGTCTTTCAAGAAATCAATCATTACTTCAATTTTAAAATTTTATTTTGCAGTGAAAATATGAGGTGGAAACAAATTTTGTTAGGACTGTTCACAGGAGAAACTTCTAGATTTAATATTGGCAAGTTTGGGGGTAATTGATGAGTTGGAAGCTTTATTCACAATTACCCCCCAATATTTGTTTCCAACCCTTCTCTGTTTCTAGTTGAATCCTGGCTTAGTTTTTGTTATATATGTAGTCCTCTATGACTATAAACTGGAGCCTTACGCTGACACAGCACAATCTTTTGGAAGTCTGGATTCAAGAATTTTGTTTTGTTTCATTTTATTTGTTTTTCTGTTTTGTTGTTGTTTTTTTTAATTTACTTTATTTTTAATTTTAAAAAAAATTTTGTTATATTGGGGTGGATGATCACTGGTGGTCTCCAATCATTTTTTCAAATTGGAGGGAGCCCACCCAGTGATCATTAGTTTGTTTTCTTGATTTTCATTAAATTATCATTTTTCAAATTTTCAAATTTTCAAAATTTATTTTCAAAAATTTTATTTATGTTATATTTTTAATTTTTCTTTCTTGTGTATCCACAAACAATGTGCACTTGGATGTGGGTATGGTGTCAGGGGTTTAGCTCATCCAAATGGCTGGGGGAAATCTTTTTATTTTTAATCTGTTAGTCCATCAAGATCTAAAACTGAAAATTCTTTTCAAGATTATATATGATTGGTCCTAAACTTCAAGACTGTGGAAAACTGAAGATGTCAATAAAACTAGGAATTATAATGGTCAAGATTTGAGGAGGTTTTCTTTTAGTTAGAAGTGTTCATTGGGGAACCTTCAGATTAAATATTGGCAAGTGTGGGAGTAACTGATTGGCTGGCTTCTCTATCAAAAGTTACCCCACAAAGTTTGTTTACCTGCTTATTTTTTTCTAGGTTGATCTCTAGCGTTGGTTTTGTGATTCAGGTAAAAGTCCTCTAAGACTATATACTGATGAATTTTTATGCTTGAAGACTTAAATATATCAAGTAGAATGTATTTTTGTGGTCCTCTATGACCTTAAACTGGAGCTTTTGTCAATCATTAATTTGGACACTCATTATGAAGAATTGGAATGATTTTCCAAATCACACACCACACAATATGGGGGGCGGACTTGCTAGCAAGTCCGCAACCTTGGACCCAAACTCACCATAGATTGAACACACATTGAGCTATTGATAAAGGAACCATTCAATCAGGGATGAACACCACTCAGCAGAACAGTTTTAGGTGGGTGTTCAAGTAGAGTTCAGTATGGGTTCAGTATGAGTTCAGTCTGAGTTCCATCTGAGTTCCATCTGAGTTCAGGTTGAGGACTTGCTAGCAAGTCCACCCCCTATATTGCGTAGTGACAGTCATTTTTTTTATCAATAACTCATTTAAAAGATTATATGGAATCTACCTCCTCAAATTAAAATTATGCAGATAACTTTGGATTGTGGAATTTTGGTTTTAATGATCATCAAGATTTATTTTAGAAGAGGAATGGAATTGCGTTGGGAATAGGTGATTTAGTTGGTCAAAATTTTTGTTTGTGGAGATTTTTGGTTATAGGCCTGATTTGGTGATGTAGGATAATTGATATGATGGATGAAGTTGTGGAAATTGGAGGGCCTCATGATGGTGTCTAGGTCATTTCAGTTCTATCCCAGTAGGAGTGGAAGCCTACTCTCTTAATTTCATTGGGGATGTAAAGTTTGTTAGAGAGGAATTAGAGGACCTTATGGTGATGTATAGATCATTGCAGTTCTAGCTCAGTAGGGGTGGAAGCCTACTCTCTTATTCTTAGCAATAGAAACATCAGAATCAGATGGATATTTTTTTATATTTCAGCACCAACTAAAACATCAAAACTCAATCATATGAAACTAATAATTTTGGTAAAAGATTTATATCAAGAATGGCTAATTTGGATCATTAGAAAATTTCTCAGCACTCTTATTAAAGTCTTGAATGATAGCCCAACTTTCCTCAAGGTCAGAAGGAGAAGAAGCCATGTGCAATCTAAAGTTTGGAATCTTTTATTGGAAGAAAAATGCCAATATAGTTGTTGTCATTGTCCAATTGGTTGGAAGAAGAAGCCTCAAGGGGCTTAGGTTTATCTATATGGGTTAAAAGTTTTTAATTTTGGAAAATTTATGGTTAAGAAAACTCACCTTTTTTTGAAAGAGAACTGGTTATATTTTGTTGAATGGCCAATAAAAAAATTCTTGAAGAATTAGAAGATCCACTATGAAAACTAGGGGAATCTGAAGAGTTCATGATGACTATGATGGTAGTTTTTGAATATAAATTTCAATGCATAATTGGTTGGAATGGGGAAATTCCTTATTGGAGGGAGGATGTGGCATTTCACATCTGGGTAGGCCAATTAGGTGAAAATTTGATTTAATACTGATTGAAAGGAAATTATGGTGTAACTGGGTGTTAATTTGGTCATTATAGATATCTTTGGATTGATTTGTGGCATTTTGGAATGTTTATATGATGGTAATTTTATTGTGATTTGATGTTTTTATGGATTTGGTAATGGTTTCACTGGATTTTGGGGAGGATTTTCCAACTTTGGGTATTTTCTGGGGCTCATTTAGGTTTATTTTTGAAGATTAGTGGCAATTTTCTGGATTATAAGGCTGGATATTTGGAATTTTGGAAGGTGATTAATATCATTTAATAGCCCAGATTTTTCTCTATCTTTTATTTCTTGATGGTTTCTTATCATATTTCACTGTTTTCTTAGTGTTTTACTTGATTTAGTGATTTATAGTATTATTGGTGGATATGGTGTGCTGATGGAATGGCCACTGAGCTCCAGTGTTCCACTGCGCTCCGGTTTGCTCCAGTGATTTTCCAGTGCAAAAGTGAAGTGTACTGGAAAAATTCTGTCATTGTGGCAAAATGATCTCACTGTGGCAAATTTAGCTCACTCTGGAAAAATTAGCACATTATAGCAAAAAGAGCTCATTGTGGCAAAATTTGCTCACAATGGGAAAGTCTGGTCACTGGGTTAAAGTTTGGTCACTGTGCCAAAGTTTGGTCACTGTACCAAAGTTTGGACACTGTACCAAAGTTTGGTGACTGTGGAAAAATTTGGCTATTGTGGCAAAATTTGGTTAGAGTTTATTATGCTTATTAGATCAATAGTTTATTGTAGATCCTATGCATGTAGGGTATTGTTGGAAAGGTCTGGAGTAGGAGAATCAGATAGGAAGGGGGAGAATCTTAGTCTTCTACATGTTTTTGTCTTTTTAGTTTTGATATTAAGGGTCTTTTTTGATAATTAACAATTTTTTAACATAAAACAACAATTATAATAAAGATATTAACATATAGGTTACCATTGGATAGATCTCATCCTGGGGGACACAAATTTATTTCTTTTCTAATAAAATTTATAAAATAAAAATATAATTTGCTACTCTCTTTAATTTTGGTGGGAAACTGGATAAACCTGGGGCAGTCATTTAATAAGGCACCTTTGAATGGGTCATTCCAAGGGTAGTTTCTGGGGTACTTTACTGTACTTTTCAGTCTCTGGGGCAAGTGTTGTGGCTTATTCTAAGTATTTTCTGTGACTAGTATCAGTGTAATCTGGTATTAGGTATTTGTTTTGAAGGTGTAATCATTGATTGTACTTAGATTTTATTAAATATAGGTTTTCATTGCTTTCAAAGTTTTTCAATCAGGATTTCATCTATTAAACTCTTCAAGTTGATCTTCAAGCTTAGTTAATTGAATCTTACATTTACTTAGAGGGAAAGGGATTTCTTTTTGTCTTTCCAACTACCTTGGATTCTGCCTGCAGCAAGGTGACTGTAGGAGTCTATTCCACAATGTTTCAAGCATTACTGAGCCAAATCAAAAAAGGCAAAGACTCTTTCATCTTTCACTGGTTTTGGTATCATCAAAATTGATATCAGTAAGGGCATAAAATCTATAGATGATAAACTTGAATCTTTATGTCCTTACTTTATAGAGATGTATGCTATTTTTGGAGAAGCTGATGTTAATCCTGAAAATATGTTTGATGGTGAATATTCTATCTCTGAACATGATGTTAAAACAAATCTTTTCCCATCCTCTTTCTCCACTCAAGCCTCCCCTGTTCTAAATACAACAAATCTAGATAGCTTTGCTATAGATCCTTATGGAAATTTAAACCAACCCAATCTAACTCAATTTTGTTTTTTTATTTATCTTACCAATTATTTTTTTATTTACATTTTCTTACTTCTAAAAAGGCTGAAGAACAAATGCAGGAGCCACAATCAACTGAATCTGAAGCCAGGGACAATGATGAAGAGGAAAATGTGAACTTGAACAAAAAGCAAAGGGCTTCAAGTAATCTAAATTTCCACTCTCAAAGAAGAAGAAAAAGTGATACTTCATCTCAAACCCCTTTTTCTTCTATTGAAGAATTTTTTGAGAAATATGATGATGGTAAGTGATACCATACCTCTTAATACTTTAGTCTGCTTTTCTTCTACTTTTTTTTAATATTTATTATCACTCCAAAACAAGTGGAAGATGCTAAAGAGACTCTAAAATTTGAAAAGAAAAAATACAAGCTCTCTTTAAGGAGGTATGATAGGGTATAAGACTTGGAGGAGAGCAAGTATGAGCTCTCTTTATGGAAGGATGATAGGGCACAAGACTTGGAGGAGAAGAAATTTGAGCTAACTCTTAGTATTGAAAAATTAAAGAAAGAGGAGAAAACACTTGTGCATCAAAACTTTATGGAACAGATGAAATTTAAGGATGATCTCAAAGAACATTCAAAGAAGAAAATTTTTTTAATGGAATGTGTTAAAGCCAATAAATCTTATGAGGAAATTGAATGTCTAATGAAACTTTTTAATAACTAGTGTGTTTTATTTCTTTCATACTTTAACTATTAATAATTATTTTCACATAAAATTTTATAATAATTTCCTGTATTTCATTACTTTATCCATTATTAGTTGAAGTTTCATATTTTAATGTTAAAAATAATTTTTTAAATAAATTTTTCAAGTCTCATTTGAAAATTTTCCAATCCCCCCGCATTTTCTTGAAGTAAGGGGTGGGTATCACCAAAATTTTTTCAAGTAAAGAATCTTGAAAGTCTTATATAAAAATTTTGGCATTACTACCCCCTGAATTTTAAGGATATCACCAAAATTCTTTCAAGTCTTATAAGAATTTTTGGATATACTCCACCCGGAATTTTATTGAAGTAAGGGATGGTTATCACCAAAATTTCAAGTCAAAAATTTTGCAAGTCTGATATGAAAGTTTGGCAATATCCCCCCCACCCCTTGCATTTTATTGAAGTAAGGGATGGGTATCGCCAAAATTTTTACAAGTCAAAAATTTTACATGTCAGATTTGAAAATTTGGCAATATACCCCCTTGCATTTTATTGAAGTAAGGGGTGGGTATCACCAAAATTTTTTCATTTCATAAATTTTGCATGTCAGATTTGAAAATTTGGAAATAACCCCCTCTGAATTTTATTGAATTAAGGGGTGGGAATCACCAAAATTTAATATAATTACATAAATTAATATATAAACAACTAATATATATCAATTTCCCTAGTTTTAAAGTAATGAAAGTTCCTCTAGCCAAAATGCAGATACATCTAGAAACAAATGTTTGGGACTTTCCAGAAAAGTAGGCAGAGTAACCTCATGAAACAAATAAATTTTGTCATGATTCCCATTTATACAACACAGGGTTGTTGGCCCATTATTTTACTTTTGGAATTTGAAATATAAGAGTAATTTATAAAAAATTTATGAAAAAATAGTTTTATTTTGATGACTCTACTCATCCCCATACTTTTTTATTTTTTATATTTACCTTCTTTTTTTACCTTGTTTATTTGGTGGATTATTTTTTGACTGTTTTGATATGAACATCCAAAATGTGTAAACTCTTGAAAAGATTCCAAGCCAGGTGGAGCTTTGGTTGTTTGGTGACGATCCTGAGAAGAGCTCCAAATTATTTCAATCACGTCATTTCCCAAACCAAAATCAATCATACACTTATGGTCTGGAAAATATAAGCCTTGTCCTTTGATTTTAGCTGGAGAAGGTATTGGCTGGCCAGTTATTGGATTGATATATGAGAAATATCTAAAAGTAAGATAATTGGCATCATTCCTATTGATATGAATCTTATTGTGGAATCCTGAATGAGTAATAATAACATTTGAAAATAAAAGATATTGGTTGCTAGTTTCTGCCTAATTGGAGTCACATAAAACTGGTATTCCAAGTTTGGTAGCAAGTTGATGACACTTTTCAAAAGCTTTATTGCAGAGTTTTTGAGGCAAAGAGCAAGAAAAGTATTAAAAGAAGGAAAGGTGTCCCATAAGCAAAAATCTTCATCTTCTTCAGCTTAAGATAATTTTTTAAGTAAAGAATAGATGCCTATGGAATAAAATTAGTGACATGATTTTAAGAATGAAACATATAATATCAGACATACCAAGAGAATAGACTTTAACAAATACTGGTCTACAACCAAATCTAATCATAGTACCACCCAACAAATTCATATTCCTTAATTTTATGCTAACCAAAGCCATTTGATATAGTGTTATTATGAGATCAGATAGTTGATTAAATGCTTCATCTTTTAAACCATTAAAAGAATGATTTTCATATATAAATTGAGGTTTAAAAAATTACTGATAACTGCTTTAATTTCATCATCTCCTGATTTGTTTAATATTTTGAATTTTCTGGTAACTCATTTGCATAAGAATTTTTTTGATCCACTCTTGTTTTATAGAACTCTATATTTGATATATGGCCAAATAAACAATCTAAATAAATTTTCTTTTTAAAATTTCTTTTATTGTGCTGAGTTCAAACATCATTATTTTTTTTGATATTTTGGATGATGATTGAAATGAAGATGAAGTTGAAAAAGATTATAAAGATGATAAAGAGGATGATGATAGAGAAGTAAGAGGTGATTCTGACAAAATAGAAATTTTTTTCTCTGATCAAAAAAAATTGTATTAAAAACCAAAATAAAATGGCAAAAAAAAAATTTCACAAAATTTAGTTTGTTTATTCAACCTTAAGAATTTTATTGATGAAAATTAATCGAAATAATAGTTTTTTTGATAAGAAATCAAATACTAAAACTGTCCTTGAAAAAAAAATTGAAACAAAAAAAATAAAAAAATAAAACAAACATCAGTAAAATTATTTGCCAAAAAAATTAATTTTAAAGTTATTTGGTGTTAGATATCCCACCTAAAGTCCTTGAAAAACAATGATAAAAAAATTATAATCAAAAAATTAAGCCAAAAAATTTTTTTTGTATCGGAAAATTTTTTCTTAAAAATAAAAATAAAAATAATAAAAACACCAAATTTATTTTTGGTTCATCTTGAAATATAATTTTTTTTTTATAATATTCTGTAAAAAAACAAAAAAACAAAAAAATAATGTTAATAAAAATAACAAATATTTTCTTTTACATACACCCATATTACCCCTCCTTGTCTGCCTCATTTATATCTTTTTGATGTCCTCAAACCCCCCTCCCCCCTTTAACTAGCTAACAAATCACTATGCAATTTATTTAGAAATTTTTTGGCTAATAGATAGAGGGTGGATATCAGCCTGGATATTCCCAGGACTGAGTAAAAAGTACTTATAATTTATGTTAAACACATGGACTATACATGGGAGCAATAAATTAGAGTACACAAATAGATTACATAAGTAAATTTATGATAATATACAAAATATGCCATTATAACACCTTATATACATGCATATATCCACTTTTTATAAGTCTTATGTACTTAATATTAATTTGGAATATGTTAGGGTAATCTTAATAACCTTAAATATAAGGCTACATAATTTTTAAGTAGACTTAAAGCTGTTTTTTTCATTGTTTTATGTAAAAAACAAGAAATGCCCTTTAAATCACTTAAAAGTTGATTATATGCGCTATAAACTTAATAATATTAAAAATGTGCTTTGACAGATCAATTTGTCTTAATTAGGACTATTGATTTGGCTACTAAAATGCATAAAAATAACACTTTTCAAATTTGGTGTTTTTTATGCCAGAAATGGCTTCTGTGTACTGGCCACATACTGTTTGCATTTTTCCTGTGTGAATAGCTTTATTTTTAGCAAATTTAGCTTTTTAACACTATAATTACCCCACATTCTACACCCACTGTGGGGAAACACACTAAAATAGGTAACAGGCGCTTATTTAGTGTCCTAGCTTAATTATAAATGCATTGACCCTCTTTATATGCACTAATTTCATTAATAACCTCAATCTTGGTGCTTTAATTAACCACCACACTTAAATTTTCCTAAGTTAGTCAAGGATTTACCCATTAAAGCGACTGCCAAGGACTTCATGTAGTTACCCCACATCTCACACCCTTTTTTGGGTTTTTAGGTGGTTTCTCAGTCAATTTTGGTTATTTTTTGAATGGGGATTTCGCATAGTATAATGTCATGATTAACCCCAACATTTCTACTTTTAATCCCCCTTATTATTAAGAAATAATTAGTCTTAATTTTCCCTTTTTAGTCTTTTATTTTAATGTATAATACATATATACTCTCTTTTTTGCTTATTCTTTATTTTTGATGAATTATCCCTATTACTACAGGATTTTGGCAGGTGATATCATTCTAATTATGTTAATTGTCACTATTTTTGTTTCTGGAAATGTCTATTAGCTGGAATTAGGCATCATCAACTGGTTATAGAGCTGGTAAATCAAGGGGGTCATTGGGGAAGTAATTGTGTATAAAAGGAGGGCATTTTTGGTCTTGTTTTCTACATTCTTTATCATTACAATTAAAACATATAACCAATACAATTACAATACATATCAATAGAGCTTATAAAGTCTTTGAATAGTATCTGAATTTATTAAATCTATTTTTCTACCAACTATAAGATTGTAAGCCATATATAATTAGTGAGATTAAAATTACTGAGACCCTTATATTGAGTTATATTTTAATACTTATTGGATTTGTAATACAATATTCATATAGGACCATTAAAATCTTCTAGACAACTGACCATTCAGGCTAGTTCACATCTCTGTACTTGAACTCAGCCTGACAGTGGAGGTGAGGTGAGAGGGGAGGGGGGAGGGGGGGAAAGGGAAAAGGGAAAAGGGAAGAAGAGGGGAGGGGAGAGGGAGAGGTGAGAGGGGGGAGGGGGGAGGAGGGGATGAGGAAGAGGAGGGGGGGAAGAGTTAAGAGGTGGTCTAAAGGGCGTAAAAGGGGGTAAAGGGGGGAAAAAAGTGCCTAAAGGGGAAAAAGGGGGCCTAAAGGGATGATAAGAGCACCTTAAGGGGAGAAAAGGTGAGGAAGAGGATAAGGGGGGAAAAGGGGGATTGAGGTAGTGAAGAAGGGGGGAAAGGAGGGGAAAAGAGCATGACAAGAGAGAAAAGAGGGAGAAAAAATAACAAAAAAAAATTTTTTTAACCTTGAAAATAAATAGATGAAGCACTTACAAAAAAAAACAAAAAACAAAAACAAAAAAAAGCAAAAAAATCATGATTAACAAATAAAAAATCAATAAAAATGAAAAAAATGACTTACCTGGTGAGATGAGTTAAAAAAAATTCAAACAAAATATTTGAGGGATTTTTGAGGAGAGGAGGAAAAGGATATGAGTGAAGAATGAAAAAAAGAACCACTGAAAAAATATGTGATTTCATGTTGAGCTGGTGAAAGAAAACCAATGAGCCATCCAAAAAAGAGATATTCACTGTAAATTCAACATAAAAATGAATATTCAACAAACAGATATTCCAACCCAAGTAATAAAGTATAAAAAGAAGAAATTTGGAGAGTATATAAACAAAAAATCAAAAGGGTTGTTTGTCAAAATGGTGGAGGGTGATTGGCATAATAACAGAGTGTATGCCAGTTGAATGAATGTTTTGTGATTCAAGGGAGGGGAGAGCCGGTGCTGGTTCAGGATCCTCTTCTTCATAAAGATCATTCCACTCATCCTTTAAATCAGCTAGGATGTTTTAGAGAATAATGCAACTCATGATCCAATTATTTGCAGTTTTGATCTCCAATTTTTTTGAAATTAGATTCTGAGCTCCCATAGACTAGAAAGTCTTCCCCTTAAAATACAAATAGCATGTTCAATCCATACTCTTAATTGGGCAAGGTGATAACTAAATTTGGTTTTCGGGCCATTTTCTAAAGTTTCACCATAGAAAGAATGTATAATGTACTTTCCACTTGCATATTCTGAGTCTTCAAGGAGGTACTGATATTTTTCAAAGTATGAGTCAGGACCTTTTGGAAATCCTCATTCTTTGGAAGACAAGAGAGTCATGGCACAAGCAGGGAAGCCAATATGAAAAGAAATAAACTTTTTTTGATGTTACAGACAAGTTTAATGGCAATAGAGTATCTAAAAAGAAGATAAAAAGTTAGTTTATGAAAGATGTGAAATTGGAGAACATTTTGAAGAAAACTTTTTTTGAGATCAAAATAATGGTTGCCATCATGAGCAGGCTTTTGAATCAAAGGTATAGTTGTGCCATTAACAGAACCTAAACATCCAGGGAAGCCTTTGGCTTGCATTACTTGAGAGGATTCAAGTTGCCATTGTGTATTTGGACAAGCAAGTGTTTGAGAATTGAAGGAAAGGATAGAAATAATACAGCGCTTGGTGTATAATATCACCATACCATATACTATGTTATAGAGATTATCCAAATGTCTTACAGAAGTACCATTTCCATTTGAGCCAAAGAGACATAGTGCAACAGCAAGTTAAATAGCAGGATCACACTGTTTATTTGAGAACTGTTATGAAAGATAAGATTTTGGGAGATGAGTTGATAAATTTTGAAGAAAGAATTGGGAGAATTTCAAAATATTCGAGTGAAGTTTAGTTAAGGAATGTTGAGAATGGAGTAGAGATCATATCTTGGATCATGATGAAGATTTTTCCTCCTTGTTTCTATGTAACACTTTTTGAAAGAAAAGACATATAGGCTAAAGCATCTTCCCAATCAGAGTTGGATTTATAGTAAAAAACTAAAAGTAAAGCAATAGCATTCATAGTTGAGTGAAGTAGCTTCCTAGTAGAGAGATGTTTCATATTTGTTGGTGGAAGGCTTATGTGATGAGGAAAATGGTAATTCACTGCCAAATGTGCAGTTGGGGATGTGTAAATAGAAAGAAAATTTAAGTGTTTGCCACCAAAATTAAGTAGCGTAGAGTGAGGAAAGACTTAAGTATGGCATCAGCAATTATAAGTCATGTGACTTTCTTAAAAATCCATAATGGATGTGATGAGTTTGGGATCAGGAATTAGGAATGGAAATTGGGGGATAAGAGGTGGGATAATGCATTATTGTGGATTTCTTATACACTAGCTATAGGGCTAGTAGATAAGAATCTTCTGCAATTAATAATTTCTGATCCCAGGAAAAAAAATTCCTGATCCCTAATTGTGGATCCCTCAACTTTGATACCCCCTAAAATAATTTCCACAGCATTATTACCAACCATTTTTTTAACTAAAAAAGGTCCTACAAAGGAGTCCTTTAATTTAACATTACCCTGTAAGGTAAAATGTAGTGTTGAAATCTACTTTTTTGAATTCAAATTCTTTATGAGATTTATCTCATCTTTTCTTTTCATATTCAAATGCTCTTTGAATACATTACTCTGCATGATTTTCTACACATTAGGGGGTATCAATGTTGGCTGATCCACAATTAAATTAATTGCAGATAAAAATCATTATACCCCAATTATCTTCCACAATTATTTTTGCTAAAAATTGGGTTATTAGAGCTTTTACATGTCAATGTTCACCTCTATCTGACATTTTTATCCTCAATTTTTCATAACCACATCTTGGACAACTTTCTAGATGTGCCAGCCTCCCTACATTGCTGTGCACTCCCATCCTGTCTAATCATTGCTGTTAAAAATCCCTCCCTATCTAATCTGTTTTTTCTTCTCCTTTTCATCTTCAAATATCTCAACATGCCCCGTCATCATAGATCTTCTCAAAGGCAGCCTTCACCCAGTTGTTCTTCAAATACCATTACTCCCTCTTTCCCCTACTCAGCTGAGAAATAAATGACTTTCAACTAAAAAAAGATGATCATCTCATACTTATAAACTGGCTAAAAATAAAAACCAATTATAATTCTTGTTTTGGTACTGAGAATGCAACTAAAGTAAGAAGGTACCCAGCATCAGAATTAAATGGCTATCTTATAATGGCCAATGAATTACAAAATAAGACAAGGAAGGATTAATATTTTACCTAAAAAGATGTCTGAATGTTTCAAGCATTACTGAGCCAAATACAAGAAGGCATAGACTCTTTCATCTTCTACTAGTTTTGGTATTACCAACATTGATATCAGTAAGGGCATAAAATCCATAGATGATAAACTTGATTTTATATGTCCATACTTTAAATAGAAGGATACTATTTTTGGAGAGCAAGCTGAAGATAATCCTGTCAACATTTTAGATAGTGAAGATGATATCTCCAAACATGATGTTGAAGGAAATCTTCTCCCATCCTCTTTCTCCACTCAAGCCTCCCCTGCTCTAAATTCAACAAATCTAGATAGCTTTCCAATAGATCCTTATGGTGATATAAACCAACATGATCCCACTCCAGTAAGTTTTTGTTTCTTGTCTATTTATTTTATTTTATTTTTATTTTAAAAAGGCTAATGAAAAAACCCAGCATCCTCAAGTAAGTGAGTCTAAAGCTAGCATCAATGATGAAAAGGAAAATGTTACCTCCAAAAAAAAGCAAAGACCATCAACTACTTTGAATTTAAACAGTCATAGAAAGAGAAACAGAGATAGTTTTTCCCAAACCACTTTTTTATCAATTGATGATTTTCTGAAAAAACATGAATCTGGTAAGTGATAGCATACCTCTTAATAATTAAGTGAGCCTTAATTTTATTTTTTTAATATTCCTTTTCAATCTAGGTAAAGTTGAAGTTGAAAGAGATACTCTCAACTTTCAAAAGAAACAATATGAGCTCTCTTTACAAAGGGATGATAGGGCAAAAGACTTGGAGGAGAAGAAATTTGAGCTTTCTTTACAGAGGGATGGGAGGGTACAAGACTTGGAGGAGAAGAAGTTTGAGCTTTCTTTAAAGAGGGATGAGAGGGCACATAACTTGGAGGAGAAGAAAATTGAGATAAAGAAAGAGGAGAAGGCTCTTGGGTAAATTTCCTATTGGATCAAATGAAACTCAAGTATCAACTTGAAGAAGGTTCAAAAAAGAAAGATTTCTTGAGAGATTGTGTTAAAGCTAATAAATCTATTGAGGAAATTGAATGCTTAATGAAAATTTTTGATAACTAGTTTTTTTATTTCATTTACAAAGTTTTCTTGATAGAGTCACCACAGAAAATTTGGGGGGGTATTGCTAGCAATACCCCTCATTTAAAAATGTTGGGAAGTGGTTGGAAAGCTGTTGGAAGGCTGTTGGGAGTTCATTGTGAAACCAGATTTAAATTAATTGGACAAAGATTTGGTAATCAGTTAGACCTAGGTTCAACCAAACTCAATCACAGGTTTCTTGGAGCTTGGTGATTACTTTGATTTTGAGCTGAGCACAGATTGAGAAAAGCTTGAACATATCACTTAACATATCATAATATTCACTTTCCCATCTTGTGGAAAGCAAAATTTGATATTCGTTCTAAGAATATCTACATATATTTTCTTGCCAAGTTGGTAACAGAAGGTTAAACTGTAGTATCTCACTTATTACACTAGACTACATAGATATTTGATAAAACATACAATTCAAATCAATTTTAATATTATTGAGATCACCATAAGTGTCTTTCCAAAGACTTACAAAAAGTATGTTAGTATCAAGATATCGTTCTAGGTAGTAGTTTCAATTTGGATTTTGAACTGACATCTAAAGCATTTTACTATTAGACAGAAACATAAATAAGTGTAATAAGAGTGAAATTATTCTATTTTGTGATTATAATGTAACAATAATGCACATTTTTATTGAGAAAATTTATCTTCCTCCACAAACCAAAATTTACTCTATAGGCTCAAGATTTATTTTTAAGACATATTATTCATTTCAGTTATCATTGATTTACTTCCAATATTTATTAAAAAGATAATAATAATACATGTGAAAGAATTATGAGCTTAGCATAGCATATGCTAAAAAGTTATTTTGTCGTTTTATTCAAAACTGATTCTTCATTTTTTGCTTCAATTCATCTTTTAACAACCACTATCTTCAGATACTATTCTTACTTAATATGTCAAGTCTCAGATGTGTTGGACAGTTCTCAATAACAATCGATCAAATTTATATGAATGTAATTTCAAGATTTCAAAACTCACCGACCCCCACGATTTTACAGCGAGGCCATTTGAATGTTCATATTTTTGGACTATTTGAAGAAAGAAAACCAACCCTTGTTGGTAATCTTTCTCAAGTGCAGAGTCAGCACATTGGACCACTATTGGGTGACATTGGCTCTGGATCTCACCATTTAAACCAAAGAAGTGCCTTGAATCCTATGAAGCCTTTCTATTTTCATGCTTACTTGGTTCCAGTTTTTGGTAATCAGTATCAACTTTGGGGATGCCTCTTTTCTTCAAGTACACTAATCAGTCTTGCTAAAGAAGCATTTTCTTCTGCACAAATCGATTTATGTCCAATCCTGAACTACGACTCCACTATCTTTTTTAATATCCCGCATGTAATTTTTGAAGGCTCTTTCCAAATATCTCAGAGTACTCAAGATTGGAAAGCTGATCAACTTATCCGAGGAATCAAAACAGTTCTCAAAACACATCAACTTCAAGCAATAAATTTTATGATTGACAATGAACGAATGTTAAAGGAAAAGTTGGATATCATGTGGAGGCACCAGGACAACCATTGGCTTAGAACTGGATTCGATGACTATAAAGATCAGTTTCCTAACAATCAATTGCCGCCTGAAGGAAACGGGTCAATACTTGCTGATGATATGGGTTTGGGAAAGACACTTTCAACTCTTTCTCTTATAAGTGCAACTCAAGGTGAAGCAAGACAATTCCAGGTATCAGAAAATCAAGAAGGTATTAATCGGAGTTCAGCCACACTGATTATATGCCCCCTGGCAACACTATCGAATTGGATCAATGAAATAAGTGTGCACTTTGAAGATAATGCACTTCCTTTCAAGGTTCTTTATGGGAAGGATTGTCAAAATACTAATGTCAATGAGCTACAGGACACTGCTATTGTTTTAACGACCTATGAAATAGCTAGCCCAACGATGTCAAAAAATCAAAGCCAAAAAAAGATACCGGTGACTCAAATGCTCTTTTGGTATAGAGTTGTTTTAGATGAAGCTCAGTTAGTGCCCATTTCTATATCTAAAACTTAAAACTTAATTTTTATTATCAATTTTTATAAATATTCTTTTAGTTACATTAAAAATCCTTACTCGCAGAGGGCTCAAACAATATTTGACTTGGAATCCCAACACCGACTATGCTTGACTGGAACTCCACTTCAGAACAGGCCCACTGACCTTCAAAGTCTCATATTTTTTCTTAGAATCGAAAAGTGGCAAGAAGACTGGTTATGGAAGAATTTCCTTTTTCCAGGTTTGCAAAAAGGAAAGGCTAATTCTATTAAATCAATCAATCACTTAATGAAAGTCATAAGCCTACGTAGAACAAAGGATGCAATTTTGTCTCTTCCAAAAAAGATTCAAAGGGGGATATCGGTTCAATTAGCAGATCCATGGAGGTCTAAACTTGATGTGCTTCAAGAAGGATTCACTGAGCGATATGGGCCCTCCAGAAGCACTGACTTCCCTTGGGACTCATCTGAGTTTCTAAGAGAGCTGATGATTTTAAGAAAATTCTGCAACCATCCAATCTACAAAAATCTGGATGAAACTCCAACTTTTGATTTCACCTGGCAGCATTCCGCAAAGATTTGTCATCTTATAGGCCACTTAAAAAACTTTTTGTCTGGTGAAAGGGATATAAATTTTCCAAAAGCTGTTATATTCTCCAACTTTGCAGACTTTTTGCAGATGTAAGTGATTCTATAATGAATTGTTTTACAAAATTGTGTTGGCTTATTAAAAACAATTTTCTAATATTTCAAAATAGAATAAAAATGGCTTTAGATGACCACAATATTAGGTATACCCAGCTTACGGGTGAACTCAGCCGGACAAAGCGAGACAAAAATATGCATGAATTCCATTTTAATAAAAATTGCCAAGTTTTGGTTGGAACGATTAAGGCTGCAGGAGTGGGTATAGATCTCAGGTGTGCTCAAAATGTATATATAATGGTGAGCTCAATGTCTTTTATTTCATATTAAGAACAAAAATATTAAATTTTTTATATGTTCAATGTTGAAATAGGAGCCAAATTGGAATCCAGCAGTTGAGCAACAGGCTGTTGATCGGCTGTATAGAATGGGGCAGCAAAATGAAGTAAATGTTTTGAATTATTTTTGTACAAGGAAGTATAGAATTCAGCATGTATAAGATTCAAAGGAAAAAAATGGAGCTAACAATGTAAGCCAAATTTCATTTCTATAAATTTTAATGATAATAGTAATCATTAAAATTATGTTTTTGTTTTCAAGGCTAAGTGTCCCAAACAGTGGAAATGAGGAGTATGAGTGTGCAAACCTATTATTAAGGGAGTTTGTCAATCACTCACATTAGAGGAACAAAGAATTTCAAGGAGAGCAGGTAAATTTATGGGATTTTGAGGATTTAAAAGTCTGAGTTGTTGAGGATTTAGAGATGCAAGATATAAGGGAGAATAACAGTCATTCGGCAAACCCCGGGGGACATGAGAAGGATTAAGGTTAGGGGATAATGTTGAAACCAAACTGATTCTTTTGTACAAGGCCAAGTCCTTTAGCACACTGCCAGAGTAGGTTGAATTATCTCGAATATCAAAGTGTTGTTGGTCAAGATATTGTGCAACTTTAGAAAAATCTTCAGACCTCCATTGCATTAAGATACGTCTTAACGATCCATCATTATCAATTTCGGTGTCTGAACAACATTTGATGTTTGTGAAAAGGTTGTGATAAGTTTCACAATGTGGAAGTTGTTTAAGAAGTTTAGTTCGGTTAACTGAATTCTAAGAATCTTTGTTATTTGAAATAAAGGTCATAAATAAAAACGGTTGAAAAAAAAGGGATTTTCATACTTTTTTTTTTATTCTATATTTATGCTTTCTCACTTTGATTATTTCTTGAGAGCTATGAGAATCCTTCCCAAGTCTTAATCTATCAGCATGACCTAAAAACCAACGGTGAAGAACTCCTATTTGATTTGAGAAGCTAATTTGAGTTGAGTCAATTGGATATGCAATCAAATTATTGGTTTTTAAGGCATTGTCCCAGTGTTTAATGAGAATATTTGCCAAGACCTGGTTCCATTTGTCAAACCAATCTAGGTTCCAAGCGAAAGTTGATCCTGGGAAACCACACATGCGAAGGTGCTCAATAAAAGATTCACGGAAAATTGGTGGAAACTTTTCTGAAACGGCTGAATTTGATTCTGGATGAGGTAGTTCAAAGGCAATGTTGCAAGAATTCATGTCGAATGATGAAAATCTGTCTAATTGCTCTTCAATAGGGTTTTGTTTCCATCCATTTGATTCTGGTGACATATCCAAAAGTGAACGACAAAAATTGTGTATAGATCTACAAATGTGAGAATTGAATGGAGGCAAAGTCTCATTAAAAATTCTATTAAGTGTTCTTGTGTTTGTGGGCAGGTTTCCATGAGGAAAGTAAGAGCTACTAGGGTTCATAAATAATTAGATTAAGAAAGTGTTCAATTAAATTAAACAAAGAGGAAGGATAAATTGTTGAGCTCCAAAACTTTATGATCAAAGTTGATTTAAGGAGAAATATCACAAAAATTAAGAATAAGAAATATTTCGACTTTATGGAATTATAATATGCATAAATTATATTTTTATATGCAACTTGAACTCAAAAGGAATGGTATAAAATAAAGAGAATGATTATGTGATAAAAGCAGACTCATTTAAGAAACGGATTTTTTTTTCTTTTCAAAAAATTCTTCCACAAAAATAATTTGTTAAATGTGAGGCTATGTTCATTTTTTGATTACCAAAAAATTATTTTTGGTCCAATATGATAGTAATACATATTCTTTTGAGTAATTTTTTTCAACCTGAATAAATAGACTAGAGTGTCACTTCATCGCATTTATGTATGAAAATTTATACAAGGTTTCAGCTTTTATGTAATTCTTTAAGGTTTACACTTTTGTAGCATCTATTATTTGAGTATTTTTGATTTTTTCTTTATAGAAAATTCTACCTAGTACAGACCAATTTTCAAGTTGAAAGAAATATGTTTGTGATTGTTTTTTACAAAATATTAAACTTATTTTTGGGTTTAACTTTGATTTTTGGGGTAATTTTTTAAATAATTATGTTAAAAATATGGATTAATTTTCTTATAGTCCATAACTAAGAATTTTTATCAAAAGCAAATAATTATAGGGTAGTTAGATATAACTCAGAAGGCATTTGATAGAAAAATAATTAAGATGCTTGTGCGTACAACAGAATTTTTTCTATGATAGAAAATATTCTGATAAACATGCATGCATTGTTGTACAAATGCAGAGAGTATACAGAATACAAATAAAGTAGACTGCATAACTTTAAATTAATATATAATTTATCCGATTAAAAATTAAACATTTAAACTTAAATAATTTCAACACATATTCCATCATATTCTTTTGATAAAAAAATGTAGCTTATATTAGCTAGTGCCTTTCAAAAAAAGGAATACCTTCAATCGGTAACTTTGAATAGCTAACTTATTCCTACAATTATCACAATTACAATGCCTCCATTTTTTCATGTATGTCAATGTCAAGATCTTGGATGTGTCAATAGAAAGTATCAAACTTCTTCTGGGTCCTTTGAAGTTGGTATGGCTTTCAAAAGCTCTAATTCTTATGCAAAACATCAAGAGGAAAGAAATAGGAAGGCCCAGATGGTTATTTCTTCCAACAATCCACTTAACATTGGAAGTTCCCGCTCCACAGAAACAGTAAGCTGTATATCTATAGTTCAATGTGAGAATTAAAGTCTTTATGATGTTTCAATGATTTATTACATAGGGGCAGTTGCTATTGGGGGCAGAAGTATCTTCAACAGTCTCTAGAAACTCAAATCTTGGGGAACGGTATAGCCAAATAATTATGTGGCAGGCAGCAAAGCTTTCTCTGATTCATCATTTGAGCAAAGAAGGTTGTACTCAATTTTTGGATGAAGAAATTAAGAAGCTCAAACTTCTAGGTGATAGTGGAATACTGGATTCTGATAGCATTGTCCGCCTGGTCCCACGCTCGATAGATACAGTTTTTAGTCGATTAAAGCTCAATCAATCATTTTTCACTAAAACATGCTGTCCTAAATGCTTTGCTCTTTATGAGTATAACTCTGAATCTCAACCATCTATACTATGTTGCAATCAACCGTTTCTTTCATCATCAAAGCGCTATTTAAAAATGTTTGGAGCAGGACAAATTGCAGTTAAATGTGATGAAAGGCTGTATTTGATGGAGGAACATCAAGAACATGTAAAATACTTATCTCTTAAAACATTTCATCACCATTCTTTTATCGACTGGCTTAAGGAAAAGATCAAACTGTTCAAATTTGAGCTTCTGATTGAGAAGAAAACCCCTGTGGCAGAACGTGTAGAGTGTGATTTGATGAAGGATGTTTGTGATGGTTCAATTTGGAAAAACTTTCCCATAACCACTCCAGCTCTGGATAGCAATGATGATGAATATACGATAACTTCAGGCAACTTAATGTTTACTTTATATGTCGACTGGTTTAGGCCTGGTGGCAATAGGATTGGAGGTCATCAGAAGTCTGTAGGCAATATTATGATGGTGTGTATGAACCTACCTCAAGAAGATAGATACAAAATGGAAAATCTTTTTTTGTATTCTATTATACCCGGACCAACAGAACCCACAAGTGAACAGCTTAATCACCTTCTAAAACCACTGGTTAATGATCTACAAACTCTATGGGATGGTATATTGATTGAAAAGACACATCTTTATCCACGAGGCCGGAAATTAAGAGTTGCATTGTTCTCTTTGATAGGTGACATTCCTGCAATACGAAAATTGGCTGGCTTTTCGAGTCACTCTGCAAAAATGTTCTGCTCTTTCTGTAATATCTCTAAAGATGAAATTAGTGAAAAGAATGTGGGAAATTTTTCATTACGGAATCATGAGGATCATATGTGCTGGGAAACAAAGTGGAAAAATTCTAAGTCACATTGGGAGCGTGTATCAATTGTTCAAAATCATGGGGTACGATGGAGTGAGCTGAATAACCTTGAATATTGGCGTCCAACTGAATATTGCTCAATTGATGTTATGCATTCACATATGCTTGGCAACCTAAAAGATCACAGTCTAAGCTATTTTCAAATCCAAAATGCAGCAAAAGATCTAGAAAGAAAGCTGGAAAAGGATAAAAATTGGCATGTAAGAGAAGAAGATGATGATTTCTTTTCTGATACTTCACTGCACAAACATTCGAAAAAACGTAGAAGTAGCTTAAGCACCACGAATAATGATGATGACGATACAGGACACACGAGACAGCACAAGCGGAAAAGACGTACGAGTTCAAGACAGTCATCAAGTCATCATGGACTAGATAATGAAGGATTGGGAACAAATCGATCAAGAAGCCAGAGTAGGTCATCCAGCTCCAAATTTATTCCTCCATATAGCGATGTGGCCTCAGTACAGTCTCAAAGCAGTGACAGTAGGAATTCATTGTATAACTTAAGGCAAAGAAGCATTAGCATATCACAGAGTGAAGGATCTCACTCATCAAATGAGAAAGCTAGAGATGAAGAAAATAAAAGGAAAGGTAAGGAGAAAGAAAATGAAGGTAGTAGTAATCCACGAATCACAGCAGCAGAGCTACAGGTTGTATGGAAGATGATTGATCAAGTAAGAAGACCTTCCTGGCTAACACGAGTTCCAAAATCAGTAGGATCTAAAAAGGCAGGATCCCTCAAGGCAGCAGAATGGCACATGCTGTATACTCTCTACTTCCCTTTGTCACTTATACCCCTTTGGTTTGAAAAATTTAAAGAATCTGAATCTTCAGCTTCCTCAGCTGATAAACCAAGAGAATATTATCTTCTCAAGTCACTTGTAACATTATGCTCGATCACCAATTTTTTGACATTAAAAAATATACAGACTAATGAGCTTAAAGATCTAGATCAATTTCTGTTAGAGTATCGTGAGTGCCTTGAAGAGGGTTGGAAGAATATTAATGCAAAGCCAAATCTGCATATCACTCAACATTATCCTGAAATGATAAAGCGTCTTGGTCCACCATCAGGTACAGCTACTTGGTCTGGAGAGCGGGTGAATCATATATTATCTGAAATTCCAAACAATCACCATCCACGTATGTAATGTTTGTAAGAAATGATTTAAAAACTCAGCTGTGCTAATTTATTAATATTTACCACAGGAGAGATACCGCTAACAATGCTCAAACATTGGTATCGGAAGTCTAGGGTATTAGATCTTGGTGAAGCTGAAGATAATGATCAATGTGAGACTAAAAAAATCCATATTGATCTCGATAAACAAAACAAATGGATCCATCTAAGTATGGCATTATTTACTAAATGGGTAAGGGCACGAATGGGAAAAGAAACTTCAAGACGGGCTTTGACACCATTGGAGAAAAGTGGGGATCGGGTAGTTGAAAATGTAGCAAGCATATTGATACATGGAAAGAGGTTTACTAGTTACCATCGACACATTGCTAATTCAACAATTGAATTCTACTATGGAAAAGATAGCCAGTTTGGGCAAATTGATGATCTTTTCAGATCAAAGGAAGAGATTGATCAAATATATTTAATAGTAAGTCCTTTCAAAGAGCTCCGTCCAGAAGAAACATCAAAGGATCCCTATGAGCTTTTCCCACAAGTGCATTGTCGGTTAGTAAGAGTAGCCAAAGCAACTCAAATTGTGACTAAGAAAGATGCAATAATTGGACATGCAGCTACTGTCAAGCACAAAAAAGGAATGTTTGGAATCAAAGACGAGGTTGTCACTGCCATTGGACTGCAGACAGTAGTGAGTGAAAAAATTAATCAAATTTATTTTCTGTTGACTAACATCTTTGTGTTAATTTGGAATTGGGGAAATTTGTAGGATTGGTGATATTTGTAAATGGTGAAAGAAATAATTCAATGCTCGATTAAAAAATGCAATGCATCCAACTTACCTTATCATAAACCAGTGAACAATTACTTTGGTTGCTTTTATTGCGAGAGAACCCATGCTTTCAATGAGTCATTTTTATCTTAAATGTAAGAATGAAAGAAATAAAATCATGATAATGAGAAATATGATAAAATTTTTACTTAATGAATGATCTTCTTGCTCATTCATCTACTATAAATAGTTTGACCTTCCAACTTTAGCTGATAGCTATATATTATTCACTTTATTTTTCGACAAGAGAACATACACGTTTACAAGACTATATACATAGTATCTTTTTTTACTTTAGCTTTGATAGGTATAAATTTTAACAACTGATTATTTTTATTTTATTTTATTTTATTACAGTTCATTATGGATGATAATTTTGAAGGGATGTCTGTTGACCCAACCGATTCTGATTGTTTTCCGCCTCAACATACTAATACTGGAAATACTCCTCCACCACCCTCTGCTGATCCACCTCCAGATGCATCTCAATCTGTACCACCTAATCCTAACCCACCACCTAATCCCAATCCAGGCCAAGAGTCTCATTCAGAACCGAGAAATTTTAATCCCAATCATCCTTCTGCTTCTGAAAGTGCTGATCAGCAAGCTGATCAGCTAGGAAGAGATTGGGCTAGTGAAGTATTGAGGGAATTTTTCGGAGACCAATCATCATCTGCTCAGCCTAACCAAGGAGCAAGCACAAGTGGAGCAGGTAAGTAAAATTTGTAGTGTATTCTTTTATTGAAAAATAACCAATTTAATTAACTTATTTGAATTGTTAGTGAATCCCTCAATCATTATGGGTATCAGTGATTACCACAGACTCAATTCAGCAGAGTCTCATGAGCGAGAACGGGGGTTAAGGGCTGTAAGAGGCTTAGTTAGAAGGAATGATGTTCCCAGGAGCTCGGACAGTCTAAATAGAAATATTTACCACTTTTTGAAGTATTGTCTTGGGGGACCAACACAAATATCAAAATATCCTGCGAGCCCAACACCTTTGGAGATTGAAAATTGGAAAGATTGGAGCCAATTCAAACTAAAAACCATTCAAACTGTCCTAACCCAAGTCCAATCTTCTAACCGTGCCAATTCTGCAGCTGATCGACAATTTCTGATAACCAATTCTATAGCCTTCTTGCGATCCAAAATTCGACTACCCGAATTTTTTCCAGCACCTGAGCCTCGAGGACTAAAAGGAGGAGCACCGATCCCACTTTCTGTCAAAAGAAACTTAGAGCGTGAATTGCAAGAAAAAGGTTTTCGGAAATTCGCGTTTGATTGGACTTGCCGTGATTTTTCAGAATCAACTTGGAATCAAGTCATGGGAAGCATAGTATGCGACCACTGTACCAGATGGCTCACCACCTTGAATACAATCGATCAGTCAAAGTTTCAGTTCACTCAATGTGTTATTGAGAAATGGGTAGTTAATAAGGGGAAGGAGATGATAAGGTTGTTTGGGCAAGAAGAGGAAAGGGTAGCAAGAGAAAAGATTGAAAAGAGGGCAAGGGCACAAGTAAAACGTTATCGGACCAAGGTAAGTTTTTTATTTTACTTTGCTTTTTGTTATTATGAAGCTGATTTAGTTGGAATTCAGATTGCTAGTGCACGCTACAAGTTAGCAAGAGATCTCTGCAGTGATGTGCCAGGTTTTGTTGTGCTTTTTCATGATACTAGGTGCATCTCTGATATCGAGGAAGGCCCAGCACCAGCCCCAACTGCACCTATCCGAGCTATTCCTGGATTGCGAAATCCTGAACTCAATGATTTGTTTAAAAAAATGGATAAGATGACAAAGGACTTAGCCCATACACCAGCTCAAAAAAAATCAGCATTAAAAACATATTCACGGTCATCAGAAAGGACAGTTGCACAAAATGGTATATTCAATGTTCCCAAATACCTCCCCAAGAATTGCTATTCAGCAACATTTTTGCAAGGATTATCTGTGAATGAACGTGAGTCACTTGGGGTTGGAGCTGATATTGATCTGGTAAAGATTCGGGAATCAATTAATAGAGCATCAACATCATCATAACTTAGGTATAACGGTGATCTTCTGTGTAATATAGCTATCTTATATTGAATTTTATGTATTCTGTTTTTTTTCAAAGCAGCTTGGTAAATGTTATAAAGTGATATGAGAGAGAGTAACATTTTATTTAAGAAAAACAAATAATTTCACCACGCAATATAGGGGGAGGACTTGCTAGCAAGTCCGCAACTTGAAGTCAGATGGAAATCAGATGGAACTCAGACTGAAGTAATACTGAACTTTCACTTGAAGTATCACACAAATAACAATGGATCTATATTGAAAACATAGTGAAAGTGTGAGGATAACTGAATGGAAGCCAGAAAAAATCATTCCATGAGTCTACTCAATGCAAAGTATTTTTTGAAGATCAGTGACTTTTTCTATTACCTACAACTGTTTTTACAGAATTGAAAACTATGTTTCAGCTACTATTTTATGGAAGTGAACTCTGTTCTTCGCCCGAAGAACAGAGTTCATCCTCCTATTTTCACACTCTGTTTTGTTTCAGCTAATATTTTATGGAAGTGAACTCTGTTCTTTGCCCGAAGAACAGAGTTCATCCTCCTATTTTCACACTCTGTTTGCACCAATCTCCATCCCTTTCAATTCTATCAACACATGCTTGTCTTCCCTTCCCATGCCTTTCGCTATCCTCCCAGCCCCATTGTATGCCATCCTCTTTTGATCCCCATTTCACCCCTCTCAACCTCTCCCAGACCCTTTTCTTCATTTAAAATGCTTCGGAACCCTTAATCTTCCCTTCCAACTCTTTCCCAACCTTTTCGCTACCCCATACACCCTTCCTCACCCCTCTCTCCAGCCTTTCCAGCCCTTGTAGCCCCATTTGTGTTCAAAGTAAATTCAATACTTCTTCATGATGGTTTCATCACTTCCTCAATGTGTGCTCAAAAAGATATGAATTAGGGTTCAAGGTTGCGGACTTGCTAGCAAGTCTGCCCCCCATATTGCATGGTGTGTATGAGATATAAAAATGTATTTTCAACAAATTGATGGTCCATACCTCTTTATGTATCCATATTAATTTCAATCGAATTTAATGTTGACCAATACATAGTGAATACACGCTATGCCACTTATACTTGCCAGGCATTGCTACCATTAAATATGCCAGTATCAAAAATTAATTTCGATCGAAATTAATGAGCATGATAATCATGAATTTCTGGAGTCAACTGCTTATTTTTATGCATGGTGCCTTGCCAACATTAATTTCGATCGAAATTACTTTTGATACTGGCATATTGCATGGTGTCTATTCCTGGAAAGTGTAAGTGGCATAGTGTGTATTCATTACGTATTGGTCAACATTAATTTCAATAGAATTTAATATTGACATTTTCATATTGAACCCAAACCAGCAAACGACCCAAAAAATTCTTCATAAAACTGCTCATTAATTTCGATCGAAATTAGTGAGCACCATATACATATTGAATGGTAGTTATATCTGGTGTGTGTAAGTTGTAAAGCTTGTGTTCAATGTTTATTGGTCAACATTAATTTTGATTGAAATTAATATTAATGTGTAAATGATATTTACATGCTCAATATGCATTGTAATGTGTTTACTTAACAATAGAGTGCCCTACTTTTCATCTTACATAAAAATGCTTGGTAGCATGTCAAATTCAATTTTTATTAAAATTAATGTTGACATGTTACCATGCATAACAGTAAGCAACTGACTGAATAAATTGATGATAATCATGAACCTTAATTTCGATCGAAATTAATGTTGCCAAGTGCAGATTGAAAAAAAGCTATGCCACTTACACTAGCCAGGCATATTTACTATTTATTATGTATTGGTCAACATTAATTTTTATAGAAATTAATATGGATATGTAAATTTTATATTTACCCTCAACATGTATAGTAAATTTCAATACTTAAAAATACTTGCCGTCCTTTACATGTCATGCAAAAAAGCATTATATCATTTCAACATTAATTTTGATCAAAATTAATGTTGGAATGCCATTATGCATTGAAACAACTAACTGACTGAAAAAGTTCATGATCAAAATGCTCATTAATTTTGATCAAAATTAATTTTGACCAATACATATTGAATATAAGTAATCTCCACTTACTCAGACCAGATATAACTACCATTCAATATGTATATGGTCAGCCTTAATTTCGATCGAAATTAATGGGAAGTTTTATGAAGAATCTTCTGGGTTGTTTTCTGGCTTGGGTTCAATATGCAAATGTCAACATTAAATTCGATCAAAATTAATGTTGACCAATACATAATGAATACACACTATGCCACTTACACTTTCCAGGCATATATACATGCAATATGCCAGTATCAAAAGTAATTTCGATCAAAATTAATGTTGGCAAGGCACCATGCATAAAAATAAGCATTTGACTCCAGAAATTCATGATTATCATGCTCATTAATTTCGATCGAAATTAATTTTTGATACTGGCATATTTAATGGTAGCTATGCCTGGAAAGTGTAAGTGGCATAGCATGTATTCATTATGTATTAGTCAACATTAATTTCGATTGAAATTAATATGGACATGGACTATGCATAAAATTCCTATAAGTATAGGTAAGCTAAGCAGTTAGATAAACTGGTTTGATCAAGTACACCATATAAAAATTGATGTTTTAATGCCTTGGTTAATTTCGATCAAAATTAATATTAAGCCATGCATGTTGAATTTTATCTATGTCAGTGTAGTCCATGTGAAATGGCTTGTATTCAATATGCAGGGGTCTATATTAATTTCGATCGAAATTATGAGGTTCATTGCCTCATAAATTTGATGGTTTCTGTCAGTGTTTCATGCATGGTGCCATCTGATACTTGTTGATTCCTATCAAAATTAATTTCAACACCAATATATTGAATACAAACCATGGCACTTACAGTACTTGGTCATAGATAAAATTCAATATGCTAGTCTCAAAATTAATTTCGATAGAAATTAATCAGGATCCATGAAGTTTATCAATAGTGTATGAGTTAAGTTTCAAGTCATATGTTTCATCATTTTCTTGCACCCATTTCTAGGTTATCTCAACAATTTTTTTCAAGTTTTATTATATTAATCAAAACTGTGGTAAGTTGTGAAAAATTAGCTAATCTAAATCTCAAATTGAATATTAATATTTTAATAATTTTGAATGTTGCTTAAGGTATTTCATTGGGTGATTCATAATAATATTTTATCAACTTAGTAGTCCTATAACTTTTGAAAAGTAACAATTTTGGTATAGTTAGGGACAACAATGCAATATCTTGTGCAGACTAAGATATATTGCAAAATAAAACTATTCAATTTTTTTTTTCCCTTAGTTGTATCCAAGTTTATCAAAGGTTTGGTCACGGTGCCCACACCCTAGCCTGACACTCCTCCTGTCACTTAAAAAACAAATTCTTATCTTAAATTTTAATGTTACCAATTTTATATTTATAATTCATTTCTTGTTTGATGAGGCATATCAGTATATATGTGAATCTCGCATTGTCATCTGAAATTAAATTTAACAAATATTCATAAAGGATTATCCTTTTTTTTCATATAATATACTAATTAAGTGTATCTCCATTGTTTAGGAGTAAATTCTAATTTAAAAAATTTTGTATTTACCCGTGGCAATTTGAATATGGGATATAAATTTGTTATTATTTGTTTTTCACACTAAAAGTCCCCAAAGAATTACTAGTATTTTCTGTTAGCTACATCAAATTTCGCTTCAATATAAACAGATTGTGATTTAGCATGTTACTCAGTTTACCCCACTATGAATAATACATGTTAAAAAAAGCTCAAATAATATAAAATCCCCCTCTTTATGTTTTCTGTTTCTTTCATCCTCACTTTAATTTTAATCTTATTCAATTTTTTATCCTATTAAAATATCAACTTCAATTTTCTAGAATAGAGTTTCTTATAATTATTCATCATATTACATCATAATTTTTTGATATCGAATACTTTTTTTAATATTCATTAATCAATATGTCTAGTATACAAAATCCTACACCTCCACTTTGTATGTATATCATGTTCCTCTCTCTTAATTTATATATTTCACTTATGTTCTATATCTTTTTTTTTCAAAAATTTGATTTTCCAGCACCCAAATGTGTTTCATCCCACTCTCTGATTGATACTCGCTTTGAAGCTTTTGAGCTTGCACCATGTCTGCCACATGGCATGGCACCTAACCCTCCTGTACTTAGCAATGAGAGGCAGGAAATAACAAGAGTTCAGTATCGCAATTTACTTGAATTGGCTAGAGATAAAACAGAAGAGCTTGTCAAGATCCTTAATAATAATCCTTCTCCTTCATATTTATCTAACCCTTGTAATGAATTACTCCAATATGTGAAAAGCCTTGAAAAATGTATGTTCATCACCTTTTTTGTCTCCTTTTAAATTAGTAGATAAGATTATTAATATTTTTTTTTCTTCATATATATTTGTAGCTTATGAGGAGGGTATGATTCCTCCTGATGAAGTCATTGTCATTAGGGATGATGATGAGACAGATGAACCATCAGCTTCAACTCATGCTTCAACTTCTAAGGAAAATCTTGAAACACCTGTTATCCACTCCAAGAAAAAGAGATTATCCCAAGGCTCCTCTTTTGTTCGACGTATTAAACCGGCTTCTGCTAATGAATTTTCTGATGTATCAAATAATAAATCTCAAAAAAAAAGCAAAGGTTTTGATAATGAGTATATTCTTGTTTCCTTTTTTTTTATTGTTATTCTTTTATCTTTAAAATTCAATCATATATCTCTTTTATTGCTTACATATTGTACTTTTTATCTTTCTTTTGATATTTTGTACCAGAAACTCACCTGCTGTAGATTGTTCCATCCATAAACGCCCTCTCCCTGATGAAGATGATGAAAAGAGCAATGAAAATAGCGATGATCAACTATCAGAATATGAAGCTATGCTTGTTCATCAAAAAAAGCAAAGTTTAAAATCTTCTTCAAGACATGTTGATATGTTTGATAAAGATGATGATTCAAACAGCTCATCACCAAATTCCTTCATTTCTAAGAAGCAATACCCATCACCTCCTAAATTACCTACTTTGACCATTCTGAAAGCTTCTCTACCAATGAAATCAACTCCAATCAAGATATCAAAAAAACCTCTAACTTATTCACCCTCAGTTCTAAAAGAATCTGATTTGCAGGAGGAATTCTGTAAAATTCATAATTTTTATAAAGGTAGAATCAGCACGGCAAAGGTCCTCAGGTCGTGGTTGGAAATTGTTACTCTCCTCGAATTACGCTCTTCTACTTATTCCCAAGAACCCATGTCAAATATTCCAATGTTTACTTTTCATTGGGAAAAATCTTGTGGAGAAGATTGGCTTTCAAAACTTACTGAGTTATGTAAGTTACCATAATTTTTAGTCTTGACTTTTGTTCTTTTACTTATTTTTTTTTTCCTTTTGTAGCAAATATTTTTTTAGAGATTGATAGCTCACAGCTATGGGTACTCGATAATATTGATTTCAAAAAAATGGAAGATTTATGTGATCCTGATGGTTTAAATACTGAAATTCTTTCCTCAACAAAGAAAACGGATCACCCTGAATCCAATCTTATCCGAATGCTCATGAGATTAATGATCCCAAGTGACCACTGCCGTTCTTCATGGGTATCTCTTATATCATCTTCACTTTATCTGACCGCACATGAATTCAGCCAGCTTCCATCACATCAAAACATTAACTCAGATTGTCCAATTGAACGTGGTCTTCAGCTTCTAGCTCACCTTTCAAATCTGAAGAGTCCGATTTCTGATGGCTTAGAAGTTGGTCCTACTGCACTTCAAACCCGTGATATATCAATGTCAACTCTTCTTCAAATCAGCAATATTATCATTGATATAATTATGTCAATTATCATTCTTAAATCAAAATATTGTGCTGCAACAATATCAAGTGGCAAGACTAGTGAAGCTCAACAATCAAGTGAGAAAAACGAAAATACTGAACTGACTATAATGAGAGAGAAACAAAAGGCTGCACTAAACAAAATAAATTATGAATACTCCCACCACCGATATCAATCTTTCACATTCTATATAATTGATGGTGTCCGTGGTTTATTTCTGAGCTCTCAAGATCATAGATTGGCTTCAGCAGCTGATTGCTTGGAGGTAATATCAGAAGTTAAGTTTCTTAATTTACATGAAAAAAAAAATCATTTGATGGAAGAAATAATTTGGAAAAATTTAAATAACTATATTTTAACATTAATAAAACCTTTTATAGGCAAGTGTGATCCATTTCCTTTAAAATTTGATACCCCAAGTCCTCCGGGAATTGCTAGGGCTATTTCTGCAGATTTTCTTAATCACTGGAGCTCCATTCAGCCAGTATCACCTTTTTTTGCTAAACATAGCCTTTCAATAAATTAATATTCCAACATGTAAATAGATAAAGTTCTGTCTATATGATATATCTTGTATAATTCAAGTTATTTTCCTTCAAATACGTCAAAAATGTGACCATCTTTGAAATTTATTAAGTAACCTTTGACATGATTTTCTAAATTAATTATTAAAAAAATGATTGTAAGTCCAACAATAACAAAGAATTTAAAATCTACTTATATGATTTCAAATACTTGTATTAAATTCTTAAATATTTTATTGTTTATATAAAAATATGATAACTGCTCTAGTTTTGTTACTTTACCTTTAATATTATATAATCTATTATTTATTACAAATATTTTCGTTGATTGTAACATTTTTAATCAGAAGTAGAACAATTTAAATAATTAAATGAGTACATTCTTAAAAAAATACAATTTAATCTATTATTGATTCAAAATTCTTTCTTCAACTCTTTATTATTACCTTTTTTATTAATAAGCCTGTTTGACCTAAAATACTATACAGTTAATTTGGTAGCATTAAAAGCACATTTTTATGGCTAATATATTTCAAATTCTTTATTATAGTTTTTTTATTTTAGAACCTTTGCTACCAATTTAATAAAAATGACATTTAAAGATTTCACAACTTATATATTTCCTCAAAAGTAAATCAAATTTTCTTATAATATTATGAAAAAAAATTATTTTATTTCACAAATAAAAAAAATAGATAATACTATAATTATCAAAACTGAAAATGTTACAGCTACTCCCAGTATTTATCATGTTTAAATTTGCATTAAGTTGTGTATATATAATATAAATTTTTAATATTTATATATCTAGATTTTTTAGATTTGTCTTAACATTAGATAAATAATACTTTGCTGATTCTATTTCTTCCTCTATTAAGTCATCTCTTTTCAAAAAAACTCTCAAAGCACTAATCAAATATTCTAACCTAAATTTTTCTTTTTTAATTTCTAAGTATTCTGAAATATCAATATCAAAAACATTAAGCTTTTCTATAGCATGAAAAAGTCTAGTGCTGATTTGAATAGAAGAACCTATCCTAGTGAAGCCAGGAATTTCATGACATCTTGAGGTAAAATGCCTTAGTTGATTGGCAGGCCATAATGTCACTGTTATTCCATTAGTTGCTTCAAAGTTGATTTTACTTCGAATTTCGGGAAACATAAGTTCTCCACCTATTTGTCGTGGTTGGGTCTTATCATACTTCATATGAATGGTGTTTTTTTCTGTATCTTTAGAAAAAATATTCCTAAAGTATACTCACTTGCATCCTTATCGAGATGAACCTCATTAGAGAACCCATTACCATTCCCTCCAGATGTCCAAGTTAAATTACTAGCAAATGGTACACCCTCTTCTTCACTAGAAACTTTTGAAAATCCAGGAATACCAAGTTTTGCGCAAAGATTAGTTGCCTCATTGTACTTTACATATGATATTTTTTTAAAAAAATATTCAAAGTACATTGCAATCCTCTTCATTCGTTTTTTATATTCATCCGTTTTTACAATATCATCAGTGTATTCATCTGCAAGGAAAAGCATTCAAAAATTCAGTATTTAAATTAAAAAAAGTGATACTTACGAATATGTAAAGATTTCTTTCTATCTAAAATAAAGCCACCACCAAACATTTTTCCAAAACCACCAGCTCTTTGATGATAACCATTATTTTTAATTTCATGTTCGCAGTAAGAAAGATCCTTAATGCATCGCACCGTAGCTTCTAAAATATCTAGTTCTTTGAGCTCATGAATTTCAAAAGTCTGCACAAGAACATTAGGTATTAAGACACCTTTTGGTTTATAAATACTACATCCAGGAAAAAAATTGTAATAATTATTGCAATCTGTCATATTATTTGCATAAGATCGTGCATAGAAATGTGGCTTCTTCCCGTTTGTATCCATTCCAAGAGCGTTTACAAGTTTCATTCCAGTAGCAATGTCTTTCGCCCACCTATTGTTAGAGTTCTTCCCTGGCCGTTTTTTTTTTTTTCAAATCGTTACTCATTGATGGTTCAATCCTAAGAGAATTCAATTTTGATTTAAAATAGAAAAAAATCAAAAATTAGAAAATAGTAACATAATTTCAATTATCAGTCAATGATACCTTTAACTTTATCATATCTTCAATATTAGAAATACAAAAGTTAGCATATCTACATATTAGTAAATTTATATACTTTTTCTTTATTTCAAATATTAAGAAAGCGTTTCAAAGGTATACTTTATTAAATTATACATATAAAGAGTATAGCTTTATCCTGTATGCATTCAGCAAGTACGAGATTTGGCTCTACACTTAATATTAATAATATAATGAAAGTATAACTCCAATACACTAGTAATATTAAAAAATTTACGGAATTATGATATCCACATATATAAAATGAAAAATCTTGCTCTGATCAATATATTGACTTAGAAAGTTATACTTCAATAAATTATTAATTTTTAAATTGTAGCATTGTCCTGTATGCTTTCAGCAAGTACGAGACTTTGAAACAACTTAAAAATCAATAAATTAAAGGTAAAGTACAAACAATCTAATTATTATTATGAAAAGCAAAACATTATCCTGTATGCTTTCAGCAAGTACGAGATGATGTTTTACTTTTCATATTAATAATATAATGGTTGAGAAAGTATTAAAGAAATATAGAAAAATGATAAGCAAAACATGAACTTACATGTCTATAAAATCTTCTTCCATTTGTAGCTGATTGATCAAAATTAATTATAAAGTTTATTTTATAATCACTGTTTTAAAAAATAAATGGTTAGATAAATAAATTGAACATTTTTGATAAGGAATAAAGAAAAGTAAATTGACAAACAAGTAAAAAAACTTTAAGTTAACTGAAAAAGAATTATTTTATAATGAATCGAAAGGGTACAGTAAAAGATACCATAAAAATAAATTCAGAATTAGAATCATTAGATTAACTTGTCAAAAGTGTAAAAAAGTGTAACAAACCAAAATGATATGAAATGCAATAGCAAGAAAAATTTGCTTACCGGTAATCAGATAAGGTCAAGAAAATAGTACCAATAATTCAAAATGATAAAGCAAAAATATGATTGATAATTTTTGAAAAAGGTAAGTGAGAAAGAGAAAGGAAAAATAAATTGGGTGGCAAACAGATGTATATATCATGAATTTTCACTGATCACATTTTCAAAAAAATGCAGCTCACCAAGTCATATGATAAACTTCATCTAAATTCCAAGAATGATGTTGCCAAGGCACTGTACACAGCATGATCATTTTTTCCCATGCATATACTAATTCCAGCTAGAATTTACTTGGCTGCATGTTGTACAGATGCACATTTGTGGAACACTGAATTTCACATCTAAAAAAAATTGACGCCACATAATTCTAGCTACCATGTTTCACGTAGCTAAAAAACATACACTCATCACATTTAAATTTACATTGCGCCAAAATTAATTCATTTTTGAATTTTTTTAAAGGAAACTATAATGTGCACCACCTATTTCTAAAATATGAACCTCCGCACCATATTAAATTGGGAGACTTTTAATTATGCAATTTTTTTGCCGTGACCTTTTTCCTGATCTTACTTGGTTCAAAATATTGAAACATGGCCAATGTTGATGAAAGAAACATTTGATTTTGTTTCTATGTGTAACAATGGAAGGCTGTTTCTTACTGGCGAAAGAGTGTTGTATATTTTATTTGAACAAATTTTTATTTTTTTATGTATTTTATTTAAAAAATTTACTTTTTATTGCAGCCAGATTTATACTGGCTGCTTTTTAGAAACCTTAATTTATGACCCAAGCCTTTGAAATTGGCTTGGGTCCCTTACATTGCAATTTAGTACTTCCAGCCAGGTTTCCCCTGGCTGGAAGTGTCTCTTTCAAGCAATCGAAGTCGCTAAAAGCGACTTCAATTGCTTGCTGTAATGTTTGCCACCCTCCCAGCTAATTTACTAGGCTGGGAGGTGGCCAAAGCAGTGTGCAACGCGCGTTGCTGCTGCAAGTAACGCGCGTTGCTGCTGCAAGTAACGCGCGTTGCACAATCGCTACCATATTTCATGCAGCTGATATCAAGTCAGCTGCATGAGATATGCGCAGCATGTGCAATGCGCGCTGCATGCAGCAGAAACGCGCGTTGCATGCAGCAGAAATGCAGGCTGCATGCAACGCGCATTTCTGCTGCATGCAATGCGCATTACTTGCAGCAGTGATGCGTGTTGCATGTGCTGCATGCAGTGCATTGCACAGCCAGTTTTTTTCTGGCTGTGCAATTCACACAGAGAAACCAAAGTCCCTGCAAGGGACTTTGGTCTCTAAAATGGAAGCGACTTTCCCTACCAGGTGCAATCTGGTGGGAAAGTGAGAGAAACGTTAGACCGAAGTTGTTTAAAAGCAACTTCGGTCTTAAAAACATTAAAAATCATAAAAAAAAAATGAGAAATGTAGAAAAAAAAAAAATTAAAAATTAAAATGTGAGTATAAGAAAAAAATAAGTTCTAGTGATACCAAAAATCCAAGCCAATTTCATTTGGCTTGGTTATTTAATAATTAATTTTTAATACATTAAATTTAAAATTCAAACACCATAAAATATATGAATTTTTTTTATATGAATATTATAAATTTAATCTACCTCTTTCTCATAATTATATTTATAATTTTGTTTTTTTAATTTTTGACATTTAAGTTTATTTTTTGGAAATACAAAATTAAATTTTCAACTAAATTTTTTAGTAAGGTAAAATAAATTATAAATTTGACATTTTGTAATTGAATAATGAAAAAAATTTTAAATTTATTTAAAAAATATTTTTGTTAGAAGAATACAAATATTTTAAGGGTAGAAATATGGTGCAAATTGTAAGTAAAAAAAATTATATTTTTTTTTGTGAGGGGTTATTTCTATTTCTAAAAATATTTTTCAAAAACATTCATTAAATACTGAATTAAATTACTTTGAAACTCAAATTTTTTGTAAAATAATTAAAAATGAAATAATAATATTGTTGTATTTGATATAAAATTTGAATTGGTAATATTAATGTCTCTTTAAGTAAATTTGAAAATCATTTAAAAAGACCATGTTGATAAGTACTTCATTTTTGATATACAATGGTTATATATATATCTTATATATATTTCTTGAGTGTTATTTTTATATACATTCAATAAAATTTGTAATATAAAATGCCATTTAATAATTAATTAATGTTCAACTTAGTTATAACAACTTCATATTTAATACCAGCCACTAGTATTTACTTTTTAATTTAAAACTCCAATATAATATGAGAGTATCCTTATTTTGTCTGTATGTAATGAACAACAATAACAGACCATAAATGAGTGGGTAGTTAATTACAATAAATAGTTGAAGAATAACCTATAAGAAATGATAAGTTTATCAAAAAGAGTACATTAAAAAAATATACTTTTGAATATTTTTTGATATAATTTGGGTAGTTAAATGAAAATTTAAATTATCAGACATCAAAATGGATAAAATCTAAAAGTAGTGTTTATATAATAAGCCTCATAAAAAAAAAGGATAAAAAATCTACTATGTAACTAAATTATTAAATATTAAGGTATTATTAAAATTATTGAAAAACTTATTTTACAGTTATAATGAAATCTAAATGTGAAAATAATGGTGGGATAATAGTAAGACTATGTGGAAACACTTTAATTTATACATACTTTCAACTATGTTCAGATAAAAAAATTGTTAAAATTGTATAATAACATCTAGTTAATAGTGATGCAATTTTATTTAGATCAAGAATAAATTTTTCTGAGGAAAAACTAATTAAATTGAGATATGGCCATCTCCTTTCAAGAGATAGAATAATAATAAAAATTTAAAAAATTATAATAAGTATTCTTAATCACCATTTTTGAAAAGTCTCTAGTAAAATTCATTATAATATATCATTCATTGATTACATTATATGGAGTTTCATCTTGAAGTAGTGATGTGCAGCTTTGAACTTACACCACGCAATATAGGGGGAGGACTTGCTAGCAAGTCCGCAACTTGAAGTCAGATGGAAATCAGATGGAACTCAGACTGAAGTAATACTGAACTTTCACTTGAAGTATCACACAAATAACAATGGATCTATATTGAAAACATAGTGAAAGTGTGAGGATAACTGAATGGAAGCCAGAAAAAATCATTCCATGAGTCTACTCAATGCAAAGTATTTTTTGAAGATCAGTGACTTTTTCTATTACCTACAACTGTTTTTACAGAATTGAAAACTATGTTTCAGCTAATATTTTATGGAAGTGAACTCTGTTCTTCGCCCGAAGAACAGAGTTCATCCTCCTATTTTCACACTCTGTTTTGTTTCAGCTAATATTTTATGGAAGTGAACTCTGTTCTTTGCCCAAAGAACAGAGTTCATCCTCCTATTTTCACACTCTGTTTGCACCAATCTCCATCCCTTTCAATTCTATCAACACATGCTTGTCTTCCCTTCCCATGCCTTTCGCTATCCTCCCAGCCCCATTGTATGCCATCCTCTTTTGATCCCCATTTCACCCCTCTCAACCTCTCCCAGACCCTTTTCTTCATTTAAAATGCCTCGGAACCCTTAATCTTCCCTTCCAACTCTTTCCCAACCTTTTCGCTACCCCATACACCCTTCCTCACCCCTCTCTCCAGCCTTTCCAGCCCTTGTAGCCCCATTTGTGTTCAAAGTAAATTCAATACTTCTTCATGATGGTTTCATCACTTCCTCAATGTGTGCTCAAAAAGATATGAATTAGGGTTCAAGGTTGCGGACTTGCTAGCAAGTCCGCCCCCCATATTGCGTGGTGTTATGTTATGAAAAACAAAAAAGTTAAAAAATATATAGTTATACTAATGAAAAAGCCAAAAATAAAAATACTATTATAAATTAAAAAAATAAAACTACATAAATTTTATTCTGCTCTAATGATGGAAGGGTACTATGTATGAATTTCCACATGTTAAATCCAAACCTGCTTTAAGGCTAGTTTACAGGTAGAGCTATTAAGTTTCCTTAAATTCCAAAAATAACTTATGCATTTTACTAATTATTTTTTTCTTGTTTCTTTCCAAAGTTGTTAGAGTTGCTTAATTAATACTGTTATCTTGATTGTAAGATATATAATTTTTTTTGAATACATGATTTATTGTTTCAAGAATTATATTATAAATTTAAATCATTTATTTCATTTTCTAAAGCTTCATTGTCAAAGACACAACTCCATTTTCTATTACTTAACAAATATATAAAATGTGATAGTAAAATTTGAGGAATTTTCTTTTTGAGAGGGTCAAACTATATTGTGAAGATTTTTATCTAGAAATTCTTGTACTCTAAAACCAAATAATTTTCTCCCTTAAGTAAGCCATTTCAAAAATATGAGAATATAAACAAGAATATTAACTTATCTTATTTTTATTTTCGTTACTGAAAGTTTTAGTTCAATCCCTTTTTTTATATGACATTAGTATAAAAACATGGTTAAATGCTACTATATAATTAATTTTTATTATATATATATATATATATATATATATATATATGAAATATTTAGAACGTCATCCTTTTTTATTTACTTGAATAAATGGCTCAATTATAATACCCAACACTTATTAATGTTTCCCAAACTCAATAACAAATTTCTCATATGAAATATTAGCTTCTAATATAAGAAGTTTATCTATAGATGATATTCAACATGTGATTTTACTTTTTAGATTCAGCTAAAATTAAACAAAAGGAGAAATCATGCATATGTGTATAAATGGTAACCATATGTTACTTAGAGGATTGTGAAATTCACTCATCAGAATGGTTTAAGTATTAAAATAAATTGAGGTCATTATTTTCTAGTATTTGAAACTAATTAGAAAATTATTCTAAAAATATATTTTAATGTGTATCATGTTTAAAAAGTTGGAAATATGATTTTTGAAAATTGTGAGTTTCTTATGAGATACCAAGCTTTAGTTTACATTGTTTCAAGTAGAATAGAATTTTAGTATTAGAAATTGAAAGCAATGTACCATTATCAGATTTTAACTGTGTTCTACTTATAGAATGATTACATAACATTAAACATTATTTAAATCAAAAAGGTTTAAAAGATATTTAGAATTTTACCAAATTTCACCATTTATTAATCTTTGATTTGAAAACAAACTATGATGTACACTCACTAGAAATAAGCAATCCCAATTTTAACATAATTTATCAATCCAAAAATAATGAGTCAATTAACATGAAAATATATATTATTTCAAAACCAATTCTCTAGATTTAAAATATGATGCTTTAATGAAAAATTATTACAAAACTTTAATGCAATGAAGTCTCTTAAAAAATTCAAAAATAGAATATCAAAACAAGTAATTTCTGCAAAAAAAACTACTAACTATTGTAGATAAAGCATAAAAATAAGTCATATTTTTTAAAAAAATGATCTAACAATATTTATTTTTGTTAAAAAAATCAAAACATTGTTAAGTTTTCTTGTTATAATAATGTTAAAATCCACTAAACATTATCTAAAGGTGGTAAAATATGTTAAAAATAAGTTGAATTTTATGAGATAAAAATCAACAATTTTGTATCATTTCCTGTTGTGCTATGACTTTATTCCACCCTTTTTATCTGATTCTTCCAGTATTACTTTGCTATGATCACTAGTTTTCAAGTTAAAATTTACAAATGTTCATTATACTTGATAATATGAAAAATAACTCTAACTTTTATAACTACAAAATAAGATTTTGTAACTCCTTCTTTCAATCAATATTTGAAGAAATTTTAGTTTATTTGAATAATGATTTTAAGAATAACAAAAAATTTGAAATTCACAAGGAATTATTTCCAGAGACTATAATTATTTACTTGTGTAATGCATGAGCTACTTATCAATGATGTAAAACATCAGAAAAGTAAGTTATAGTTATAAATCTACAGATTATACTGTTTCTGGTATATATATCTTCAATAAATCTTTTAAACTTATCTTAGCCTACATACCACACAATAGAAAATCATTATATTAAAAAAGGAAAAAATTCTATGATAATATCATAAAGAATGATAACCATGGATTAATATTCCATAAAAATGGTTAATAATATTTTAAGAGAACCTAAATCAGTATTCTTTCATCAAAATATATCCTTTTTGTCTTTGTAATTTATTCCAAACAAATTTTTTGAAAGTTGAATCTATATATCTAATGCCAAAACCACTATTAAGTTCCCTCTTAGACTTTTTAAGAAATTATATATATATATATATGTATATATATATATTATTTATCAAAAATTGAAATAAAGAATAAAAACATAATTTTATTTACCTTTAATTATTTAAATATAGAGTATTTTCAGAATGCATTGTGGTTACTTGTGAAGGTTAGAAGATTTGAAGTTGGATTTATGAGTTTTTAGAAGGGCAAATATTGTAAAATTCTTTCATAAATATTTATTTCATAGTTTCAAATGTTGAAATCTACAAACTAATGGGATTTAAAATTATATTGAGATTTAAAATCTGTTTTCTACTCAAGTAAAATAAAATAAAATGATGATATCAAAATTGAAATTAAGTTTAAACTTTTGATATGCTCTATCTTCAATTTTATTGATAGTGCATCAAAAATTTAATAATATTTTTTTCCTTCATCACTTTTTACATAAAAGATAGTTTTATCATTTTATGAATTAAAGATTGCTTATATAAATTTAACATCTATGTCAACTGTTTATGACTATTAATCTATATAATAAATTTTTTAGAAGAAAAAATAACATCAGTATATACTGACTTTGAAATTATTCAATTTAAAATAGTTTACAGGTAGATAATGAAGGGTGATTTCATTTTTGAATATGAACTATAGAAGTCTTATTTTATCAATTTTAATTCTTTTTGAGCTCAAATGTATCCACCGCAACTTAAGTAAGAATAAAAATTATTTTTATTGAAATTTACATGAGAAAGTATGCCTATTATTCAAAATCAAACTTGCTCTAATGGTGTTTTTCAATCATTATTTCCATTCATAACAATAAAAAACATTTCAATTTGCTGATGTTTTAGTTTTTGATATCCCCAAGTTTATATCTCAGGTGTACTATTCACAAAATTATTAAAAATATAATTTTCGAAATACATGATAAACTTGAAAGTGAGGGGGCATTAAATTTTTAAAAATGAATTCTAAATTCAGGATGGATAGTATTTTTTCTATTTTCACAAATGAACAATTTTTTGTTTCAATTAATCCAGAAAGAAAATTTTGTTGTAAGCATATTATATTATATTTATTATGATTTTAAATACTATATTTTCAAGATTTGTGTTTAATATTTCCTGTGAAAGTTAATGTTAATGTGAATTTAAAGTAAGCTTGAAGAAATTTAATCAATAGGCATATTGGATATTTAAAATAATATTTTGCTCCAATCTTGAATCATCCTGGGCTAAAAAATATCCCAAATAAGGTTTTTGTGGGTCAATTTGGATTTAAGTAGGATTAAGTGAGGTTTAATAAAGGACAGATAAAAGGCTAAATTCATTACTAGTGACTTTTTTCTCAAAATAGTTATAAAATATTTATCATTCTGGACTCAAGCTTCAATAAAGTTGCATTGAAACAGAGATAATTTCTAGCAGCACAACACCATATTTACAAAGGTGTAAAATACCTCAAATATTACTCATAATATAGGAAGGCAAGGAATCTACAAAATTCACATTTCAAACGAGGATTTATATTTTGAATTTGAAATTGAGAAATGGAATATTATTTTCCAATTTAAATATCTATTAGTCATTTTAACAAAAGTTTTCAGTAATCAGATTGAATTTTGATGGTATTTTGTTGTAGATTAATCATTTTGATGAGACATTTACTCAAAATTACTGGTTTCGTTTCTAATATTCCATGTGAAATTCATTATGAATCTTTTTGAAAGTGAATAGTTGACATATTGGATATGCAAAAGCTTATGTTAGATCAAAGTGAGATCAAAGGGAGCTTAACTGATGATCAAATTAGGATTTTACAAGATCAAACGGTGATCAATGTAGGTTCATCTTGAGCTCAATCTGTGACAAATCTCTGACTAAATGTAAGGCCAAACAATTTCCTACATGGTGATGATGTGTGCATAATTCAAGCATAGATTTGTGGCTCAACGGAGCTCAAGCAAGGGGTATTGCTAGCAATACCCCCCCATTTTTTCTGTGGTGAGTGCATTAAAGCTAATAATCAATACTTGGCACACACTTCTCACTGAGATTTGAAAGATTCACCACGGGAAATCTAGGGGTGGACTGCTAGCAATCCCCTCTCCTGAACTTTAGAGTGTCCCTTATTTTTTTTGACAATACCCTCCCCTGCTATTTACTATAACAGGGGGGGATCACCATTTTTTTCTAAGTCAGAAAAAAATTTATGACAAAGAAAAATGGCAATACCCTCCACTGTGTTTTATTGAAGTTAGGGCATATATTGACAAAATTTATGTTCATTGCATAAATTAGCATGAAAACAAGTCTTATAAGATAATTAACAAACCTAAATTAATGACAATTCAAGTAAAAATGTGAGTGGAAACCATCTGTGAGCAAGTCAATGAAATCAAACACAAATGTATACATGAACCTCATGAGAAAAAATATTTCTTCATGATTACCATTATATGACACATGGCCAATAGCTCATTAATTTAGGTAAGTAGATTATCATATATGACTTGAAAAAATTTTAATTTGTGAAATAAAAATAAAATTTGACAACCTATATTACACCCCATACTTTTTCTTTCTACCTAATGACTTTTGTTTTACCTTGCCTTTTTATCTTACCTTATCAATCCTATTGAAAAGCTCCCTATTGATTTGAAATGAACATCCAAAATGTGTGAATTATTCACAGGATTCTAAGCCAGGTGGTGCTTTAGTCTTCTGGTGATTGTGAAGATTTGAATAACTAATTTCTGAAATTACTTCATTTCCTGTTTCAAAGTCAATAATGCATTGATGGGCTGGAAAGTATAGACCATGTACTTTTGTAGATGAGGAGGGTGAGGGGATAGGAAGACCAGTTATTGGATTAATGAATGAGAATACTCCAAATGTGAGTGAGCTGAGATTGTTTTTATCCATGTGAATTTTGTTATAAAAACCACCAAAGGTGTCAGCCAGGCTATTCCAGGAGTCCAGTAAATGATATATAAATTATAAAACCTTAAAGAGTGGGTAAGACTTGTATTTAATGAATATAACTTAATATTTTATTGCATAGTGAAATTATATAAGAATTTTATTATATACAAGTGTTACATTAAATTTATTGGTTATATATATTTTTATATATACAATTAAATTAAGCATAATATAATATATTCTACAAATAATGGCGCATTTTTATGTATTTAATAATTATAAATTTATATTTAATTAATTAAAAAACATATATGATAATTATAAGTGTAAAATTGACTTATAATATAATTAAATTAATTATTTAAATTTATATAATAAATAACATCTTTCATATAGTATTAAACAATAATTAATGGCGCTTCTTTTGACCCTTAAATTGTGTCAGGAAGAAAATCAAATAAATTATAATACTTATTTTATAAAATAGTATTATAAATTCTCAAATTAAATTAATTAATTGTTTCAGTTAAACTAGCTATTAAATTACATAGTGAAAACAATTAATAAATATTAATTTACACTGAATTAAAATGATTGCATGCCTTGTTACGTCAAAACATGTTATTTGTTTCACTTAGAAATGCTGAAAACAGATTGTAATACTTGTTTTGATTTGTTTTTCCCATAGTTCTTAGATCACAGGGTTGTTTAGTTACTCATTATTTTGTATTAACTGATTTGGGAAATTTGGGATGGGAATTTTATATTCTTAATTGGGATTCTTATTATTTTTCGTATAATTTTCTCTTAATTACTATGTTACAAATGTCTTCTTTTATCTTCTTGTTTTACTTCATTACTATTTTGTATATAGTCACTTGTAGCGCTTCAGAGGACCCATTGCCTATAAAAGGGCCTTGGATAATCCCCTGTAGAAGGATCACTTATTACACACTCAACAATTTAAAAATAAATTTATTACGCTTATTATTATTTTTATTAGTATTAAATTCTAATTAAAAATTCTAAATAACAATTTAAAGGTTGCCTTAAGTCTGATAGTAATTATAGTGTTTGCCGCGCAGAACTCTTACTTAAATAATATTAATATTAATAAAACCAATTTGTTGTCACCTCTCAAATCACTCGTCGTTGCTTTCTCTCAAATAAATTAAATAATTTCAATTATTTTTATTTCTTTTATTTCTAAACTACTATCTCCTTCTTGTCCTCCTCTCTTTTCTTCCCTCTTCTCTTATATCTTCTAGACGACTGACCAACAACTGAGGGCCTTTCAAACGACGACGACAATTGAGCCTGGCGACAAACGACAAAACGCACGGACCACCTAGCAAAACGAAACTTTTGCCGTGACTGTGTTTCGAACTTGGGTTCGACATCTTAGGTTTATATATTATTAAGTTTTATATTATTTGAAGTGATTTTTCGATCACTATAGTAAGTTCACCTTTGCGCCTCTCACTCATATTACTATATTTTTATTGCAATAACAGTGATTGTGGCTTAATTGCTGATTCACTGAGTGTAAGTGTTCAATTTTAAATTTTTTTTTTTCCTAGTTGACCATTATAGAGTGTTAAATCCTCTTAGTCCTAGAAGAATTAACATTATTATTAATACAAATTGAATTATTAATTTAATTTTTTTTTATTATTAATTATTGTTAATTTTGGTTGACTTAAAAGTACATTGTGCTTAGTCCCAAATATATTGCCATATTTAATATTGGTAATTAATTGGTTGAATTAACTTACTTGTTATTCCCAATTTAACCTTGCAATCCATTTTTTTTTTAAAAAAAATTTATTTTTTAATTATTACTTTATATTGAAAATTATTTCTATAATTTAATTAATTAAATATTTTTTTTTATTTGGAGCAATTATTGACTAACTTTGATTATTTTTTTATAAAGTACAAAGTAAAATATAAATCTTCCCACTAGTATGTCCAACAATTTGGCAGAAAAAATGGATAACATGCAAGTGGATGAGATAGAAATTGACTATGATGCTGACACTGTAAGTTCTTCTAAAGTTGGTCATAAAAAATCTTATGCTAACACAAGGAATTCTCATACTGCAGGATGTGGAAATGACAGGAAATGCAAACAAACCAAACCCCCTTCCCCCAGTACCACAGAAGGAAGTAAAGCCTCTAGTGCCTCAAGAAGGTCTTCCAAAAGGCTTCAAAATAAAAAGGGTTCCTCTGCCACAACAAATCAGCAACCTATCCAATCATATAAAAGAGTTGAAGACAGAAAATATGACGTACAAAGCAAAGGTAGACACATTGTGAGATCAGGTCCAAGAACTCAGGGACCAGATTCAGGCCCAGGCCCCTCCTCAATTGCCTCCCAATCAGCTTCAATTTCAGGCACAACCTTCACAGCCACCCAGCTCAACCATCCAAAATCCAAATACTATGGAAGTAGAGCAATGGAAATGGGATTATCTAATGAGTCACTACCAACAGAATGTGCAACACCCGCCTCATCATCAGCCTGGCCCATCCAGAACACCCAATTTCCATCCACCTCCTCATCCCTACCAACAAGGCAGGAGAAAGAAGGCCCAAGCACATTCCCAAAACCAGTCCCAGGGGAAGTTTCCTCCTCTGCCATGGTAAGTAATTTGGTTGATTGTCACTTGGGTATGTTTTCTAATAAATCTTCTTCTGCAGGTAATATTATTGAACATGGTGAAAGAACAGTTAAACCTGTTAAAAGACAGCTTCCTGTAACTAGTAGACCTATTGATGTAATTAGCAAATTGTCATTTGATGAACCTTTACATTTAACTTCTACATCTTTAATTAATCCTTCTCTTGCAATTAAAAATGATTCTGTTCCCCCTGAAATCTATACCTTAATTGAAAAAACTTCTGAGGAAATATTGAAAGATACCCTTGATTTTAATATTGTGAAAGACAAACATGTGAGAGATGTGTTAATCCATGAAAATGATAGATTAAATAATTTACACTTGCAATGTAAAGTGAGTTCTTCTGTACAAGATACAGCTTATTTAAAAATCAAAGAAACCTTGAATATTGTTCTTAGTCAACAAAAACAAATAAGAAGTGACCATAGAGCTATCTCAGATAGAAATATCAGTCTACATAAGACCTTGAGTGAATTGAAACCCCTTATTGAGGAAAATTATTCATTCAAAAATGAAATAAAATCTCTACAAAATGAGTTTAAGAAGCTAAAAAATGATTTCCATGCACTAAGTACCAAAAACTCAGTTTCTGAGGACAGAAATGTTCTATCTCTTGCAAAAGTAAATGACCAGATGTCTGAAATTCCAAGAATAAGAAACTATGTGTCTGACCTACAGGAAAAGTTCTCAACCTTAACCATCAATAATGAATTAAATGAGATTTCTGCAAATAAGCTGCATAAAAATAAAGGAAAAAAACCTGAACAAAGTTCATCCTTTCTTCCTCATATTTCAACTATTAAACAAACTGACAATGAGTCTGTAAAATCTTTTGCTACTAGCAAAAAATCTTGTGATGGTCATGCACCAGCTGTTTCTGTAAATAATGAAATTTCTGAACACCTGGCTAAACTTCAGGAATTATTACTAATGAATAATTCAAACCAAAAAGTGGACCATCCCAGTAGTCAGAAAAATTGGCCTAAGTTAGACCAATATCCTACCTTTGATGGTGATTCTTCCTCTGATTGGCAACACTTTATCCAAAGAATTGATAATTTAAAGAGATCTTATAAACTACCTGATGAGGAAATTGTTTCTAAGCTAATTTCTTTATTTTCCAATGTAGCCTTGATGTGGTATGAATCTGTCCTCTTAGATAACAATAATTATACATGGAATGATTGGAAATCCTTGATTGAGAATCAGTTTGGTGGTTCAAAATTCAGGTTAGCTCAGCAAAGACTGTATGAGAATACTAGATATGTATCCTCCTCTGTTGAAAATCCCATTGTTTTTCTAATGAAAATAACTAATATCCTTAGAGCAATTGATCCAAAGATGGATTATGATATTTGGAGAGATAAAATCTTGTATAAATTACCAAATTCTCTTAGGGATTTGATTGTTGCTAGAACTGAGCATGTAAGGGAAAATTCTTCTTTCATTAATATCTGTAATGAAGTACTACTCAACCATAGATATGAACCAAAGAATTACCTTAGTAAATCTTATAATGATCAGAATAAACCTTCTATAAAGCTCCCAGAAAAATCTGGTAAACCCTCTGCCCCAGTTGCACCTAAAAAATATGCAACAAATACTTGTTATAAATGTAACAAACCATGGCAGAAGGGTCATGTTTGTGACAAGAAAATTCATCTTGTTGAACAAAATGAAGACACTGATGAAATTGAACTTGATGTCAATAATTCTTCCAGTGACTGTGAAAGTAATATCTCCTATGACAATGAATCTGTTAAAGATGTTTTAATGTTGGAACATGATGTCCATTATTTAAATAATATATCTGAAGATTGTGTATTGAATTTATCTTCAGTAGAAAATGCTGAGATAATTAAAGATATTACTAACAATTCTATTCCTATATCCCCTTTAAAGGCACCTGTTATCATTAATGGTAAAAATGTTGATGTAGTTCTTGATTCTGGTGCTGGAGGAAGTGTAGTATCTGAAAAAGCTTTGGCTTCAGTGGATAAGGAATATTTGAGTAAATTATTGCCTATAACTTCTGAAAAATGGAGAGGGTATGGTTCTACCTTATTTCCTATTGGCAAATACAAAACCTCTGTATTCTTCAAATATAATGGTGGTTTTGTCAGAGCTATTTGTGAGTTTGTTGTCATGAAAAATGATAATTTGAGCAATTGGTTTATTATGGGAAATGATATTTTAACCATGTTTGGTGTGAAACTGGACCCAGCAAATAATTGCTTTACCTTAGGAATGAATGGGAAAAGAAAATTCAAAATTTCTTCTCCTAAACCTTCTGGGCATTTGTTGAAATCTTGTAACTCACTGACCCAATGTAAAGGTAGAACAACAACTGAAATGGATGATTTATTACATGAAATAAATACCGCTTCTTTTGGTGATCATTTGACTAATGAACAAAAGGATTCTATTGTTGCCTCTATTACCTCTTTCCCTATGGCTTTTGCTCATGGTTCTCATGTCTTGGGAATTGTTCAGGAAGAGATGAAAATTACCTTATCCTGTAATTTGAGTGATATTCCTCCTTCCCTTAAGAAAAAACCATATCCTGCTTCTCCATCAAAAAGAAAAGATATTGAAGATAATATTGAAACATTATTGAAAATGAATATCATTGAGAAAGTGGATGTCACCCCCAAATATTGTGTCATCTCCCCAGTCTTGATCTCATATGAAAAAGATAAAGCTAGATTATGTGGAGATTACAGAGCTTTAAATACTTATACTGTTGATGATATTTATCCTTTACCCAGAATTAATTCAATACATGCTACCTTGCAAGGTGCAAAATTTATTAGTTGTCTGGATGGTAATAAAGGTTATCATCAAGTTCCAGTTGAGAAAAATTCTCAAAATTTTTTGCTTATTGCTACTCATATGGGAATATATAAGTATGTTAGGATGCCATTTGGCCCTAAAAATGCTCCTTCAGTTTTCCAGAAAGTCATGGATAACACGTTCCATCAAGAAATTATTGAAGGTTGGCTCATGGTTTATATTGATGATATTATTGTTTTTTCTAAAACTTTTGATGAACATATAATTCACTTGAATACAGTTTTCTAAAAAATGGATGAAATCAATATGACCTTATCTTTAAAAAAGTGTAAATTTGGTTTTCAATCTTTGAAAGTCCTTGGCCATGTTGTGTCAGGCTTACAAATTTGTGTAGACCATAATAAAGTTGCTGCCATTCAAAATGTGAAAGCACCAACTTCTGTAAGAGAAATCCAAAGTTTTTTGGGTATGTGTGGCTATTATAGACAATATATTAAAAATTATCAGGTCATAGCCTTGCCTCTTACAAAACTAACCAGAAAAGATGTTGCTTTTCTCTGGAATAATGACTGTCAGAAAGCTTTTAATACATTGAAAAGTTGCTTAATGACAGCCCCTATATTGGCTCTCCCAGATTTTAACAAGCCATTTGTACTTTATACAGATGCTAGCTTTATTGGTCTGGGTGCTGCCCTTCACCAAAAGCAAATTATTAATGATAAATCCTCAGAGGTTGTAATTTGTTATATTTCAAGAACCTTAAGGAATAGTGAATTGAAATATGGTGCCACTCAATTGGAGTGCTTAGCAGTTGTTTGGGCTCTTGAGAAACTTCATTACTACTTGGATGACCAAAAATTTGAGTTGGTAACTGACTGTAGTGCTGTGAAATCTCTCTTAAACCTCAAAACACCTAACAGACATATGTTCAGGTGGCAACTTGCTGTTCAGGAATACAGAGGAAGGATGACTATTATCCACAGAGCTGGAAATGTTCACTCTAATGTTGATATGCTCTCCAGATTGCCTCTGCCAAATAATGACTCCAATCCTGCTTATGTACCTGAGGATGACACTGTTCATATACATGGTATATTTATAGTTGATATGGAAGAAGAGTTATTACAGTTAATACTGGATTCATATGATAAAGATTCTGACTTAAATAAATTAGTTACTATTTTGAATGATCCTAAGAATGCTTCAATTCAATCATTAATAAAAACTCTTCCTGCAAAGTACCAAAATGCTTTAAATAAAGGAAAGTTTTCTATTGAAAATGGTTATATATATTATAGAAGGAAGCTTACCAATGTAATTGTTATTCCTCCTTCAATGAAAGAAACTATCCTTAAACTTTGTCATGATGACATATTAGCTGGTCATTTTGATCTTGAAAAAACATTGATTAGAATCAAAAACACTGCATGGTGGGCTAATATGTCTGAAGACACAAAATTATATGTTGAATCTTGTGATTCCTGCCAAAAATCTAAAAGGTTAACAGGTAAAAGGGCAGGGTTATTACAACATATTGAAGCACCTAGTGCTCCCTGGCAAATCATTAATATGGATTTTGTCACTGGTCTTCCTGTTGCAGGTAAAGACAGCTTTAACTCTTGTTGGGTAATAGTGGATAGATTCACAAAAATGTGCAAATTTATTCCAACCCACAAAGATGTATCCACCAAAGAATTAGCTTTCTTATGGTGGTCTTACATGTTTAATATTATTGGTTTTCCAAAAGCCATTATCTCTGATAGGGATCCAAAATTCACTTCTGAGTTTTGGACCTCTTTGATGGATATTTGTGGCTGTGAGTTAAAATTGTCTACAGCTCATCATCCTCAGACTGATGGTCTAGCTGAAAGAATGATTCAAACTCTGGAAGATATGATTAGAAGGTATTGTGCCTTTGGTTTAGAATATAAAGACAATGACAGATTTACTCATGATTGGGTCACTCTTTTGCCTGGTCTTGAATTTGCATATAATAGCACTGTTCATTCTGTCACTGAGAAAAAGCCTTTTGAGCTTTGGTTAGGTTATGTCCCAAACACTCCTGCTCAGATTCTCAATAATAAATTACCTAAGTTGGAACTGCACCCTGGTGTAAAATCTTTTATGCAAATGCAACAGCTCTGCAGAAAACATGCTCAAAGTTGTATTGATAAAGCATTTGAATATGAAAAGAAAAGATGGGATAAATCCCATAAAGAATACACATTTAACAAGGGTGATGAAGTGTTGATCTCTACTGTCCATTTCAATTTACAAGGTAACCACAAATTAAAAGATCCTTTTGTAGGACCATTTGTTGTTAAAAGAATGGTTGGTGATAATGCAGTAGAAGTTGTATTGTATTCTCCATATGATAGGAAACATCCTGTCTTTCCCATTTCTTTACTTAAACCTTATACTTCCAACAGTGACTTATTTCCAAAAAGAAGAGGAAGACCTAAGAAGAACCCTCAGGAAGTCACAGAAACAGCAGAAATTGATAAAATTCTCAATGATAGAATTATCACTTCTGAAAGAGGTACTGAATATTTATTGAGATATAAGAACAAATCATCTGAACATGATGCATGGATACCTGGCAAATAAATTTCAAATCTGCCTGCTCTGTTGAAAAAATACAGAAAGAAAAAATCTTAGAATTTTTTTTTATTGTTTTTTTTTAGAGTGAGGGAGTGTCAGCCAGGCTATTCCAGGAGTCCAGTAAATGATATATAAATTATAAAACCTTAAAGAGTGGGTAAGACTTGTATTTAATGAATATAACTTAATATTTTATTGCATAGTGAAATTATATAAGAATTTTATTATATACAAGTGTTACATTAAATTTATTGGTTATATATATTTTTATATATACAATTAAATTAAGCATAATATAATATATTCTACAAATAATGGCGCATTTTTATGTATTTAATAATTATAAATTTATATTTAATTAATTAAAAAACATATATGATAATTATAAGTGTAAAATTGACTTATAATATAATTAAATTAATTATTTAAATTTATATAATAAATAACATCTTTCATATAGTATTAAACAATAATTAATGGCGCTTCTTTTGACCCTTAAATTGTGTCAGGAAGAAAATCAAATAAATTATAATACTTATTTTATAAAATAGTATTATAAATTCTCAAATTAAATTAATTAATTGTTTCAGTTAAACTAGCTATTAAATTACATAGTGAAAACAATTAATAAATATTAATTTACACTGAATTAAAATGATTGCATGCCTTGTTACGTCAAAACATGTTATTTGTTTCACTTAGAAATGCTGAAAACAGATTGTAATACTTGTTTTGATTTGTTTTTCCCATAGTTCTTAGATCACAGGGTTGTTTAGTTACTCATTATTTTGTATTAACTGATTTGGGAAATTTGGGATGGGAATTTTATATTCTTAATTGGGATTCTTATTATTTTTCGTATAATTTTCTCTTAATTACTATGTTACAAATGTCTTCTTTTATCTTCTTGTTTTACTTCATTACTATTTTGTATATAGTCACTTGTAGCGCTTCAGAGGACCCATTGCCTATAAAAGGGCCTTGGATAATCCCCTGTAGAAGGATCACTTATTACACACTCAACAATTTAAAAATAAATTTATTACGCTTATTATTATTTTTATTAGTATTAAATTCTAATTAAAAATTCTAAATAACAATTTAAAGGTTGCCTTAAGTCTGATAGTAATTATAGTGTTTGCCGCGCAGAACTCTTACTTAAATAATATTAATATTAATAAAACCAATTTGTTGTCACCTCTCAAATCACTCGTCGTTGCTTTCTCTCAAATAAATTAAATAATTTCAATTATTTTTATTTCTTTTATTTCTAAACTACTATCTCCTTCTTGTCCTCCTCTCTTTTCTTCCCTCTTCTCTTATATCTTCTAGACGACTGACCGACAAAAGGTTACTGTGAAATTAGAAGCAAAAATATCATCATCAACAAGTTTTAGCCATTCTGCATCTGTGCAATTAGGGATTCTAAAACCTTTTTCCAATTGATGATTAGATTCAAAAACATATTGACATAGATTTACTTATTTATGAGCTAAAAAATAGTTGAATTTTGACAAGGAGTCCCATTTTTTCAAATCTTCTTTCATTTCTTGGGCAGTAAGATCTAGGACTAAAAAATAAATACCTGTAGAAAGAATAATATTTTTTTTATATTCATTCATCTATAAATAAGCTTACCAATTGAAAAACCTTTGTCATATCCTGGTCTCCGACCAATACCATACATGAAACCTCCAAGAATATTTTTGTTTGATAAAGGTTGACAAACTAAGGCCATTTGATACAATTTTGATATAAGATCTGATAAATTTTGAAATGTTTCATTCCTATTTTCTTTAAATGAGTGACTCTCAAAAATAAATTGAAGTTTGAAAGAATTAGAAACAACCACCACAGAGAATCTGGGGGTGAACTGCTAGCAATCCCCTCTCTTTGAACTCCAGAGTGTCTCTTATTATTCCAGGGTTATTCTCACTTTATAACAATATACAAAATTGTATTGGAAGTAAATTTATTCTAAGATTGATTATAGAAAGAATATTAACTGATTCCAAATTATGCACAAGTTGATCCTCCAGAACTTGATTTTGGTCCTCTGTTGAACACAAATTGAGCACAAATTGATCTAACCTAAGCTTATGCATATAAAATAATTCAGGATACTTGCTCTATTAAATTTGATAATAAAATAAAATATTGATGAATTTATATAAAAAATAATTATTATGTAAGATATTAAATTATAAATTAAGGCATCATAGGAGGGCACTTAATAGAACTTAATCATAATATGTGACACCTTAATACTGTATCATTCAGTTTGATACATTTAAAACAAAATGTGTCATGATGGGAAATGAAATTTCTTGGACATACACTTTCAAAATTAATACTGACCATAATACATAAATATGAAACCTTGGCATCTATCCAATAAAAGATTTTCCTTCTGATAAATGGATTTTTCTCAGCTACTCCCTGTTAAAAAGTGTCCTTGTGAGGTTTGTCTGAACTTCAGGGGGATAATTTGGCCACATCAAACTACTTCTATTTTCATGATTGACCAAAATATCATCCTCATTTCCAGCTAAAGAGTTGATCTCATCTGACTGTGGCTTATCAAAGGGGTCCACCACAAGTTTAGCCAAAATTTTGGTGAACACTTTTTTGATGGATAGTGACCAACTGGTGCTTTCTGAAATTGTCCACCTAAATTTAGGCTAAAATTCAGGAGGATAAATTTATTATGAATACCAAATTAACTGAAGAATACTTTTGCCCTAGCTACTCTGCATCATAAAAGTGTCCAACTGAGGTTTAGCCATAATTCAGGTAGACACTTTTGGAAAGACACAGTCTGATGGGTTTAATATCTGTATATGGCAATAAGTATGAGTTTTTTATCAACATGGAGCTAGAATTAATTTAATATGGCCAAAGTGTCTACCTGGAGTTTGGCCAAAATACAGGTGGAAATTTTTATGAGGATTACTTGATGAAATGAAGAAGACTTGCAATTACTTTCCATCATAAAATTTACAAACTTAAGTTTATCGAAAATTGTGGTGACACTTTTGCCAGATCCAGTCATATGGGATCAACTCTCTATATGTCAATGAGAATCAATTTTTAGTCAATCATGGCATTAGAAGTAATTTGATATGGACAAACTTTCCACCTGATTTTTGGCCAAAAGTAAGTTAGAAATGTTTATGAGGAATACTAGATTAACTAAAGAAGACTTGCACCCTACTACTGTCCATCATAAAAGTTTCCACCAGAAGAATTCTCAAATTTGTGGTTGACACCTTTGGCCTGGTCCGGCCATATGGGATCAATTCTGCATATGGAAATGAGGATGTAATTTGGTCAATCATGGTACTAGAAGTAATTTGATATAGACAAAGTGTCCAACTAAATATTGGAAAAAAATCAGTTGAAAACTTCATTTAGTTTTTCAAAAAATAAAATTAAATACAATTTTATTTCTGATGGTGCCCATTTTATCCAACACCTCTTCTGAGCCTTGAAAGTAGGCATTTAGCTTGAATTTTTAATTTCATATAAAATCCCTTTTATTTAACATATTTCTTTTTATCCCTTTTATTTCTATTAGATATCAATTAATTTTATGTAAAACAAATCATTTTCATAATTTTTTACCTGTATTTAATAAAATTATTAAAGGTTTAACATCACCCTGTAAGAATTTGGCACATGTTTTTTTGCTATACTAATAAAAATAATAATATACTGGTGACAAAAAATTGATCAAATGACAAAATATTAATAAAAAAGAAAGATCAAATACCAGTGGATATGTTTTAAAAAAATACCAGTTGCACTGAAGAAGAACTGCACCCTAGATACTCACCATCAAAAAAGTGTCCAGCACAAGTTCGGCCAAACTTGTGCTGGACACTTTTGGTTAGGTGCAGTCATATGAGATCAATTCTCTCTATGGCAATGAAAAAAATCATTTTATAAAAAACTTCACTAGAAGTAGTTTTACATAGCCAAATTTTCCACCTAGAGCTCATCCAAACCACAGGTGCACAATTTTTTATCTTTAAAAAAAAGTAAATTTAGTACAATTTATCCCTGATGGCTCTCTTTTGCTTCAACACCTCTACTGGCCTTTGATAGTAGGAATATTACTTGGATTTCTTTTTTCATATTTGATCCCTTTAACTTAATTTTTTATTCCTCATATTGCTTTTGGATATCAATTAATAATTTTTAAAATAAATTATTTTCATATTTTTATACATTTATTTAATAATATTATAAATGGCGTAGCATCACATGGTATGCATTTGGCACATGAGTTTTTTCTATACTTATAAAATTAATATTATAATGGTGACCAAAAATTAATCAAATGATATTTATGAGTGAAGCACAAAGATAAAATACCAGTAGACATTTTGGTAAGAAATACTAGACAAACTGAAGAAAAATTCTACCCTAGCTACTCTCCATCATAATAGTGTCCAGCACAAGTTTGGCCAAACTTGTGCTGGACAATTTCGGTCAGGTGCATTCAGATGGGAGCAATTCTCTCAATGGAAATGAAGATAAATTTTTGATAAATAATTACACTAGAAGTAGTTTGATATGGAAAAATTGTCATCCTGAAGTTTAGTTAAAGCTCAAGTGGATTTTTTTTATTTTTACAAAAAAGAAAATTTTGTGCAAGTTTAGCCCTCATTGTGCTAATTTGATTCAACATCTCTTTTTTCTGTTTATGGCAGGAATTTAACTTGGATTCTAATTTTCATCTTTTATTTCTTTATTTTACTTTATTCCCCTCATATTGCTTTTGGATAAAAGTTTATTTTTTGTAAAATAAATCATTTTCATATTTTTTTACCTTCATTTAATAATATTATAAAAGGTGTAAAATCACCCAGTATTCGTTCAGCACACAATCTTTTGCTATACTGATAATATTAATAATATAATGGTGACAAAAAATTAATCAATTGATAAATATGAGTGAGGCACAAAGATTGAATAACAGTAAACATGTTTATAATAAATCCCAGATGATGTAAAATGACTTGCACTCTGGCTACTCTCCATGATAAACGTGTCCAGCACAAGTTTGGCAAAAACTTGTGCTAGAAACTTTTGGTTGCATGCCGTCAGATGCAATCTATTCTTTTTATGGAAATGAGACTGAATGATCACTCCATCATTTCACTGAAATTAGTTTTATATGGACAAATTGTCCCCCTTAAGTTTTTCCAAACCTAAGGTAGACAATTTTTTACTTTGGTAAAAAGTAAATTTAATCCATGTTGATCTATGATAGTGCCCATTTTTTCCAAAGACTCTACTGGCTCATGATAGCAGAAATTATACTTAATATCTTTATTTCATGTTTGATCTCTTTAATTTTAATTTTACTCTTTTATTTATCCTTTAGTTTTTAAATATCAATTTTATTTTGGTAAAACTGATAATTTTCACATTTTTTTATATTTATTATATAATATTATTAAAGTTGTAAAAGCACCCAGTGTACATCCAGTACACATGTTTTGCTATACTAAAAACATTAATAATATAATGGTGACTAAAAATTAATCAAATAATAAATATGGATGACACAGCAAGATCAAATACCCATAGACATTTTTAAAAGGAATACAGGATTAACTGAGGAAGACTTTCACCCTAGCTACTCTCCATCATAATAGTGTCCAGCACAAGTTCAGCTGAGCTTGTGCTGGACACTTTTGGTTGCATGAAGTCAGATGGGATAATTTTACTCAATGGAAGTTAAAATGAATTTTTTCTCAATCATTGCACAAGAAGTAGTTTTATACTGCTATACTATCCTCCTGATTTTTTGGAAAACCTCATGTGGATACTTTTATTAATTTAAAAAAAATGAAAATATATTCCAAATCTAGAATTGGTGGTGCAAATTTGGTCTGAAAACTCAAATTATCTTTGATGGCAGAAATTTTATTTGAATGTTTAATTTCATATTTAATCACTTTTATTTTACTTTTTTATTCCTCTTTTTGATTTCAAATATCAATTTATTTATTGTATAACTAATACTTTTCATTTTTTTTTCCTTTTATTTAATAAGATCATTAAAGATGTAGCATCTCCCAGTATGCATTTGGCTTACAAGTTTTTTCAATACTAATAACATTAATAGTATAATGGTGAAAAACAATGAGTCAAATGATAAATATGAATGACACAGAAAAATCATATACAAGTTGATTTGTTTATAAGGAATACCTGATGAACTGATGAAGACCTGCACCCTAGATACTCGCCATCATAAAAGTGTCCAGCATAAGTTCGGCAGAACTTGTGCTTGACACTTTTGGTTGCATGCAGTCAACTGGAATAAATTTACTCTATGGAAATGAAAATGACAATTTGCTCAATCATTGCACAATAAGTAGTTTGATATTGTCAAAATGTCCTTCTGATGATTTTTCAAACCTCATCAGGACACTTTCTTTGGTTTAACAAAAAAGAAAATATAGTCCAAGTTTAGCCCTGGTGGTGCACATTTGATCTAACACCTCTACTTGTTATTGATAGTGGGAATTTTCCTTAGATTTTTTTTCTTATTTGATCCCTTTTATTTTACTTTTTTATTTCTAATATTGCTTTGGATATCAATTTTTAATTTTTAAAATAAATAATTTTCATACTCTTACACCTTTATTTAATAATATATGATTAAAGGTGGAACACCACCTGGTATGAATTTTTCACACAAGTTATTACTATAGTAATAACGTTAATAATATAATGATGACAATAAATTGATCAAATGGAAAATTTAAATGACACAGACAGATCAAATACCAGTGGAAATGTTTATAAGAAATCCCTTTTGAGTTTAAGAAGATTTTCTGTATGCCTACTCTTGATTATAAAAGTTTCCAGCACAAGTTTGGCCCAACTTGTGCTGGAAACTTTTGGTTGCATGAAGTCATATGAGATAAATTCTCTCTATGGCAATGAAAATGATATTTCACTCAATTATTGAAGTAAAGAATTTATAATATTGTAAATTTGTACCCTGGAAGTCTGCCCAAAACTCAGGTCAAAATTTGTTAGCTATACATAAAAGTAAATTTAGACCAAGTCTTGACCTAGGGGTCCCCAACTGTCCCAACACCACTTCTGGCTCTTGATAGTAAAAATTTTACTTGTATTTTTTATTTTGTATTTGATCCCATTTATTTTCATTTTACTTTTCTATCACTCTTTTTAATTTTAAATATCAATTTATTTTTTTAAAAACTAAACATATTCATATTTTTTTAACTTTATATAAAAATATTATCAAAGTTGTAACATCACCAATTTTGCATTTGGCATGCAGGTTTTTGTTATACTAGAAATATTAATAACTTATATGGTGACAAATAATTAATTATAAGATAAATATGAATGACAAAAAAAGATAAAAAACCAATAGAAATGTGAAAAACAAAAAACTGATGTACTGAGGAACACTTCCACCCTAGCTACTCTCCATCATAAAAGTGTCCAGCACAAGTTCGGCTGAACTTGTGCTGTACACTTTTGTTCAGGTGCAGTCAGATGGGATCAATTCTCTCTGTGGAAATGAAATTAAAAAAATGCTAAATAATTACATTAGAAGTAATTTGGTATGGCTTAATTATCCACCTTAAGTTTTTCCAAACCTCAGGTGAAAAATATTTTATCTTTAAAAAAAATTAAATTTTGTCAAATTTAGCCCTGATGGCACCCATTTGTTTCAACACCTCTACTGGCTCTTGAAGACAGGAATTTACCTTGAATTTTTCTTTTTCATATTTGATCTCTTTTACTTTACTTTTTTATCACTCATGTTACATTTGGATTTTAAGTTATAATTTTGGAAAAAAAATCATTTTAATATTTTTTTAACATTTTTTAATAATATTATAAAAGGTGTAATATAACATGGCATGAATTTGGTGCTAAAATTTTTTCTATACTAATAAAATTAACAATATTCTAATGACAAAAAATAAATCAGATAATAAAATATGAATAACACAGAAAGATCGAATACCAGTGGACATGTTTAAAAAAATAACAGTTGCACTGAAGAAGACCTGCACCCTAGCTACTCTCCATCATAAAAGTGTCCAGCACAAGTTTGGCCAAACTTGTGCTGGACAATTTTGGTCAGGTGAAGTCAGATGGGATCAATTCTCTCTATGGCAATGAAAAAAATCATTTGATAAGAAACTTCACTAGATGTAGTTTGATATAGCTGAATTGTCCACCTAGAGTTCATCCATACCACAGGTACACAATTTTTTATCTTTAAAAAAGAGTCAATTTAGTAAAATTTATCCTTGATGGCTCTCATTTTCTTCAACATCTCTACTGGCCTTTGATATTAGGAGTAATACTTGGATTTCTTTTTTCATATTTGATCACTTTAACTTAATTTTTTATTCCTCATATTGCTTTTGGATATCAATTAATAATTTTTAAAATAAATTATTTTAATATTTTTATACATTTATTTAATAATATTATAAACGGTGTAACATCACTCAGTATGCATTTGGAACACAATTTTTTGCTATACTTATAAAATTAATAATAAAATTAAGACAAAAAATTAATCAAACAATATATATGAGTGAGGCACAAAGACAAAATACCAGTAGACATGTTTGTAAGAAATACCAGATGAACTGAAGAGAAATTCTACCCCAGCTACTCTCCATCATAGAATTGTCCAGCACAAGTTCAGCCAAACTTGTGCTGGACACTTTTGGTCATGTGCAGTCAGATGGGATCAATTCTCTCTATGGCAACAAAAAAACCTTTTTTTATCAAACTTCACTACAAGTAGTTTTGTTTAGCTGAATCATCCACCTGTCGCTCTTCCCAACCTCAGGTGTATAATTTTTTATCTTTAAAAAAAAGTTCACTTATTTAAATTTAGCCCTGATGTCTCCCATTTGTTTCAACACTTCTACTGGCTCTTGAGAGCAATATTTTTACTAGTATTTTGTTTTTCACAATTGATCTCTTTGAGATTAATTTTACTTTTTTATTTCTCTTTTTTTTAAAATATCTATTTAAATTATTGTAAAGCTAATCATTTTCATATTTTTTTACTTTTATTTCATAATATTATAAAATGTGTAACATCACCTGGTATGCGTTTGGCACATGAGTTTTTCTATACTTAAAATATTTATAATATAATGGTGACAATAAATTAATCAAATGATATATATGAGTGAGGCACAAAGATCAAATACCAATGGACATGTTTATAAGAATTACCAGATTAACTGAAGAAAAATTCTTCCCTAGCTACTCTCCATCATAAATGTGTCCAGCACAAGTTCAGCCAAACTTGTGCTAGAAACTTTTGGTCACATGCAGTCTGGTGTGATCAATTCTCTCTCAATAATTGCACTAGAAGTTGTTTGATATGGCCAAATGGTTCTGCTGAAGTTTTGTTAAACCTCAGGTTGGCACTTTTTTGTTTTTCAAAAAAGCAATTATAGTCCAAGTTTAGCCTCACTGGTGGGAATTTTCCCCAACATGTCTACTTGCTTTTGAGGGCAGTAATTTAATTTTAATTTTTTATTTCATATTTGATCCCTTTAATTTAATCTTTTTATCCCTCATATTGCTTTTTTATATCAATTTATTTTTTGTAAAACAAATCATTTTCATATTTTTTTACCTTTATTTAATAATCTTATAAAAGGTTTAACATCACCCAGTATGCATTTGGTACACAAGTTTTTGCTATACTTATAATATTAATAACATAATGGTGACAAAATATCATTCAAATGATAAATATGAGTGAGGCACAAAGATCAAATACCTGTGGACATATTGATAAGAAATACAAGATGAACTGTAGAAAAATCCCACCCTAGCTACTCTCCATCATAAAAGTGTCCAGCACAAGTTTGGCTGAACTTGTGCTGGACACTTTTGGTCACATGCAGTCTGATGTGATCAATTCTCTCTATTGCAATGAAAATGAATTTTTCTTCAATAATTGCACTAGAAGTTGTTTGATATGGCCAAATGGTTCTTCTGAAGTTTTGTTAAACCTCAGGTTGGCACCTTTTTTGTTTTTCATAAAAGAAATTATAGTCCAAGTTTAGTGCCACTGGTGGGCGTTCACCCCATCATGTCTACTTGCTCTTGATGGCAGGAATTTTATTTTAATTTTTTATTTCATATTTGATCCCTTTAATTTTACCTTTTTATCCCTCATATTGCTTTTGGATATCAATTTATTTTTTGTAAAACAAATCATTTTCATATTTTTTTACCTTTATTTAATAATATTATAAAAGGTGTAACATCACCTGGTATGCATTTGGCACATTATTTTTTGCTATACTTATAATATTAATAACATAATGGTGACAAAAAATCAATCAAATGATAAATATGAGTGAGGCACAAAGGTCAAATACCAATGAATCAATAGTTCTTTTTAATATTATAAATTTTTTGATTAAATAAAATAGTAATAATGAATTATATTTTTCATCCACAATTCCACTCTAATGATTCCCACTGCACAAAAAGGGTTCACTCAGTCCTTTCTTTACTGCTTGTGCATATATTTCATAGCCCTCAGTACTACAATTTTTTGTAGTGATTATCCCACATCTGAATCAGGAATATTTTTAAACAATATAAGATTTTTTTACAAAAGACATTATCATATCCAATATCCCACAAAAAATACAACCTGTTTTTGTATTAAAACCCGTTAATTATTAAGAAATTGTTAAAATAATTAGATTAGACCCTGGCACAGCTAGATCCATACCAAACAACCTAAAGTCTTTTCAATATTGAAAACAATTAAATAAAATTTTGATATCATACTAAATTATGGGCACCAACCATAATTCAGCACTTCTCATTTGCTCTGCAACAAATTGAGTGCATGTAGCATTTTTCTAATGTCAGGCTGTTTTTCTTCCTTCCCTCACACCTTTAGTCCAGAATGAAAATTTAGTATGAGTTTTGGTCAAGTTGGTTTGCCAGTGTTATTTGTATGCAATATGAATTCATATTGCATATTTCTATTTATGCATAAAATATACTCGTTAAGCATCATTTTTTGCATTTTTCAATCATAATGCATATTTATGCATATGCATATGCATATTCATTATACAGATGTATATGCATATTAATATATTTTATTCATATACATATATGCACCTTTTTTTTGCATATTCAATTTTCATATTTTTATGCATATTCAATATGCATAATCACTATGCATATTTTTTATGCATATTTATTCTTTATAGTCATTATGCATACACTTTGGATAGGCATTTCACATCAATTTTTAACATGCAATAAGTATCCACCATGCAAATTCAAATGCATATGCATCTATATCAAACACACAACATATATTCAAGTTTAATATTTGAATATTAAGGTATGCTAAGTGATGTTGTTCAACCTTTTGCCAAACCTGAGATTAACTGATGTTCAATGTGGTTTGTAAGCTCTGCTCAAGGAGGGATTGTTCTGGATTCAATCTGTGACAGTTTATTTTTTCAATGTTTTTTCATCTGATTTAAAAACATATTTCTGACAGTTTCAGGATGGTTTCCCAACATTTTCCTGATAAATTCCTGATAGTTTCAAATAGAGGGAACTGTTAGCAGTTCACCCCCAGATTTCCTGTGGTGAACAGCAATTTTTTTTATTTCCAGTCTTATCTTCTACATTGTTACTTGACTTTAATTTTTTATTGGTTATAGGCTCAGGAAAAAAATTTATATTTTCAGGTAGTTTTTTCAGATAAGTCTTTTTTTGTAAGAATCTTGTTTTGAAGTAACTGAAGCCAGTTAAAATGCCAATAAATTTGGAACAAAATTTTTTTTCTCTTATGTAATTTCTACTGTGACCAGGTTTTGAAGGAGATGATATTGAAGAAAGAGAAGAAAGAGAAGATGAAGATATTGAGGTAAGTGACAAGAGGGATGAGTTTGAGGAAGACATTTCTTTATTTTTAGATGAGTCTAGATTCTCAGTCATTTTTTTCTAAAAAAAAATAAAATTATCAATGTAAAAGAAAAAATTAAACAAAATTGGATGAAACTTACCTAAAAAGCTCTCCTCAAACTATCTGGAAGAAATAGTCTCAAAAATTGCCAAAAAAGAGTTCCAAAAGTTCAACGAAAGAGCCCCAAATGTTTCCCAAAAGAGTCTCAAAAGTGTCCAAAATTTTTTCCAAAAGTTTCAAAAAAAAGTGTGCTGAAAGTCCCCTAAAACCTCCCCAAAAATTGACAGAAAAGTGCCAAACGTTTTCCAAAGTACTTGAAAAAAATGATAAAAAAAATTATAATCAAAAAATTAAACCAAAAAAATTTTTTTTGTCTTTTTTCTCTAAACAAAACATAATTTGTGTCAAAAACCAAACAAAATAAATTGGCAAAAAAATAAAACTCACAATATTTAGTTTGTTTATTTAACCTTAAAGTATCTTCAGCTAAAATGACAGTTGATTCAAATAAACCTAACCCTAATTCTGACTCTACTTTTCTAATTTGCACAAAAACTTGAACAGTGATGATGAAAAGTCCAAAAGGAGGGAGATAAAAGCCTAGATAATAATCAGATAAAAGTTTCAGAATCCTTACTCTTTAATTATGCAATATAAAAACGTGAAATAAGATAAGTGAAATTTGGAAAAAAAGGCTCAACTTAAAAGGTCAAAATCACAGCAACCACTGAACCCAATTCAAACCTGTTTGTAGAAAATAAGAGATAGGCTTTATTATAATCTTCATTTATAGTACATGTGATTTAAATTAACCTAACCCTAATTTGTTGCATAAAAAAATGAAATAAAAATTTAAATTGAGAAAAAAAGGCTCAACTTTAACAGTCAAAATATCAGCAACCACTGAACCAAATTCAAATCTGTTTGTGGGAAATGAAAGGTAGCCTTCAGGAAAATCTTCAGTAAAAAGAAAATTAGATTCAAATAAACCTAACTCTAATTCTGAGTCTGATTTTCAACATTTTACAAAAACTTAAAAAGTGGTAATGGAGATGAGAGCAAAAGGAGTTTAATATGTTCACTTTTATCCAGATAAGATTCATACATATATTTAAGTATGAAATTTTCATAAAAGGAATGAGATATCATATAGGCATAAAAAAAAGGAGATGAAACTTACCTTGATTGAAAAGTAGGAAAAATTGAGTGAGAAAGATTGATGTTGGAATTGTGGGGAAATTGAATATGGAGTAAGTGAAATGCATAAAGAATGTTCAATGTAGGTGTTTTAATGACATGGAGACAAAAAAAAGTGAAATAGGGAAAAAGGGGGATAATGAACATGCCAAGGAGGGATGAAGAGTAGAGTGATGGAGCTAAAAAAGAAAGTAAAGAGGGAGAGAAAAAAAAGGTTAATTTTACCATTGAAATCAAAAATAACCACTTACAAAAAAATTTAGATACAAAAAATAAAAGAAACAGAAAAAAACAAAAAAAATTATAATTAGTAATCATAACATCAAAAAAAAGAATAAAATGACTTACCTGAAGAGATGAGATGAGAAAATAAATGAAACCAAATTGTTTGAGGGATGTTGGAGGAGAAGAGGAAAAGGATATGAGGGATGAATGAAAAAAGAAACAGTGAAAAATTATGCAATTTCAGAAAATATGTGATATCATGTTGAGCTGTTGAAAGAAAATCAATGAGCCATCCAAAAAAGAGATATTCACCATAAATTTCACAAAGAAAAAAATGAATATGCAACAAACAAAAATACCAAGCCAAGTGAATAAAGTATACAAAGAGGACATTTGGAGAGTATGAAAAAAAAAATTAAAAGGGTTGTGTGTCAAAATGTTGGAGGGTGATTGGCATAATTACAGAGCATATGCTGTTTGAATGAATGTTTTGTGATTCAAGGAAGGAGAGAACCAGCTCTGGTTCAGGATCCTTTTCATAAAAATAATTCCACTCATCCTTAAATTAGCTAGGATATTGTGGAGTATAACACAAGTCATTATCCAATGATTTTCAGTTTTTATTTCCATTTTTTTTTGAAATTGGATTCTGAGTTCCCAGAGACTAGAAAATCTTCCCTTTAAAATCCCAACAGCATGTCCAATCTGCACTCTTGATTGGGAACAGTGATAATTAAAGGTGCTTTTGGGATCATTTTATAAGGTTGCACCACAGAAAGCAGGTATAATGCACTTTCCACTTGCATATGCTGAGTTCGCAAGGAGGTACTGAGATTTGTCAAAGTATGAGTCACGAATTTGAGAAATCCTCATTCTTTGGAAGATGGAAGAGTCATGACATGAGCCAGGGCAGCCACTATGAAAGCAATAAAAGTTTTGTTGATGTCACAGACAAGTTGAATGGCAATAGAGTATCTAAAAAGAAGATAAAAATTTAGTTTATGAAAGATGAGAAATTGGAGAACATTTTGAAGAAAACTTTTTTTGAGATCAAAATAATGGTTTCCATTATGAGCAGGCTTTTGACTCAAAGGTATAGTTGTATGATAGACAAAACCTACATATCAAGGGAAAACTTCAGCTTGCATTACTTGAGAGGATTCAAGTTTCTGATTTGGAGTTAGCCAAGCAAGTGTTTGAGACTTGAGAGAAAGTATACCAATCATGCAGCACTTGGTGTATAATATGACAGTACCATATCCTATGGTAAAGAGATTATCTAAAAGTCTTACAGCAGCACCATTTCCATTTGAACCAAAGAAACATAGTGCAAAAGCAAGTTGAAAGGTAGGATCACACTGTTTGTTATGGGAACAATTATGGAAGATAGGATGATTGGAGATGAGTTGAGAAAGTTTGAAAAAAGAATCAGGAGAAGTTCAAAATATTTGAGTGAAGTTTAGTCAAGGAATGTTGGGAATGGAGCAGAGATAATATCTAAGATCATGATGAAGATTTGGCCCCCTTGTGATGATGTAACCCTTTTTTTAAATATAAGACATATAAGCTAAAGTGTCTTCCAAGCCAGAGTCAGTGGTGTGGTCTTCCAACATTGGCAGAGGCCTTTGTTGGTCTGCTTGGTGCTGTTTTTGTATGTCTTAATTGACATTGGTCAAATAATTACATGTTATTTTGGTTTTATTAAGTGAATATTGGGACTATAGGTAAGTAGGTAGCTTCATTTGATAACCCCGGCTTTTCTCTATATTTTATGTTTTGATGATATTTTTCACATTCCAAGCTTTAAGGGGTCATTTCCTCATTTTTCATTTCTAAAAGATAAATTTAATTTTGTTTTTTGTGTTTTAAAGGCTAAACTTAAGTCTTAGGCTTAAGTGCTTAGTACCATTAAATAGAGCTAATTTGGCTCTATATTTTATGTCTTAAAGTTGTCATAGCTTAATTTTGTGTTTTAAGGGTTTTAGTAGTTGTGGTAGATTTTTCTAAGTATTTTGGGCTTTATTAGAGGTTTTCGGTGGTTTTCTGGCTATAGGGAGGTCTGGCCGCTTCTAGGTGGGCCACCCCCCTTAGTTATAGAAGGCTGGGAAGTATTTCTAGAGGGTTTTTATTCAATTTGGCTGTCAAAAGCACCAAATTTGTTGCTGTGCATGAGTTTTTTAGATGGTGGTCTGTGTGTACATACTGAATAAGACAGTTTGGGGCAACCTTAATTATCTTACAGCCATCTGGTAATTATATCATTGTTTCTCACCCAGTTTTCACTGTTTTTTGGTCAAGATTGGCTGTGTTTATTGCAAGGTTAGTTCTTCATTTAACTCAAATTTGGAAACTGGTTTCTCTGGTGTAGCTTTGCAACCTGCATCAAGTATTATTGCTGTTTTCTGTGCAACAAGTGCACAGTGGTTTGTTTTTCTGGTGTGGATCTTTCTTCATTTCAGGTTTTCTAGCTCTTTGGTTCTCAGTGGTATGCTGTAGGCCACTTTCTTGACTTGTTAATGAGTCAAGAAGTGTGTTGGAAGGGGTATAATAACAGTCTCTAATTCGCTGTAGAAAATATATCTCACCTGGTATTTCTCAAAGGGAAAGGGTTTTTTCTCTCCAGTTTTACTCCAACTCCCTTGGTAAAGGCCTATAGCTAGTACTATAGGATTGTCTACAGCAGCTAAAACTCAAGTGACAGCATTCATAGCTGAGTGAATTTTCTTCCTAGTAGAGAGGTGCTTCATTATTTTCAGTAAAAGGTTTAGGTGATGAGTGGGAATTTTCCACCAAATGAGCAGGTGGAGTGCGTAGATAGAAAAAGATTTTATGTGTTGCCCACCAAAACTAAGTATCATTGAGTAAAGAGACACATAATGATGAGAAAAAATGTTATGTGTTTACCACCAAAATTTAGTATCATAGAGTGAGGAAAGACTTAAGGATAGCATCAGAAATTATAAGTCATGTGAATTTCTTAAAAATCTATCATGGATGTGATGAGTTTGGGATCAGGAATTAGGAACAGAAATTGGGGTATAAGAGGTGGGATGATGAATTATTGTGGATTCCTTATCCACTAGCCCTGGGGCTAGTGGATAAGAATCTTCTGCAATTAATAATGTCTGATCCAGGGAAAAAAATTCCTGATCCCTAATTGCGGATCCATGAACATTGGTACCCCATATTTGCTGCACATGAATGAAATATCTAGTACAAGGGTGTATATATAACCTTGGTAATTTGATTAAATAATTTACTGGGGTATTTGGTACATATCCCAGCCAGAGTTCAAAAGGATTTTTTTCTGTTACAGAATGAGTTGTGCTATTATAAGCAAATTCAAGGCCAGAAATTAATGTTACCCAGTTGTGTGTGAATTTCTCATTATCTTTGTATTCTAATCCAAAGACACAATATCTTCTGATCATATCTTCTAGATTCTGTATCATTCTCTCAGCCAGCCCATCAGTTTGTGGATGGTGTTCTGTAGACAATTACAATTGACAACTTGATACTTCCATCAAAGGTTTCCAGAACTGTGAAGTAAATTTAGGGTCTCTGTCAGAGATTATGGCTTTGGGAACCCAGCAGTATTCATCATTAAGGTCCACCATATTAATGCCCAGTCTTTTGCAGATACTTCTCTATAAGTAGGGATAAATTTACACATTTTTGTTAGTCTATCCGAAATTTCCAGCAAGAATTAAACTTTCTTTTCCTGCTAATGGAAAGACAGTGAAAAAGTCCATGTTTATAATTTTCCATGGAGCCTTTGGCTTCTCTATTCTTTGTACCAACCCAGCTCTCTTCCCAGTCAATATTTTAGATTTTTGACAAGAGTCACATGTGTCAATGTATTTTTGTACATCTTCTTTCATGTTTATCCACCATGCTGTATTTTTAACTCTAGTTAATGTTTTGTTAAAATCAAAATGACAAGCTAAGATGTCATCATGAGAAGTACTTAACATTAACTATTTCATAGAAGGCGGTATTACTATTACATTACTTAGATTTTTTCTGTAATATATGTATCCATCTTCAATTGACAGTTTACCTTTTCCCAAAGCATTTTTATACTTTGGAGGTAAGGTTTTAATTAATGCACTCATGGAGGCATTAGTTGGATCGCTTAAGATGTTATATAATTTAGACAAATCTTAATCAGATCAATAATTTTCTAATATATTTTGCATAAATTCTTCCTCTAAATCCACTATATAGATCCCAAATATATGTATTACCTCATTTTCAGGCACATAAGCTGGGTTATCAGTATCATTTGGCAAAGGACCTCTGGATAATAAATCCACATTAGAATGCAATGTACCTGCTCTATGAGTGATTGTAATTCTACCTATGTACTCTTGTACAGCTAGTTGCCATCTAAACAAGTGCCTATTAGGTGTTTTCATGTTTGGTAATGATTTTACTGCACTGAAATATGTTATTAATTCAAACTTCTGGTCTTCCAGACAATAGTGAAGTTTCTCCAGGGCCCACACAACAGCTGAAAATTTTAGCTGGGTGGTACCATACCTTAATTCTTTCTTTCTTAAAGTTCTGGATATATAAGAGATAACTAATTCAGATAATATACCATTTATTATCTGGAAGAACCTAACAATATAACACTTGCATCAGTATACAAGATTAAAGGGAGGTTGAAATCTGGCAGTCCCAATATTGGAGCTGACATTAAGCATTCCTTTCTCTTTTCAAAGGCATGTTGTCTTTCATTATTCTAAATGAAAGCCTCATTTTTCCTGATTGATGTTGTTAAAGGAGATGAAATGAATTTGTAGCTTTTTATATACTGCTTATAATATCCACACATACCTAGAAAACTTTGAACATCTTTCACATTTATAGGTATATAAATTTTTTATTGCTGCCACTTTATTTTGTTCAAAACAAATTTGTAATCCAGATACAACATGTCCAAGTACTTTCAAGGATTGAAACCCAAAATTACATTTCTTTAATGAAAATTTCATATTAATTTCATCCATTTTTTGAAATACTCTACTCAGGTGATTTAAATGCTCATCATATGTTTTTGAAAACACTATTATGTCATCAACATAAACTAAAAGCCATTCTTCAACCATTTCCTGATGAAAAACACTATCCATCAATTTTTGGAAGACTGAAGGGGCATTCTTTGGGCCAAAAGGTATTCTCACATATTTATATATCCCCATGTGTGTGGTCATGAGTAAGAGATTCTGAGAATTATTTTACACAAGAATCTGGTGCTAACCTTTGTTTCCATCCAGACAGGAAATATATTTTGCACCTTGTAAGGTAGCATGGATAGAAGCTATCCTTGTAAGAGGTTAAATATCATCCACAGTGAAATAATTCAGGGCTCTGTAATCACCACATAATCTTGCCTTATATTTTTCATAAGAGATTAAAACTGGTGAAATAACACAATACTTAGGTGTTGTGTCTACTTTTTTAACAATACACATTTTTAACAACATTTTAATGTTGTCTTCAATGTCTTTCCTTTTTTCAAGAGAAGCTAGGTAAGGTCTCTTTTTTAAACTTCCAGGAATATTATCCAAATCACAACTTAAAGAGATTTTCATCTCATGGTCTTTGACTAATCCTAGTTTATTTTAACCATGAGCAAGTGCCATAGGATAAGATTTTATCAACATCAAAATATTTTTTTCCTCATTTTTTGAGAGTTGAGGACTTAAAGAGTCTTTTTGGATTTCATTTTCCAATTCTACCACTTCAGAGGTGGTTTTTCCACCTTGGAGTTGCTCTTGTTTAGGAGAAATGGAATAAACTGAATTTTCAGAGCAAATATTGAATTTTCTTATTCCATTCATGCCTATAGTGAAGCAACTATTTGCAGGATCTAGTTTGATGCCAAATATTGTCAATAAGTCATTGCCAATAATAAACCAATCACTACAATTACTATTATCAATTACTAAAAACTCACATACTGCTCTTACATATCCATTATTATATTTAAATAATACAGCAGTTTTCTATTTTACAATCGGACGTAATACTGAACCAAAACCCCTCCAGTTCTTTTTCTGTACAGGTTCCAGTTTTTCTTTATACTTACTATCAAGTTTCATTAATGTATTAATAGAAACTACACTACCTGAAGCCCCAGTGTCAAGTATGGCATTCATTTCTTTCCCACATATAATAAAAGGTGCTCTAATAGGTATGATTTTTTAAGTATCATAAGTTACATCTTTAATTATTTCAGCTTCCTCAATGGAAGTTAAAGATGTATCTGTATGAGGTATTGCATCATTCAGGAACATAATATCCTAATCAAATACATATATCTCATTTTCATCATCACTGTAAGAAATGTTACTTTTGCAATCCTCACTAGATTCCTCCTTTTCATCTTTATTGTTACTTGGTTCAGAATCTTGTGAGTTTTCAATAAAATTTATTCTTTTCTTAAAAGTATGACCTTTAGCCCAAGGTTCATTTCATTTTTAGCAAGTGTTACTTTCTTGTCTCTTAGGGATAAGGGGAGCTTAAGGGTTTTTCTTCTCCAATGGTAACTTATTTGTAGTAGGTTTTACTATCTCAAAATTTTTCTTGTAATGATTATACCTGGTTTCAACTTTGTGGTTCAATAATATTTCATTGCATATATTAATAAACCCAGAAGTATCTCTGATGGTTTCAGTTCTAGCTACAATAATGTCTCTGACCAATATAGGCAATTTATATATTATTTTTTATTCCTACTCATCATAATCCATTGGATCCATGATTTTCATGAATTTTATTAAATTCATTAAAAATAACATTGGTTTATCCCTAGAATTTGGATTATATCTGGATTTCTCATACAATCTTTGTTGACTGATTCTAAATTTTGGGCCACAAAACTGCCTTTCAATCAGTGCCTTCCATTCAATCCAGGTATAGTTAATTTCCTCACTCAATACAGATTCAAACCATAATAAGGCCACATTTGTAAATAAAGATATCAATTTTGATTTAATTTCTTCATCAGGTAATTTGTATGAAAATTTTAAGTTATCAATTCTCTGAATGAATTGTTTCCAATCAGATTTTGAATCCCCGTAAAAAGAAGGGTACTGATCTAACTTAGGCCAGTTTTTTTGGTTAGGTTTTGCTTCCCTAACCTGAGGAATATTAAGTAATTCACTTACTTTTGATAGATGGTCATGTATTTCATCTTTCACTGATTTTTTAATTCTCAGAGCCCATGACACTATTTTCATATTCAATTATTTCTATTTCACATGAATTTTCAATATGAAGTGGTATTTTACCCATAAAAGAGATGTTGTCATTTATTTTTTTATTATTTTTCAAAATATTTGCTACTTCATTTTCCACTCTTTGTAACCTATCCTTTATTACAGGTATATGAGTTAAAGTATCATTCACTTTTGAAAAAGACAATTTTACATGTCCCTCTATAGTAGCAATAATATTCTGAGAATGTTCTAATTTATCTTGCAACTTCTTAATCTCAGAGGTTAATATTGTATTTTCACTTATTAATTAATTATTTAAGTTTTCAATAATTTTTAATCTATTGGCTTTAGTACTAAATGATTGTGTAAAGTTTAATTATACACTTTCTGCATTATTGTTTGACTCTTTAGAGAATTCTTCCATTTTTTCAATTCTTAATAACAATTTGCTAATGATTTTTTATTCCATTAGATTTTCTTCTAAAAAAAATTCAATTTTTTCCATGTCCAACTCAGAAGACTCATCATCAGGCTTAAGATTTACTTCATTTGGTTCCATTTTAATATGACTAGTATCATCCTTGTGATCAATAAAACTATGTACATAGTCATCATGTAAAGACAAATTTAAAATGCTATTTTTAAATAAATAAATTTTAAATATTCATATATTATATTCAATAAATCTCTATCAATTTCATTACCTATGAGTAATTCATTTTTAGTATCATATAATTGATTATGGGAAGATTGATGACTTACCAAGGTCTTATTCAATTTCCTCTACCTCTCTTTGTCTTTCCCTTGTAAGGGTGACTGCTTGATCCCTTGTGTGAAGGTTTGTTGTAGTTCTGGGAGTACCAATCCCATTTCCATTTTCTGACTGTGATTTTTTGATCCTCCTTTTGGGCTTGAGGTGTTGCTGCTGCCACTACTGTTTTTTGGTTGAGCCCTTAGTCCCACTAGATCCTGGTTGACTTCTATAAATCCCTGTGAAGCTCTTTTCTCTTTAAGGTTCATTTTGTCCATCATATTATTGACCTTGATAGTGAGAGTTTTTAGAAGTACGGAGAGGGAGTGAACTTGTTCTTGTAAGGTATTTTTTGATTTCTTGGTTGTTATCTGATTTAATAACCTTTCCCTTTCCTCTACTGAAATTTGTAGGGTGGTGCTGTTTTCAGGGGAGTCCTGTCCCTCCATTTGGACATCCTGTAACAGATCATTCAGTTCTAGGTCTTAAGTTATAAGGGTTTGCCTTATTAATCACAATTTCAATGTAGTTACTACACATTTTTACATGGAATTTAAATCAAAGATTTGAAATATGTGTTATTAAAACTTCAAAAAGGAGTTTTATCAGTATTAACTAAAACTACTGAAGACAATTTAATTGCTTACTTGTAGGTATTGAGTGAATTTATAAATTCCAAAATTCAAATATGCTTTTATGTGGTCACTTGATATAACTGGTCTACAATATTTAGCCATGTTTTTATATTTAGAAAGGAAATTTGTCAGTAATAATCTTTCTAAATATAAAATGAGTTTTAAAAACCAATAGAAATGGAATAAGAGCCCTTTTTAAAATAAAACAATTAATCAGTTTTTATTATCTGGTTTATTATCTGCAAAGATCACAAAATTAATTGGTCTATTGACAGACTCCCACTAAGAACAATTTTTATGTTAAATTAGTGGAAAAATTGTGATTCAATATCACAATTTTATTATATAACAGGGCTTTTTTTTCTAAAATCACTATATAAGTGACTCAAAATTGTGGTAATTTTTCAAATATTTCTATAGAGATTTTATTTAATTATAGTCTCTTTTTGAAATTTTACTTACAGGAAGATAACCAACAGAATTCTTGAGGAAAGGTCCTGAATTGTCAGGCTGAGATCATATACAGTGACGTAAATTAGCTTGAATAGTGATTTGTCTAGAAGATTTTAATGGCCCAATATGAATACTGTAGTAAAAATCCAATAAGTGTTAAAATATAACTCAATATAGGGGTCTCAGTAATTTAAATCTCACTAATTAGATATGGGTTACAATCTTGTAGTTGGTAGAAAAATAGATGTAATAATTCAAATACTGTTCAAAGACTTTCTAAGTTCTATTGATATTTATTGTTATTGTATTGGTTATATATTTTGATTGTAATTATAATAAATGTAGAAAACAAGACCAAAAACCCTCTCCTTTTATACTCAATAATTTTTTCAATGACTGCCTTGATTTACCAGTCATATACATGGCTAATGACGCCTCATTATAGCTAATACACCTTTCCAACAACATAAATAATGACCAATAACATAATTAGAATGATATCACCTATTAAAATCCTCGAGTAATAGAGAAAATCCATCAAAATAAAAGAATCAGAAAAAAAGAGAGTATATGCATGTAATATCTTAAAATAAAAGACTAAAAAAAATAATAACACTAAAAATTACAGAATCTTAAGGGGGATCAACAGTAAAAAGTATGAGGCTAATTATGACAATATACTATGTGAAATCCCCATCCAAAAATAACCAATATTGACTGAGAAACCACTGAGAAACCCAAAAAAGGTTGTAAGATGTGGGGTAGCTACATGCAGCCCTTGGCAGGTGCTTGCATGGGTAAATCCTTGACTAATTTAGGCAAATTTAAGTGTTGTAGACAATACTATAGTACTAGCTATAGGCCTTGACCAAGGGAGTTGGAGAAAACCCAGAGAGAAAATCCCCTGTCCCTTTAGAAAAATAAAGTGAGATTTACCTGCTACAGTGAATTGGTTCCTGTTTGCTAAAGCCCCTTTTCCAAAACACTTGACTGCCTGATCAGCCAAGAAAGTAGTCTCCAGAAAGACTACCAAGCCAAAGAACTGAAATGTAGACCAATTTCCACACCAGAGAAAGCAATGATACTTGATTTAGGTTGTAAATCCACACCAGAGACAGCAATAATACTTGATATAGCTTGTAAGACTACACCAGAGAAACCAGTTTCCAAGTTAAGTTAAATAAAGAACTCACCTTGCAACAAACACAGCCAATTGTGGCCAGAAAAAAGTGAAAACTGAGTGAGGAACAAGGATATCACCTCTGGATGGTTGTATGATAATTAAAGTTTCCCCAAACTGTCTTATTCACTATGTACACACAGACCACTATCTAAAAGATCATGCACACCAACAAATTTGGCGTTCTTAAGCGCCAAATTGCATAAAACCCCTCTAGAAACGCTTCCCAGCCTTCTAGCACCAAGGCAGGTGGTTGGCCCGCCTGAGGCGGCCAGACCACCCTGAAGCCAGAAAACCACCAAAAATACCCAAAAATACCCAAAATAATGTCACACACCACGTGACACTCGAGGCAAAAGCAGCTCATTAAATCAATAATACAGAGGTCTAAATCCATACTTGAAGCGCAGAAAGCAATTCTACATAGCAACTGCAACTTTCCTTTGCGTACTCACTATTCAACCGTGCTAGTCTAAACTCTAAATCTAAATTAGTCAATTTCTCAATAGTGTGTTTTAGTCTTTTCCTCAATAAGCGACACACAGCGCAATAGTCAATGTAATAGTCCACTAAAAGGGTTATTAAAAGGGGTAGTGAGCATGGACGGGATGGTTAGTGGAGGATTAAAGGGTTAACGGATGTTAGTGTGGAGGGTCCAGGTGTAATGGGTGTAATTTTGGTGGTCTGTGGTGTGCGGAATAATGGATGCGTATGATGTCAATGTGAGGAGGAGTAAAGGATATAAAAGGGGTTGGATTTTGGTTTGACATTCTTTAGAATTAAATTATAAAACGTATATATAGTTAATAGTGGTAAAGCTTCAGGTTAAATCATTATTATTGTATCTTTCCTTATTTTCTCAGTAATCATTTCTAAATCCTAAATCTTTGATTATTGAGTTTCCAACCCTTTGTGAGATCTTAAGAATATTAATATTACCTTTCAATTATATTAGAATTCTTATTGAACATATCTTGAAGCAGTAGCTCCTCCTTTGAGTCATCTTAGAATCACTTCCTCAAACATTTCCTCTGTGCTTCAAAGAAGTTTCTAAACTACTCTCCTCATCTCACTTCCAGGAACACCCTCAACCTTGTGCGTAGGTGGTCCGGTGACAAATACTTGGAAAAATATACGACAACTACTAAAACCTTTAAAACACATAATTAGGCTATAACAACATTGTGACATAAAATGTAGAGAAAAATAAGCTCATTCTAATAGTACTAAGCACTTAACTCTAAGACTTAAGGTTAGCCCGTAAAACACAAAAAACAAAATTAAACAGCTATCTTTTTAAATGAAAAATGAGCAATAATCCCTTTAATACTTAAAATCTGAAAAATGTCATCAAGACATAATATATAAAGAAAATCCAGGGCTATCAAATGGTAGTCTCCACATCCCTGCAGTCCCAATACTTGCTGAATAAATACAGAAAAACACCCAATTGTTAAACAAAGTAATTTATGACATATCAAAACAACGCCAAATAGACCAACAAAGAGCTCCACCAATGTTGGAAGACCACATCGTGGTATTGAATTAAAGGCGCCAAACTTGAGGTTATTAATGAAATTAGTGCATATAATAAGGTCAATGCACCTATAATTAAATTAGGACACTAAATAAGTGCCTGTTGCCTATTCTAGTGTGTTTCCCAACAGTGGGAATAGAATTTGGGGTAATTATAGTGTGAAAAAGCTAACTTTGCTAAAAATGAAGCTATTCACATGGGAAAAATGCAGGCAGTATGTGGCCAGTACACAGAAGCCATTCCTGTCATAAAAAACACCAAATTTTAAAAGTGCTATTTTTATGAATTTGAGTAGCCAGATTAATAGTCCTAATTAAGAAAAATTTATCTGTCAAAGCACATTTTTAATATTATTAAATTTATAGTGCATATAGTCAACTTTTAAGTGATTAAAAGTGCATTACTTGTTTTTCACATAAAACAATGAAAACAACACCTTAAAGACTACTTAAAAACTATGTAGCCTTATTTTTAAGGTTCTTAAGATTACCCTAGAATATTCCAACATAATATTAAGTAAACAAGACTTATAAAAGGTGAATATATGCATGTATATAAGGTGTTATAATGGCATATATTGTATTTTCACTTATGTATACAACTTGTGTAACTTTATTTATTGTTCCCATGTATAGTCCATGTGTTTAAAAAAATTAAAAGTATTTTTTACTCAGTCCTGGTTATATCCAGGCTGAAAGTATTTTTAAATTTTCTAAACAGATTTAGAATTTTGTTGACTTAGCTCTATTTGGAAATTAAAATTGGTGGTGAGGTGATAAAATTATGTTGGTGATGAGTATTTTTGAACAGGTGTCAGTATTATTTTACCAACTGAAGATTTAAAATTGTAATACTTTAGAATCAAGCAAGGATTAATGGTGTTATCAGAATCTCATGATATAAATATTTTTTATAAGATTAAAAGTAACTATTAAATCAGGAACCAAAAAGAATATTTACTTCCTCATAGAGAAGACACATGACATTGAGATTTTTGGAAACAGTAGTAATTCCGTTTTCAAAATCATAATCATCATTACCAAAGACAGTGGAAGTGGAAAAAAATGAGCCTTTTTATATTTTGATTGATAAATTTTAAACCTTTCTTTCATTTGCTTAAGATTGATGTTGATTCTCCCTTTTGTTTTCTTTTTTACTTCATTTTACATCAACAAGAAGCCATTGAACTTTGATGAAGGTGGCCATCTGATTTGGGTGGACTTCTCACATCCAAAAAATGCATCATAACTTGATTTAATTTTGAGTAAGTTGATAATGATGAGATAATTTCCTTTTTTTAGCTTTCCAGAATTCGCTTTCTCAGGTGAGTGGATTGAATTATGGGAAGACCTTTGTGATGAAATTTTTTTTGAGTTGCCTTTTGAGTGTTGTATTCTCTGGGAGGCATTATGAAACTGTTATTTTACAAGAAAAGAGATTAAGAGGTTGAAAATATAAAAAAAGAAGGAAAAAAAATTCCTGGTTAAAATTTCACAATAAAATGTTTCAAATCTTAGTGAGGGGTGTGCCAAGAATTGATGAAAGGATTGAGGCCTGGGTGTCACATGTGACAGGGATGGGGTGGGAAAGAAGCATTGATGTGGCCAACATATGGTTGTGAAAAAAAATTGGGAAAAAGTGCTAATTTGAGGTCATAACTGACACCCATTTTTGAAATAAGTGACTTTTTTTGAAAAAATTTAAGCACTTATTTGGTTTTTAATCTGAGCTTATATTAAGTGCAGATTTTCCAGAACTGACACCTGCTAATAATTAAATTATGAAATTATAAAAGAATGTAGGTAAATTGATGAAGATGTAAAGATATCTTTCCCCTTCCCAAACCACCTCATTTTATTGGCAAAAACCCAGAAGAACATGTAGACAAATATGAATATTAAAATGAATAACAAGAGAAATAAACAGAAAAAAAGAAAACACTTCAAAAAATAGTAAATACAGAAATTAGGGGACAGTAATATTTGGAAAATAGGGAATATTCAATTGTAAACCCAGCCCAGTTGCATCAGATTTTCTCACCCCAAGGAATAGAATAAAAAGTTAGAAAGGGTCCAATCACCAGGAAAAAAATGCTGGTACCTGCTAGCAGGTACCTTTCCAAATTGAACCACCATATTTCAGTCAGGTATGAGCACCTGCTAACAGGTGCCAGCTTTTTTTTCTGGTGAATTTTAAATTCAACCCAACTGTGTCAACTTTTTTCACATGCTAAGGAATGTAATACCCTTTTCAGATTATATTGAACAATTTTTTTCCACTAAAGGAAAACTCCTCAGGTCACTTGAACTCTACTAAATAATTTCTCATTCCAGGAATACTGGGGTTAAAATTAATATTTTGAGTGCATCAATTATTTTCTTCAGAGATGAGGTATGACTTAAGCCATAAGTTTGAGCACTACATAAGTTAAGTGTTTTATAAAAGAAAAATTTTCTATTTTCTTCATCCTTATACTTACTACCTGGATGACAATTCATCTCTCCAAATCATAGTAAAAAATGAAGGCTACACCTACTGATGGTCTTGATTTTTTGTCTTTTTTTTTTGGAAAAAAAATGAAATAAATGAAATAATCTTATTGCATGAAAAATCAATATTTATTTATACAATTTTTATGGTGGTAACATACTATGTACCTATCTAAATTCCATCAGTATATAGTGTATCCCACAAGTGCACCAAAGATCTTTTACTTCTTCTGAAAGACATCTTTTTCTTGTGTAGAACCTTTTATGGAACCCTAATTGTGCTGTCGTAGCTACTTTTGTTTTCCTAAGGAGTAAACTGAATTCCACTTTTCATCTGGGGAAAATACACCACACCCTGTCTCTTTTATTATATAACCATGTTTATTTCCCCCCCCCCTCCATTTAAGGTAAATTTACCCCCTCTTAATTTGTTGTGTCTCAACAACTAAATCTGACCTCTATTGCCAAGTCTAGATATATACCAAATTAAATCCTTTAGTCTTTACCAAACTTTTCTATTAAATAAACTCCAATATGACTTAACTCTCTTTATTTAAAGCTTTCATTTTTTGGGTATATGCATTCCATTCACACACTCAATCCCTTTATTAGGGGGTGTCAGTTCTGGCAAATCCGCACTTAAATTAAGTGCGGATTTCAAACCAAATCAGCACTTACAAATCAGCACTTAAATTTTGCAAAAAAGTCACTTATTTCAAAAAAGGGTGTCAGTTATGACCTCAAATCAGCACTTTTTTCCCGTTTTTTTTCACAACCACATTTTGGCCACAAAACATCCCTTCCTTTCTTACCCCATCCCTGTCACATGTGACACACTGACCTTCCTCGCTACCTACCCATCAATCCTCGGCACACACCCCTTCCTGACATTTTCAATATTTTGACCAGGCATGTTTACATTCTTTTTTAACACCTTTACTTGAAGAAGATCAATCCCCTCCACCTTCTAACCATAGTTCAGCTGAAGATGATCCCAACTATCAAGCAGAACAATTATATTGCAGAAGATCTGAATCCTCAGAGGCCCAAAATTTAAATGTATGTTTACTTTTTGTTTTTTCTTCAATTCTTCTCTGAATTTCTCTTTCTTTCTAGTCTCCTCCTACTCAAACTCAATCTCCATTAAATAATCTCAATTCTGGAAATGTGAATACCTCTTTAGAAGCTGCTTTAGAAGAACTTCCTGAAGCCTCTTGTTCAAACTCCAAACTAAAGCGTCGAGCCTCAACTTCAATGAACTTGAACCATCTATTAAAACGTGGTAATACTTCAACAAGCTCATTTGGCTCCCTTGAGGATTATTTTGAAAAAAAAGATATAAGTATGTTTTGTTTACTATATATCTTAATCATTAACTCATTTATTTATTTATTTCAATTTAATTTTCTCAGCGAAATCAACTATTGCAAATAATGCCCTTGACTTTGAGAAGATGAAGTTTGATCATATGCTAAGGAAAGATCAGCAAGCCTTAGATTTGGAAGAAAAAAAATTTGAGGTAGAGCAGATGGAAAGAGTAAATGACCGTCAATTTCAAAGAGAAATGGCTACTTGTGAATTGGAAAAACAAGAGAGTTTTAAAAAAAAAGATTTCATTATGGAATGTGTTAAAAATGGCCAATCTTATGAGGACATTAAAAAATTACTTGACCTTTTCAATTGATAAATTGTTTTTCTAGTTAATTTAATTTTGGTAATATTTTCTTATATGCTGACTTATAAAAGGAAAAGAATATAGTACGTTATTTTTGACAAAAATTTGAATGTATAATAAAAATTTTCTATCTTTACTTTCTATTCAATAAGTTTGCTTATCTAAATTTTTCTAAGTCATCAATTTCACATGTCAGATTTAAAAAATTGGCAATGCCCTCCCCTGCATTTTATTGAAACAAGGGGTGGGTACCACCAAATTTTTCTAAGTCATCAATTTCACATGTCAGATTTAAAAAATTGGCAATACCCTCCCCTGCATTTTATTGAAACAAGGGGTGGGTACCACCAAATTTTTCTAAGTCATCAATTTCACATGTCAGATTTAAAAAATTGGCAATACCCTCCCCTGCATTTTATTGAAGTAAAGGGTGAAAGTCATCAAAATTTAATATAATTACATAAATTAATTAATATATAAATAAGATATGTCAAGTATACTACTTTTAAAGTAATGACAATTCCTTAAGCCAAAATGCAGATCAAGTCTAGAAACTAGGTTTGGGACTTTCCACAGGTATAGGCTAGAGGAACCCCATGAAACAAATTAATGTTATCATGATTACCATTTATACAACACAAGGTCGTGGGCCCATTACTTTAATTTCATAAATTGAAATATCATATTTATTTATTAAAAATTTATGGAAGAATATTAAATATTTGGTTATTTTTTTGTATATATTACTTGATTGAGTTACTAAGAGGGGCAATAATGCTCTAACAACATGCTCGCTGCATTAGAACTCAATCATGTAATAATACAAAAAATTTTAAAGAATTTTCTTTGATGGAAAAACAATAATTTTACATTTTCAGCTAATATTTTATGGAAGTGAACTCTGTTCTTCGCCCGAAGAACAGAGTTCATCCTCCTATTTTCACACTCTGTTTAAAAAGAATAAAATGACTTACCTGGAGAGATGAGTTGAGAAAAAAGAAATATAAGTGAATGGAAGTGAACTCTGTTCTTCGCCCAAAGAACAGAGTTCATCCTCCTATTTTCACACTCTGTTTAAAAAGAATAAAATGACTTACCTGGAGAGATGAGTTGAGAAAAAAGAAATATAAGTGAATGGAAGTGAACTCTGTTCTTCGCCTGAAGAACAGAGTTCATCCTCCTATTTTCACACTCTGTTTAAAAAGAATAAAATGACTTACCTGGAGAGATGAGTTGAGAAAAAAGAAATATAAGTGAATGGAAGTGAACTCTGTTCTTCGCCCGAAGAACAGAGTTCATCCTCCTATTTTCACACTCTGTTTAAAAAGAATAAAATGACTTACCTGGAGAGATGAGTTGAGAAAAAAGAAATATAAGTGAAATTGATTGAGTGATGTAGGAAGAGAGGAGAAAACGGATATGAGTGAAGAAAAAAAAGAGAGTGACTGAAAAAATATGCGTTTGCTGAAAATATGCGATTTCATTTTTGTTGGCCAGGTGAGAAGTTGAGATTCCAAGGAGTTGATGGCAGTGATACATCGTTTGGTATAAGTGTTAACTGAACCATACCCTAAATCAAAGACATTTTCTAAACGTTTCAAAGCGGCTCCATTACCATTTGAACCCAAACGACATAGTGTGATGGCCAATTGAATTGAAGGATGTCGTTGTTCTTTTTGAGAATTATTGTGAAATATGGGATGATCCTGAATAAGCTCAAGCAATTTAAGGAAACATTCCTGAGAAGTCCTGAACAGCTGTCTAAAACTGGGTGTAGATAGGTTAAGAAGTGTTTGGATGGTGTACTTGGGGGTATGAAGTACTTGAGGCTTTCTGGGAAGAAGGTAACGTTTCGTGGCCATTTTTGATAAAAAGACAAAATCTTCTTCTAGATCAGAATCAGAATTGCAATCAGAGTCCAAGAGCAGTTCAAGAGCCATGAAAGTCATTGCTTTATGTAATTTATCACGATTTGAAAGTGAGGAAGGCATAACTCTTATATGATATGATATGAAGATGTAAGTGATGTACGATGTTTTGAGTTATGAAGTGTTATTCTTTGGAGTGCTGCGTATGAATGGGATGATGCTGACAAATCAGTGAAATGGGACTTGATGGTGAAATCAGCACTTTTGGTTGAGAAAGTGCGGATTTGAGTGAAATAAGTGACTTATTTCATTTTGAAATCCACCAGTATTGGGGCTAGTGTGTTTTGGAAATCCGCACTTATTTAAGTGCGGATTTGGTCAAATTTAAGTGCGGATTTGCCAGAACTGACACCCCCTATTAGGGGGTATCAAAGTTAGAAATATTCAATTTTAAAATTCCTCTTTTTTCCAACAAATCAACCATGATTAGTTTTTCATATATGGTATATTGTGCTCCAAAAATGCCTTTTTACTGAGAAATAATGTCAACTCTGTAACTTTATTTTTGTGTTGTTAAATACCTTATAAATAATTAAAAATTTCTAAATTTGATACCCCCTATTATGATCATTCAGAGCCTGGTACACACATGATCATATCTTAGTACAAAAATAGGGAGTATTTGACCTCACTTATGAGACGCCTAAACCCAAGTCTTCCATTTATCATGGCGTCTTGGGATGGATTTCAAGGCTGAAGCCCACCAGGCATGTATGCTAATCCTTATGACCCCCTTATCTTGGTAATAATATAAAAAATTAAAATTAATGAAAGACTTACTTTGAAAATGATAAAAAACATCAAAATTCAATTGCTACAAAAAATTTCTATTATACATAGACTAATTCACCACAAAAAAATAAATGGCACCTGATAGAAGGTTCCTATCCCTATATTCAGTTTTTATTTAAGAGTAAATTTTATTTAATGTCGCACAAGCTAGTGCTCTCATTTTTCAGTGTGCAGTCTTTCCAGAAGAGTTGCAGATGAGCTGAAATTGAGTTAAGTCAAAGATAGGGATTGGAACCTGCTATCAGGTGCCTATGTTTTTTTCTGGTGATTTGATTTAAAAAAAATCATAATCTGGTTTCCATCTGAAAAATGAAACATATAGCTCAGATAGTATGTTCTCCAAATAATTAAGTGATATCAAACACAAATTGATTTTTTTAAAAGTTTTTAGAGTACTTAAAATATTATTTGTCTGAGAATTTTGGTAATAATTCTAAAAAAGTACCTTAGAAGTGTTAATTGGAATAATAAAAAACCTAAAATTATCCTTTATCAAATTTTTATGTTATATTTGTCCATAAGATTTCTAAAGAAAAACTTAAATCATTGACTAATTTTCCTTAATCACAAAAATAGATTCTGAAAAAATTATCTTATACCTAATAATTTTTATTTGGGTCCTTCCTAAAATACCATCAATCCAAATTGTTTTACAGTTTTTTTACTAAAACTATTCTTTGAAATTCATTTAGTAAATAAGCTTGCTAATTTTACTCTGATTAGTAAGGTATCTTTTTGTGTTTATAAACCTTTTAAAAAAATGATATAACCAATTTGTGGCAGAAAAATAAATATTCATAATCAGAAAAATGGAAAAAATTCAAATTGTATAACTTATTACACAGTGTCAAATTTTTTTTTCATAAAAAGGTTAGACAGAGGTTATATGCAATTTTCCTGAAGGGTTCCAAAAAATAACTTCTGAAAGTCCTTTTTTTCCCCCTATTCATATAAGCTTTTCTGCAAGCATGCTTCAACAATCCCCTTTCCTCTTCACAGAGCACAATAGCCTTTTCCCTTAAAACCATCACCTCAAATAATAACTTCTTTCCATCCTCAAATTACCAATCTTCTGGAAAAAATATACATTAGACAAAATTTTCTCTGATATCCTCTCAGTGGGTTTAAATTCTGGTGTATTTTTTAAAAGTGGTAAATCATTTTTATTTGTTGAAAGCTCCAGCCTGGATAAATGTGGATTTAAATCTGTCATAGGCATTTTAAGTGGCTTTACTTCTTTAAAAACTTGATTATACTCTTATGCTAAGCATTGCCTGCATACTATTTGATTTCCTAAACATAATCATTTATAATATAACTACATTTAAAGTTCCTCAAAATATGTTCACATCACTGTTTGTGAATAAAGCTATATTATCTTTCTTTCTTATAGCCATCATTATCTCAATAATATCTCTTTTTTCCAAAAAATACCACCAAATTCAAAATAAAAAATTCAATAAATATCAAAATACACATAGAAATCTTATATTAGTAACTTTCCTATCTGTAGCATCAAATTTTATCTTATGAGGCATGTCAAAATACTGCTAAAACTGCACAATGAAGCTGCATATGTTGAATCCTCTTCTATTTTACTAATTTTTTCCTTTACTTTTAATCAAATTTTGTGATTTATTTCTGGGTTTCTCTGGCTATTTACACATACTAATACTATATCTCTCTGATACTTTTTTCTCCATCCAGAAACTGTAGCTCTGACCAATATTTAAAAAATAAAAAAATTAACAAAAATTTATTATTATTATATTCTATCATGAAAAACAAGGTCTCTATTGACAATGTAACAAACTTTGAATGAAATTAGATCATTTTTGTAAGATTAACATAAAAATATAAGGGGAACAAGAATATGTTTCTTGGCACCATAAATGTAACATCATGTTTTTTCTTTTCAAAAATATAAATGATCTTGGAATTAAACATTCTAAAGTAGAATTTCCTATATACCTATGAAGTCCCATTTTATGTATTCTCTCTTGGACTGACCAGTCACAACCTGGTTTTTTCTCTTCCTGGGTGATAGAAACACTCAAATGACAGACCCTAAAAATATTTGAGTTCCCCTCCTGAGAGATCTCCCTAATCTAGACTATCCTTTTATTTAAGTCTACATCATAGAACTCTCTTTCCTTCTTTTATAGTGTTGAAGAGGCCACATATTCACTCCCTTATCAACCATCCTTAGTTTCTGCCAATATAGCTGTTAATGGAAATACATCATATCCCATAATCCTTATCCTAATAGTATGATATAATTGGTGGTCAATAGTAGCTGAATAATCCATCAGAAAATGTGTTCCTAAAACTGGTTTTACTATAACCATAGGCACATAATAGTGTAGTCCCCTTTTACTCCAGAAACACCTATAACAGTCAACCTTATGCCACATATTCCAGAAAAAGTACCATCTCCATACCTTACTGGAAGATAAAGTTCTACTGAATCCTCTGCTGATACCATATTAATTTTTGACCCTAAATCTACCAGAACTCTGATATTTTTCTCATTTATAGCAATTTTCAAAAATACTTAAGGACCCACATAATGAGGCCCCTTTATAACTTAAGAAAAAGTCTCAAATACTTGTTCCATTATACTTAATGAAACTCCATTTTTTTTATTTGATGTCTAAAATGTTCAACAAAATTATTAGCTACATCTGGAACTACTTGTGTAATCAAGCCCAATGGAACCCCTAAAATAGTATCCAAATCTTGACTGACCAATTCTTCTTCTGCTTTTAGATAATCTACATTGACTGACCACTATATTTGTACCTTAGGTTGAGCTGGTTTATAATCCACCTTGAATTTTACAGAAGGGTTTTCTGGTTTTTTATCATTAAAATCTGGAATTACTTCAGACTGACTAACTTTCTTTAGAGTCCTAGACATATCCTTCTCAACACTGTGAATTTCCTTATAATGACCCTCCTCCAAAGATCTTTCTAATTATTTACCAATATTTTCCCCTTCATTATCTGGATACACCTCATATTCTACAGTTGATACTGAATCTATCTTCTTTAACTTCTTCTATATTAGCATACTTTTCTCCATTCCCCCTAAGCCTTGAGATCATGGGGCTTTTTAATTCTCTCTTATGCTTGGACATGAACATCACAATATTTTCCACTGTAAGGAGTTCCACAAAATATACTTCCCTAGGAAAAAAAAATGCAAAACAGAAAAGGTGACTGAATATCTTACCTTCTTGAACTCCTTATTTCTTGATGATCCAGCTTCAGTTCTCTTTAAATCTTTTACTTTGACAGAGTTATGCTTCTTAGCCTTCTTTTTAATATAACCAATGACAGCCTTTTTCATACCTCTATCTCTATTACTCATTAACCATTTATTTTCTGTAATCCTGAGTGAAGTGCCATCCTCAAAGACTACCTTATTGTCCTTTTCCTCTTTAAAAATTAAAACAGGCCCTTGTATTCCCTTCCTTATTAAAATAATATCATTCCACATTACCAAATCTTGAAGCTTGATGATTATTTTTGGTATTTTAATATTACCTAAGCTTTGCTTCTTCAGCAAGATCTCTCTTCAGATAATCAATTCTAGCTATAGCTGGCCCCTTTTCCATTTGTGTTATCTTAACTGGGGAAGAAACTTTATCTGCTCCTTTATCCAACTTAATTTCTATAATATCTACCTCTGCTTCATTCAGTGCACCTTTTACAATTTTTTCACCACTAAGAAAAATTTATTTCTGTTTATAAAAAATTAAATACCTCTCTTAATCCTGTATACTTACAATCGCCACCATGTTTCTTGACCAAATTTACCTCTCAATCCAAAGGCTATGGTATACCCCTTGCAACAAGGAACATGTTGTGATGTGCATCATAAAAGAAAAGAAAAGGAGTTCAGAAAATAGCTCAACTGAATTGTGTATTTTGAGACACAAAGGTTAGTTAAGCACAGAAAGTTTTATTAAATTATGTGCACACGTAGCTAGAAACCAATGTGTCTATGCTAGAAAAGTTTGTAGCATGAGCTGAAATAAATTGAAGTGAAGATAGAAAACAAAGCAAGTGTGAAAAAGGTAATGTGAGAAGAAAAATAAAAAGGGAAAAAAAGGAAGAGCTGGGAAATTATAGTAGGTTTATTTGGGAACAAGTGAGAAATATTTACTGAATCTAACTATTCTAGTGAGATATACTTACCAATAGGACTAATTTAGGTAATATTTAGTGCTAGAAGAAGGGCTTAAAAGATTAATAGGGGTAACTTTATACCTACGGGCTGTTGAATCTAGTTGTAGGATGGAATTAGGATGCAAATTAATCAAAAAAAAATTCAAGTAGTAGTTTTGAGTGAGCTCTGAAGTCAAGATGGTAGTGAGTAGTATTTTATTCATAAACCACACCATATGGGGGGCTAACTTGCTAGCAAGTCTGCAACCTTGGACCCAAACGCACCACAGATTGAACACACATTGAGCTATTGATAAAGGAACCATAAAATTAGGGATGAACACCACTCAGAAGAATGGTTTTAGGTGGGTGTTCAAGTAGATTTCAGTATGGGTTCAGTATGAGTTCAGTCTGAGTTCCATCTGAGTTCAAGTTGAGGACTTCCTAGAAATTCCACCCCCTATATTGCGTAGTGAGATGTGAAAATTTATATTAATTACTTTTTAAGAGATTCATTGGTTTAAATTTTTTCTTGAGTGATTATTGTGAATAGGTATCATATAAAACCACTTAAAGGAGTGGATGAGGTTGATGGGAGAGATTTAGATAGATACATATAGAGATAATATTAGATAATTCAGATATTTGATCATAGAGTTAGAAAATGATTGAGTTTTAATAGAAAAAATAATAGTAATAAAAAGTTTAAAAAGTGTTTTTTATAATAACCATAGATAAGGAGTGAATTATCAGTGTAGCTAATTATCTTTATAATTTATCTATTGGGTAATTCCAAAAGAGGTCTTTTATCTCTCTGAATTAATAAGAATAAAAATTTGTATTACTGTGTATCTAGTAATCCTGGATTTTTAAAAATAATATATTTGTCTTTTTTGTGTTTGTTCAGTTTTAATATCATCATTATTCTATTTTGTGTCTACACATGAGATATATCTGTGCTTTTGTAAGTGAGTGGAAATATAAGAATAGGCATCTTCTAGAAATTATTTCACTACAATTTTCTCTCTTCTCTAGCATCTAAAAATATTAATATGTGAGAAACTGTTTTATCTTACCTCAGTTATATATAAATTGGCAGGCACTCTTATCTTATTTTAAGAGAACCAACCCATCTTATGCTGTTTCTGTATTTGGTTTCTATAGTATGTCTACAATAATTATTCCCCTAGTCCACGAATTCTGGAACTGATGCTTTACAAAACTAAAATAAATAACAATCACTATTCATTAAATATTTATTACAAACTAAATACTCAACTATCTGATTAAACCCCCATCAATGTGCTTCAAACTCTTTTGTTTTGTAAAATATGCCCTTGCTCTTTAATCTATAAGCTAATCAGTCTAAATAATACATATAATACCTAGTTTAAAACATCTATTTTTGAAATTTTTGAAGCATCTTCTCCTTAAATGCAATTTATTTTCATTTTCATAAATATCTAGATCCTCTAGATCATTGCTTCCATAATACAAAATAAATTCTAAATAAAATTCAAGCCTAACACAATATATGTGCCACTTTGGTTCACCAAATGTAGAAATAATATACAAAACAGCTATAGACACAGCATAAGATGGGTTGGAACTCCTAAAATAAAATAAAAGCACCATCCACTTTAATAGTAGCTAAAGAAAGGTAAAATATTAAGTAGAACTATAGATCTGTTTTTAAAATATTAGAAGAGAGATTAGTAGAGTTTTCAGCCTTAGTATTTCCAGGAATGAGTATTTCTTATTCATAAAATAAGATAACCTTACTTTCATTAAGCTTATAAGTAAAAATTATAGTTATGATACTTGTATATATGGTTATTATGCTTATATATATATTTAGTACACTATTAAATCACTTATAAAAGTTTAAATAGCTTAGCCATAGCCCTATTATACTTATTAAGGTGCTAATGGAGTCTTAATATACTCATTTTAAGTGATATTAAGAAATTATAGAAATACATAAGCTTATATGTATGCATAAACATCATATTCAGTGAAATATGTAGTTATATTATGTATATATAGGTCTATAAGCGGGTTTAAACCTCTAAATAGCCTATAAGCTTTATTTTTCTGCTTATTTTAGGTAATATTAACATATTAAATGGACTCACCATGCCTACACAAGCATATACACCTTTTTCTGGTGCATATATCCAGTTTGGACAACTTAATCTGCTTCCTTTGATGGATTTTCACGGATTTCTGGGTTGGGATATGATTACTGAGTTAATATAGACTCTTGGGGATGTTATTGGGGCTCGAACAGTTGATTTGGTTCCTTTATATGCTTTGGGATTCATTCTATACTCTTTGGATGAATTATTTTACCTATTTCTTTATGGCATCTGCTTTTATCTGTTTTCTCTATTTATTGTATGGGTTTATGATATCATTAATTGTGATTGAAGGTCCTTACTGGAGGTCTAGATGTTGAAACTACTTGAAGTGGACTCCATGGGGAGGTGATGAGTCCTCACAGTGCTGTAATTTCTGGGGATAGAAGTGACATCATCTGGATTGAAGATCTGTGCACTCCAATGGATTTCAGTATAAGTAAGGGAGGATTTGACTGGTTATTGGGCATCAATCACTTACTTATTAAGACTCAAATAAACATTATAAAACAATTATTATCATATCCAAAAATATTTTGAAGAATTTATAAATTGATATTATCTTTATATTAGCTAAAAATATATTTTATTAACCTATTTTCCACCACTAGCCCACACTAATCTGGATATTATGAATTAATATTGAGCACAACTATTTTATTAGTCTTCCCCTGAGATTTATTCAATAAATAATTTATAAATAAGTAGTAGGACCATGAATATTTACAATTGAATCATACTTAGATACTAGAATACACTGACAAGAGTAACAGAATTGATAAATAGAAAATGCTTATACTTATACCTATGCACACTTACTGAGGTACAAAGATCCTTGATAGGGGGTATCAATGTTCAGGGATCCACAATTAGGGATCAGGAATTTATGACTGGGATCAGACATAACTAATTGTGGATAAGGACTGCACAATAATGCGTTATCCCACCTCTTATACCCCAAATTCCATTCCTAATTCCTGATACTGAACTCATCAAATCTATTATTGATTTTTAAGCAAGTTGCATGACATATAATTTCAGATTCCATCTTTATTTGTCTCTTCACTCAATACTACTTGATTTCGGTGGAAAACACATAGCATTTTTTCACATCCTTATGTGTCTCTTCACTATATGCCACTTAATTTGGGTGGCAAACACATAAATTTTTTTCTATCTACACACGCCACCTGCTCATTTGGTGGTTAATTCCCACTTTGCACTCATCACCTAAACCTTCTACCAAAAATAATAAAGCATCTCTCTACTAGGAAGTAACTTCACTCATCAATGAATGCTATCACTTTAACTTTAGCTGCTGACTCTGATTCTGACTCAGGTTTGGAAGACACTTTACCTTATATGTCTTTCAATGATCTTTATGAAGAAGAGGATCCCAAAACTGCACCAGCTCTCCCCTCCCTTCAATCACAAAACATTCTTTGGACCAGCATACACTGTGTCATTATGCCAATCACCTTCCAAAATTTTGAAACAAAACCCTTTTAATTTTTTTTTCATACTCTCCAGATTTTCAGCTTGTGTTCTTTATTCACTTGCTTTGGTGTTTTTGTTTTTTGAATATTCATTTTTATTTTGAGCTTATGCTGAATGTCTCTTTTTTGGATGTCTCATTTGTTTTTTCACAACAGCTCAACATGAAATCGCATATTTTCTGCTATCGCATAATTTTTCACTCTTTCTTTTATTGATTCATCCCTCATATCCTATTCTCCTCTCCTCAAACATCCCTCATAAAATTTTGTTTTATTTATTTTCTCATCTCATCTCTTCAGGTAAGTCATTTTATTTTATTTTTTTGATTTTTTGATTGATAATTATGGTTTTTTTGTTTTTTTTCTGTTTTTTTTTTCTTTTTTGTATCTAAATTTTTTTGTAAATGGTTATTTTTGATTTTAATGGTAAAATTATGCTTTTTTTCTCTCTCTCTTTACTTTCTTTTTGAGCTCCTTCACCCTACTCTTCATCCCTCCTTGGAATGGTAGTCATCCCCCCTTTCCCCTATTTCACTTTTTTTTTGTTTCCATGTCATTATAACACATACATTGCTCATTCTTTACCCATTTCACTTACTCCATATTCTATTTCCCTACAATTCCAACATCAATCTTTCTCACTCTATTTTTCCTACTTTTCAATCAAGGTAAGTTTCATCTCCTTTTTTCATGCCTATATGATATCTCTTTCCTACTATGAAAATTTCATATATAAATATATGTATGACTCTTATATGGATAACAGTAAACATATTAAACTCCTATTTTTCTCATCTCCATTGCCACTTTTCAAGTTTTTGTAAAATTTTGAAAATCAGACTTAGAATTTGGGTTAGGCTTATTTAAATCTAATGCTCTATTTACTAAAGATTCTCTTAAAGGCTACCTTTCATTTCCCAAAAACAGATTTGAATTTTGTTTAGTGGTTGCTGAGATATTGACCGTTAAAGTTGAGCCTTTTTTTCCCAATTTAAATTTTTTATTTCATTTTTTTATGTAACAAATTAGGGTTAGGTTTATTTAAATCACATGTCTTTTAACTGAAGACTCTACTGAATCCTATCTCTCATTTTCCACAAACAGGTTTGAACTAGGTTCAGTGGTTTCTAAGATTTTGACCTTTGAAGTTGAGCCTTTTTTTCAAATTTCACTTATATTATTTCATGTTTTTATATTGCATAATTAGAGAATAAGGATTCTGAAACTCTTATCTGATTTTTACCTAGGCTTTTATCTCCCTCTTTTTGGACTTTTCATCATCACTTTTCAAGTTTTTGTGCAAATTTAAAAATTAGAGTCACAATTAGGGTTAGTTTTATTTAAATCAGCTGTTTTTTTAGCTGAAGATACTTCTGAAGCCTATCTTTCATGTCAAGTAAACTGATTTGAATTTGGTTCAGTGGTTTCTGAGATATTGATATTTTAATGTGAGCCGTTTTTTTATAATTTCACTTTTATTTATTTCATAATGCATATCATAAAGTTTACATCATTCATTTATCCTTCCAGATTCATTTGATTATCTAGGCTTTTATCTCCCTCCTGTTGGAATTTTTATCATCAGTTTTCAAGTTTCTGTGAAATTTTGAAAATCAGAGTCAGTATTAGGGATATGTTTATTTTAATCTACTTTCCTGTTAGCTGAAGATACTTCTGAAGCCTATCTTTCATTTCCAGAAAACTGACTAGAATTGGGTTCAGTGGTTGCTGAGATATTTACCTTTAACATTGAGCCTTTTTTTCCCATTTTCCCATTTATTTATTTCATAATGTGTAACATAACATTTACATCATGCATTTATCCTTCCAGATTCTTCAAACTATCTTTCTCTTTACCTATTATTCTGCCCTTTCTCCAAGAAGTGTTTTTTTATTTTTCTTATCATTTTCATATGTCTATCCTTCAAATATTTTTGCTTCTCTTATAAGATCAGTCAAAATTCAGTCCAATGAATCAGCAATGTAAAAAAAAGGAAAAATTAATAAATTTACAAACCTTTAGGTAGATAAAAAAAGTTTGGGAATTTGTAAAGTCATCAAATATTTTTTATTCTCTCATAAATATATAATAAATAAATCTGATATTTCAATTTACTAAACTAAAGTAATGAGCCAATGACCTTGTGTTGTATCAACGGTAGTTATGATTACATTAAATTGTTTCATGGGGTTCATCCTGCCTATACCTGTGAAACCACATTTTGGCTTGAGGAATTTTCATTACTTTAAAACTAGTGAACTTAACTTCTCTTATTTATTTATTTATTTATTAATTTATGCAACAATTCTAAATTTTGGTGATTTTCACCCCTTACTTCAATAAAATGCAGGGGAGGGTATTGCCAAATTTTCAAATCTGACATGGAAAATTGATGACTTAGAAAAAATTGGTGATACCCACCCCTTGCTTCAATAAAATTCAGCGGAGGGTATTGCCAAATTTTTCAAACAGATATAGAATTTTGTTAACTTAGCTTTATTTATAAATACAAAATTGGTGGTGAGGTGATAAAAATATGTTGGTGATGAGGTTTTTTGCACAGGTGTCAGTATTATTTTACAATCTGAAATCCCAAAAGTGAAATATTTTATTTACTGATAAAAATTTAATGAAATATAGAAATTCAATAAATATTTCTTAATGAACAATTTCTTAAAATATTTGATGTTTTATCTATATATTCATAGGGTGAATACCCTATAAATTTTTGTGAAATCTCTTATAATTCAAAGTATCTGAGAGTTTCATTAGATTCAAAAAATGAAAAAAATTTACAATTTTTCAAAATCTTATGAAGCCACAAGACTAGATTGATAGTGGGGCTCATTTATTTTTTTATCCCTTCAACAAATCCTCTAATTCAAGTATAAATATTTTTTAACTATTAATCAACTGTGGTTCAATGAAGGTTAAAATTAGTTTCAAGGTGTTTTCAAAGTAAATTCACTATTTCTTCATGATTATTTCATCACTGTCTCAATGTGTTCTCACTTAGATATAAATTAGGGTTCAAGGTTGTGGACTTGCTAGCAAGTCCGGCCCCCATATTGTGTGGTTTTATATCCTGTTGTCAATTCAGACCCTCCACTAACAGTATACTCTGACAACAACTGGGGGATGGGAGCTTTTGAGATCCACAGGAGGGATGTTGATCACCTTAAACAGCACCCTAATATTCTAGCCATCAAAAAGAATGCCTTTGGTTTCCACCTCAAAATTCATGCTGAATACATGGCTCTTGATTCTGTCACACAACATGCGACACTTGAAGAAAAAGTCAATCTTTTAATCCATAAATCAGTACACAAATCCATACTCAAAGCAAAGAAAGAAACATATACATATCAACTGCTTTTTCTTTTTCATTTCTCAATTTGACCATGCTATCTAAAATCTAAATCTAAACCTTAAATCTAAATTATTCAAGCATATGATTATACTTCTCAATCATAAAGAAAATTTGAAATGTTATAGTGCTATGGTCAGTGATATATTTTCAATGTTGGTTTATTGTGTGTCTGAGGGTAATTAAAGGTCTGTGAGTAGGAATAGGAGTAAGTTTTAATGATCTTTGGGTTATATTGAAGGATCAGTGATAAATTAAGGGAGGTTTATTAAAGGGGTCAATGTGAGGTGAAGTTGTCTATATAATTGGGTGGATTTGGTCTACATTCCTTAGAATTAAATTATGATTACATTGTGATTGTAGTTAAATATTATAAAGATATTATTGTTTCCTAGCTTTCTTAATAATCAATTTCTATTAAAACTATTGAACTCCTAAATCTCTTTTGATTATTAAGCTTCCACCCTTCATGAGATTAACCTTAATATCTAGTATTACTGTAAATCACATTATTATTCACCTCAAACTTACCTCAAGGAAGTATTAATTTATCTTTGAATTATCTTCAAACCACTCACTCGAAGTATTTCTCTGTGCTTTTAAGAAGTCTTCAATCATTTTTGCTAATCTCACTTACTCAGGAACACCCTTGACCTTGTGCATAGGCTGTCTGGTGACAGGTGCAGCTACAACAATGGGGCTTCGGATTCAAAAGCTGATAAGTGAGCCGGCCGGATACAATAGACCATTCAAAATCTTCATCATTAAGAAAGCTTCCATTAAAGTATCCACTGACAAGGAATCAAACAGGTGCACTTGACACAGAAACAGGGAACTCTACTTCATTAACAAACAAATTCACAAAAGGAAAACAACACTAGGTTGTGTTCCCACCAACGACCAAAAAGAGGACATCATGACAAAACCTCTACATTAAAAATTTCACAAAAATGGCTGTAGAGAACTGGGTCTACTATAATTCTATTCATGTTTTTTCTCTAGTGCCACTTTATACCTCTACATAATTTCATTTTTCATTTTTTTCATTTCCTCTTCTCTCTATTAACTTTAGTCACATTTCTTCAAATACTTGGCAGTGTCTTTTCAAGTGGGTGGGTGTTAGGTCTCAACTGCGCCACAGTATCATTATGAATATATTCTATGATAGATTTGCAAAGTGAGAAATAATAATAACAATAATAGGGGATATCAAAGTTAGAAATCTTCCACTTCACAATACCTCTTTTTCCACCAAATCAACCATGTTTATTTTTTAAAATATGCCATATTGTGCCCAAAAAACACCTTTTTACTGAGAATAAATGTCAAGTTTGTGGTTTTATTTTTTTTTTTTGTGAAATGCCTTTTAAATAATAACAAATTTCTAACTTTGATACCCCCTAATAATATTTAAAACAATAAATTAGGGGGTGTCAAACATTAACATATACATCATTCAAGAAAGCCTCAAAAAAGGTACAAAGTAAGTCATTTTTTTCAAATTACATACCCCATTAACTGATATACTTAAACAGCGTAATTTTCCCTAAAAATGCCATTTTTTGGGTACATCCAAGCCCCTCAAGTACTTCTTCCGCCTAACTTGATTAGTCAGCATTAGGTACACACATGCCCATATCTTAAAATTTTTCTTCAGCTAATCCTTATGAGCTTAATTATACACACACATTTCACAGTGTATCAAGCCTTAGGCCCCTCTAAAATCATACTCCAACCCTTACTTCCTCCCACCCTTGATTACTTTTGCTCTTATTTTTTCCTCCAGACATTAAAATGATTCCTTCACTTTGTCAACAGCTTCAAACAACTACTGATGCTCTAGCCCTTGATGTTTTGGTTGAGTCAGATGAAGATTCTGATGCTTAGTATGATTTTTTTATATGAGTCACCTGTTTGAGAACCGCTAACTTACTTCCCAAACTTCATCCATTTTCCATTAACAACAATATACACTTCACAAACTTTCTGAAATACCTGGCCAATTTTCAGAAAATTTTCCAAACTACTTATCATGTTTTTGAATACCTACATGATTTGATTCATTATCATTCTATTTATCACAACAATTCTCATTGCCCACAGAGGGACCCTGAAATACAAATCTCTGTGGCACTTTGCCAATCTGGTTCAAATGGGAATGGTGCTTCCATATCTTGTCTTGAGAACCTCTTCAGTATAAGTCATGGAACAGTAGATTTATACACCAAGAGAACCATCAAAGCCATCCTTTCACTTCAATCACAACTCCTGACATGTACAACTAAGGAGGTTAGACTGGAAAACTCACATGTCATTCAAAATGAAGGATTCCCTGGATGTATTGGTTTTGTTGATGGCACAACCATCACTTTGAGTCAAAAGCCTGGAAAGGATGGAAATAACTATTTTGATTGGAAAAAGAGGTCAGTTCTTATCTATATCTTAAATATTCTTACATATAATACTTATCCTCTCTTAATTTTTCCTTTCTCAGGTATTCTATTTCTCTCCATTTGGTTTTCAATATAAATAAGAAGTTTATTGCATTTCATGCTGGATTTCCTGGTTCTCACCATGACTGTTTGGTTTTTCAACAAATGATGATTTCTCAAAAGGCTGAGAATTACTTTTATTAAAGTCAATATCTTCTTGACGACTCTGCTTACACCAGTGGTACATATGTGATCCCAGAATTTTGTGAGGCTGATGATTAAAATAGTGAAAAATCACAATTCAACACTCATCTTTCCAAGTCTCAAGTAAGGATTGTACATTCAATTGGAATTTTGAAAGGCAGATTTGCTTAACTAAGGTAAATGAGGAGTTCTCTTTATAACCAGAAATAAATGAAGGTTATAATTTATTGGATCATTTCATACTTGATACTACATAATCTTCTTGCACACTTAAAGGATGAATGGAACAATCTTTATGAAGACAAAATTCCAGAACCACCCCCAACTAATGAGTCATCCTCCAGCTCTTCATCCCAACCTGGTGGAATGTGTGCTACAATTCTCTCTATCACTCTTTCTCACTTTTAAAATACAGATTTATTATCTACTAGTACTAAAGCTCTTCTTTATTTCTTCTTTAATATCATTATGATAGTCTTATAAAATATCTCATATATTTTTTTGTAAATCATGAAACCTTTATATATGTTTGTCACTTACTAACCTATTAATTTCTAATAAATGTTTTTCCGACTTATTCTTTTAATCCTTCAAAATTCTTATCAATTACCTCAATGATAGCTTTGTCTTTCTTAGTATCCTTGTATTCTAATCTCTGATTCTAAATACTATCTTCATCCTCTTAATAATTTCTATGAATTAGTGAAAGTTTTTTACCTAATTAAGTTCAATTATTTTGATATATGTTTTATACTTCAAAATAATACCTTAAACTCACTCGGAATATTTATCTTTATCCTTTTTCTTTTATTATTTTCTTCTGTTGAATATTCATCATAATTAATAACCACTTGTTCAGTATGAGTAGTTTTATCTAACGGGCTAAAAGAATTCATACATATCAATCCAAAAGATATAACTGATAGATAATACTGGAAGTTAGCTTACATTATATTTCTTTCAGCCTCATTAGACCAGTACTTAGCAAACATAAATTGGCCTTGAGTATCTGGATTGAGCTTAAGGACATCACATTGTAAATGTTGCCATCAACAATATTCACAAGTTGAAGTGAATCTCTTTACTCCAGTGTTTTTAACACAATAGTAATTGGACCTTTCACAATTAGTGCAAGGAATGAATTATCTCCTTGTAAGCTTTTAGTCTTTTGTACTATGCTCTTTTGAAGTAGATGATGATGATAGTAGAGATGTCATATTGAAAAGCTATAAAGGAATATGTAATATTTTTGAATGTTGCTAGAAAGTACAAGATGAAATCTTTTAATTTTTCTAGAAAGCTACTATGATTTTTTGGGGGAAGAAACTACCTTTCATATATTACACACTCATATTTCTGTTAATATTTTTATTTTGAAATTTTTTGTTTGTTTGTACCATCTTGAGGATTGAGACCTACTTAGTTGGATATTTTTTGGATTATTCACTTTCTGATTAACATGCAATTAAATGCATTTTTCATGCATTTTTAATCTTCAAAGGGAGATTTTTTGTCTTTTAATTGTGTATATACATTTGAAAAAAATTTCCAACCAAATCACACAAAGAAAAAAATGGCAATACTGACCCCTGAAATTTACTCTGGGAGGGTGTCAGGATTGCCAAATTTTCATTTTCATTTCATAAATGAATAAATAAACTGTTAAAAAAAGATAATCAATCAAGTAAAAGTAATTTTATTCAGAATAGTACCAGCCAATGAGTTCAGATGTGACCAAAGCCAAAGAATAAATTTAAATGGAATTGTATTGTGAACTCATTCAATCAACTAATTGTTTGAATGATTAACTTTATACAGCAGTAAGGCCCAATGGCCCATTACTTAAAGTTGATAATTATCTTTAATGGATGATTAATTATAAATTTCAGAAATTAAAATTAATCTTTGGAAATCCTTTATTTACCATACTTAGCCTCCCTCCCTGAAGCTTTACTTTTCATAAAACCTTCTTTCCTCACTTTACTTACCCTCTTTATCAAATTTGGGTTGATCTGAAATGAGAAACCAAAATGAGTAATATTTTCACAGGATTCTAACCCAGGAGGAGCTTGAGTTGTTTGATGATTATCTTGTGAAGAGCTCCAAATTACTTCCACCAGACCATTCCATTATCCAAAGTTGATAATATATTTATGATCAAAAAATTATAATCCATGACATTTGAGTTAAGCAGGTGAAAGAATCGGGAGTCCAGTAATAGGATCAATAAAAGTGAAATTCCCAAATTTAAGAAAATTAGAATGATTTTTGTCCATATGAATCTTGTTGTGAAAGCCTCCATATGTAATAATAATGTTAGATGAAAAGATATAATAATCTTCCAGATTGACCCATTCGATTTAGACTGAAAAGCACAAAAAAATAATTTTTTTAATCAATTGGCCAAAAATGAATTGAAGGATCCTAAACTTTTCCATCTTTCTAAATCTTCATCAATTTGAATGGAACTTATACTTTTTGAAAAAAAATAAACCCTATTATGGGTATTAGAATAATTATTACAAGAAATTATATCATCATAACATCTTGCCAAGAGATTTTCCTTTTTCAAATCCAGGTCTTCATCCTAGTCCAATAATAATTTCTCTTAATAGATTTTTATTTTTTAACAGTTGTTAAACTAAAGCCATCTGATATAAAGTTGAAATTAGATCTGACAATTTTTTGAAGTCATTATCTTGAAATCCATTGAATGAATGAACTTCTAAAAAGAATTTAGTTTTATATCCATTAATGAAAACTGCAAAAATAATATCCTTTCCACCAGTAGCTAAGTACTTGAGTTTTTCAGGTAAATATTTCAGATAATGATTCTTCTTACAAATTGTAGTTTTGTAAAAATTCAGATTTTCTAAGTGCCCAAAGTAAGATTCACACCATTTTTTCATTCAAATTAATTTACATTTTAATAAAAAGCTTTCTTCTCATTAGAAATGGATGATTTTCTATCAGATATATTGTTTGAATCCTTTAAAGATGTGATAGAAGGAATTGAAGAAAGAGATGAGGAGTACATATGTTTTTCTGAATTGATTGATGGAATTAAAGAAAGAGATGAGGAGGACATATGTTGTGGTGACTTGATTGATGGAGTTGAAGAAAGAGATGAGGACAACATATGTTCTGAAGACTTGATCAATGGAATTGAAGAAAGAGATGAGGAGGAGATTGATAAAAGTGAAAGAAAAAGATTTATTTTCTATTTATGAAAAAAATAAAAATAAAAAAAGTTAGTAAAGCACTCGGAAATGTGCTGGGAATTCTTCCAGCATGTTTCTGAGGAGAAAAATAAAAATAAATGTTAATAAAACTCTTGTAAATGTGCTGGGCATGCTTCAAGCATGTTTCCAAGGCAAAATAATAATAATAAAAATTCCAAAAACGCTCTGAAACAGTCTAAAGTTCTTCTGGGACTGTTTCCGAAGTAATTTGGAGAAAAAAAAAATAAAATTGCTAGTAAAACACTTGGAAATGTGCTGGGCATGCTTCCAGATCATTTCTGATGCAAAAAAAAATAAACTTACCAAAAACAATCAGAAACAGTCTAGAGTTCTTCTGGGACTGTTTCCAAAGTGATTTGGATTAAATAAAAAAAATTATTAGTAAAACACTTGGAAATGTGCTGGGCATGCTGCCAGCATGTTTCCAAGGCAAACAAAAGAAAAAGAAGAAGAAAATTACCAAAAACACTCGGAAACAGTCTAGAGTTCTTCTGGGACTGTTTCCAAAGTGATTTGGAGTAAAAAAAAAATTTGTAAAACACCGGAAAATGTGCTGGGAATACTTCCAGCACATTTCCAAGGCAAAAAAAGAAACAAAAAAACTTACCAAAAATGCTTGGAAACAGTCTAGAGTTCTTCTGGGACTGTTTACAAAGTGATTTTGAAGTAAAATAATAAATAAAATAAAATAAATTGTTAGTAAAACACTTGGAAATGTGCTGGGCATCCTGCCAGAATTTTTCCAAGGCAGAAAAAGAAAAAGAAAAAAACTTACCAAAAACACTCAGATATGGTCTAGAATTTTTCTGGGACTTTTTCCAAAGCAATTTGGCCAAAAAAATAACCAAAAAAAAGTAAAGAAAAAAAAGTGAGTAAAAAGAAAAGCATGATCAGGTAGCACTCACCTTAGGTAAGTGTTGGAAGGGGCTTGAAGAGAAATATGAGGAACATGTGAAGCTGTGAAAAAAAAACATACCTTGATGAAAAGACATAAAAAAATGTAAAGAGGAAGAGAGTTGGGGGAATATGGAAGGAGAATTGGATGATGATTAGGATATGTGTTATTAAATGCATTCAGAAATTTGTTTTGAAATGTGTTATGAAATGTGTTATGAAATGTGATATGGAAGAGTTTCAAGGGAATGAGTTGAGGGCCTTTTCCCACTATGAAAGTTGAATAAATATAAATTGCATGTCCACCATGAAAGAAAAACTAAGTTACAAGATAATTATGTAATGCAACACCTTTTTCAAGAAAGATTCTAAGAGATTTTCAAATTTTGACCAAAAAAAAAATTAAATTAAGAACTTTGTAAAGTCAGCATATAAAAAATTAAATTAATCAAGTAAATCTAGCAACTGTTTAATTTCATCTGTTGATTTGCCTGCACTCAGACATGCTATCATCAAGTTTTTTCTGCTGGTTTTTACTTCACTTTTTTTTGATTTAATTTGTCATGTTGGAACTGTAATTTTTCTCTTTCCAACTGAAGCTATTTATTTCTGAGTGTAATATTTTCTTCCCTTTCAAGTGTTGAGTTCTCTATCTCCATCTTTAAACAATCTTTCTCAATTTCTATCAAATTTTCATCCTTTTTGAGGAGGTGAAAGATTTTTTTTTCTTCCAGGTCTAATCCTTGGCTTTCAGACTTCTCTTGAGACTCCATTTTCAAAATTTCTATCTAGGCCATTTTTTTCAGGCAACAAGTTTTACTTAAAAATTAAAGAAAAGTCAAAAACAAAAATCATATAGAAATGAAACAAATTAAATAAGCCTTACCTTCTTCATGCCTGTTCACAATTTCTCCACAAGTGGATAAGACTAATTTCAAACTTGATTGATTATTTGTGAAAGATGTCAAAGCTCTTCTTTTAAGTCTGTTTGGGGTTTAGATTGTCTCATCTTCTACACTGCTCTCAACATCTAAATCTTCATGAAAATTATCTTGATTCACTCCAGCTGGGGTCTGGTTCATGATTGGTGTAGATGTTATTAGGTTGAAAAAGAAAAAAATTGTAGTAAAAGTTGGAGGGAGATTTTGATAAAAGACATTTAAACTCACAAAAACTGTATCATCTTGCTCATGGTCAGAATCATTGCAAGCATCCTCTAAATCTTGTGTATTGAGTATTGGATCAATTGGCATGTCTAAATTATAGTTAATTTCAGGACCCAGTAGTTGAGAATCCTCAGTGTGTAGAGGATTTACATCAGCTCTTTGCCCAAAGAGACCATCCATCTGTTGATAGAGTGGGCACATTGAATTGAGTTTTTCAGTGATTAAGGTGATTCCATTTTTGTGATCTTCTTCTGATACTCCAAAGCCAGTAGAAGAACAAGCCAATTTTTACTTTCTTGTATTTTGAATGATAATTTTTGAATTTCTCCCTCATTTGCTTGGTTGTTAAGTCCATTTTACCTTTTGTTTTATTTTTTAGTTCAATTGCCATTTTCTGATACCCACAGATATTTGAGGCAGGTGGGTGTCCCACATGTGTAGACTTGTCACAGCCAAAGCAGGCATCAAAATTTGATTTTGTTTGAAACCAATTGATCACAATCTGAAGGTCACTCTTGCTTAGTTGAGTATACTTTTGAGCAATGGTTTTTGGGCTAGGCATAGTGGAATTAAAACTATGGAGAGGACAAAATTATTAGTGCATGGTAGACTTTCATGGATAAGAAAGTGAAATCCTAACAAAGATTTAGTGAGATAAGACAAACTGAAATAGAAAAAAGAATAAAAACCTGATCTTGATAAGGTGATGATAAAAGATAAGAAACAGAAAAACTTACAGTGATGATGAATATATAAATTTGAGCAGGAGTCCAGGATGATGTGGGGTTGGGGGCAAAGGGGTCTGATGTACAGAGGATTGTGGGAATGTGTGTATTGGTGGGCTGAATTGTGGTTGGGGTTATGGTACAAGAATATGAAGTATTTGATGAAGTATTTGACCAAATGTTTGACATGTCTAACCCCAAGTCAGCCATTTATGATGGCATCTTGGAATGGGGTTTTAGACTGAAGTCCATCAGGCATATATGGTAATGTTTGACACCCCCTATTAAGTATCCCAGTAGCCTGCCAGTAAGACGAGTACCCTTGATGATTCTCACTCCATGGTTTTATACTCATGTCAACTATATCTCTAAAATTCTAATTCTCTTATTCCCACTTTACAATACTTGTTTGAATTTAGATGTTATATGTGTCAATGTTTTTTATTTTACTTAAGTAAGAAAATAATTAAGATAAAAAACATTTAACATAAGTTTAAAACTTAAGTCTTTTTATCCTACTTACTTATATCCTCTGGTAGACAGTGCCAATCTCATTTTGCTACCACCATCAGTTTTTGGAGTCAAATTTGATTTTTTTTTTTTTTTTTTTTTTTTTTTCAAAATTAAATGCTCTAAAAAATGTACGTGTAATTTTCAATTTTTGAAAAAAGATTAAGAGATGTCAATGTTAGAAATCTTCCATTACAAAATTACCTTTTTTTGGCCAAGGGATTCATAAATATTTTTTCATGTACTGCATATTTCATTACAACCCATTTTTTCTGTTAATAAAAGCTGAGTTGGTAGCTGTCTTTTGGAGGTAAGAAATTAATTTTAGTTTATTGCTGATTTCTAACTTTGACACCACCTATTATGAATCAATTGATAAATTATGAATTATCTAGATAATTGGAGTAGTTATTTTGAGTTCATCTAAGCATTTTAAAAGTGATGAAAATGAAAAAATACTTCCTCCCACTGTGCATGGATTTCAAGCCACCATTACTTTGAGAGAAATAGAGAACTGGCTTTCCCAATTTCCTGATATCGATCCAATTGAAAATTTGTGGAATCCTATAAAGTATTCACCAGTATTATTAACCAAAAAATATTGACAAAATGAAGTAAGCACTGTCTCCAACTTTGACAGACTATCTTGGCAAAGACCTTGAAGGCCTAATTTCTTCAATGCCTGTAAGGATGTAGTCCAATCACATATATATCGGAAGAGATAGATTATATTATATTATATCATACAACCAATTGTAACCCGTTATACACGAACATAGTTACATAAAATAAAATTAGAAAACCTCCTTCAAGGTAAATATACAGAAAAAGAGGCAAAAATGGTGACTGTATCACAGCATTATAAAGAAAAAAATGGAAAATTTACCCGCCTTCAGCGACATAATGGTTACTGATAAAATAAAATTAAACATGAACAACGACAATAATAAATAATGAAAATTGGCAAGCATAAATTAAATCAAACAACCTTGGTTCAAGGTAGATTATTATTTTATAAAATGAACAAAGATCATACCAGACATCACCACTGTCTGCAAGATAAAATATCATAAAATAAATAAACATATATATATATCAATATTAAGACCCAGTCCGAGCAGGTCGACTGCCCAAAGTCTTGCTACGGTTTAGTTTAGCTCCAGCGCCATTTCCACCATAAAGTAGTCCCCCAGGTGTTGTACCTGCCGGTAAACCGTCTCCAAAATTAAGAAAGGTTTTTCCATCAATCTTTGCTTGATTTTGGACTTCCTGGAGATATTCTTTCCGCTCAGCAGGACCCATTTTTTCCCAACCACGGGCTGGTCCAGTTTCCGAAGTGGTTCTACCGTTTAATGGCATGATATGAGATGGCAAGATAGCAGCCCCTCTAACAGGTTGAGAAGGGCCTAAATCGCCTAAAAGCGTACCTTGACGGAACTTCGACAAATTATCCGTCGAAATCAACGTAGGTTTTCGATTGAGAGTGGAGGAGGAAACCATTCCCCCTGATACGCTAGCATCTCCATTATCTGATGCTTTATGAGAGACAGCACCAGTACGAGTGGACGATTCATTTCCTTCGGCAGATTTTTGTCGATGATGGCGGAGTGACTGACAAGACGTGGGCTCAGGACGTATAGATTTGATAAGAGGCTCAGATGGAAAATAAGGTTGAGGCAAATCAGCCAGCTGTTGCCTTTCAGTGGATGCCGGCCCTGATTTGACTAATAGAAACGTCTTTGAAAGTAGAATAAAATACAAGTTTAAAAATTGGCCAGGAACAGGATGTTAGAATGAGGGAGGATAATAGCGACTTACTCGGGCATCATAAATCCTTCGAATCCAATCGTTCATTACATCTGCGTACTTAACGCTGAAATAATGAACGAAATCCGACTTGGTCTCGAAAAAGCTGAAATTATCCAAGCTTTTAAGGCCAAACGCAAACGATTTAGGTGGCCTCAATGTGGAATAGTAACTTCGCGAAATAGCGAAGACATCAAAGTTAGCTAAAGAGCACAAGAAAGCTTCATCCTTGCCCTAATAATCATGAAGTGAAAAATTATACAAAAACTGAGTGATTGTGTAATGAAATTGGACGGTAAGTTTGAATATCAAACCTTATCATTGCCACAAACATATATGGCTTCATCTCTTAAAAGTACATATTTTTTAGTCCATTTTCCAGGCTTCGTTTCCCAAGATATATTGGTTCCAAAATGCCCGGATGTAACAGCTCGCTTAGATATAGAAAGTCGGCTCAAGCTGCTTTTTTGAATTAAAAAAAAGATTGATTCAGAGTTTTCTGTCCATGTGCTCATAACAGTCACGAGGCTTTCAATTTCCCTAATTGGCCTCTCTGGAATTAAACAAAAAAAGTGAGTTCAAATTATTGTGGTACAAGCTGAGAAGGAAAATATACCTAATCCAAGATTTTTCCAAACCTCGAAAACACCCCATTCACCTTGGGTTGAGCTCATATCATCATAAAGTTCGCCCATTTCGTCCACTGCTTTCAATAAATCTCTAACCTTCATATCCGGCCGGATATCTAAGACGATGGACCTGGACTGATCACCAATCGCCACCTTCTGTAAATTTTTCATGGCTTTATCCATACTATGATTTGCATTCAGGTGAGCAGTAGCTACAGGATCATCGTGTCTTTGTGGCAAATCAGGGGCTGGTGGCGCGGCTACAAGTTGACCGCCAATGGCTTTGCGAGATGTATTACGTCGCGTAAGGTCACTGACATGGACTCCTTCCTCATGCTTAATTATGTTAGAACTGTTAGCTGGCGAGGAAGACACTGTTTTCTTCTGAAAATTTGCATTCAAGCGTGGAAGAACCTCAGAATGCTTTGTGAGATTCTCAAGTTTAGGTTTTTGTAAACCTGATTTTGATACCTGATTTATAGCATTGAAGGGTATGATACTACGACTAATCTTTTCAGTAAAAGGTGAACTGACGCTCGACAACTCGGTGTCACCTGTGAATGTAGACTCTTGAAGGTACGGGGAGAGTGGCTCTAACGCTTGGTTTGCCACCTTGCTTTTAGTCAGATTGGCATCAGTTTGTACTTGTAAAACATGCCCAGCAGACCCGGAGTGACTATGAGATGATGCATGGAAAATATTGGTATCAATACAAAGGGGGGATTGCTTTAACCTTTTACCGTGGCTTGAGTCACTTTGCTCTGTTTTTTGTGAAGTGCTTACTGTATCTTGCAATTGAACTTTTTCTAGCCGCCGGGTCAGATCATCCGGGGAAATGCTAAATAAATCGCTCTTGGTAGGCAAAGATGCAACTTTGACCATTGCTGAAGGAGGCAGAGGAGCCTGGCGATTGACTGTCCGAGGTGGAGCAGGTTTTCTAACAGATTTCTGACGTTGAATTAACCTCAGTGGCTTCTCGTCATCATCGGAGTTGCCAGTAGGATTGGCAGAAAGATCTAAGGCTTGGGCAGCCGTTTTTTTCGGAATTTCCTTTGCAATGGGGCTAAGAGGAGATGAATCACTAGCTTTTCCAGGAGCTAGGATGGGACTTCCACGTGCTTCGAAAGTTGATTTAATAGGTTTTTTGCCATCCAATTTATCGGCTGCTTCCTTTCTTGCTAGTTCCCGGAGTTTGCGCCGTGCATATCGCTGCTCTCGAGCTTCCTTCAGCGATTTTTGCACCTTGAGGGCGCCCGGAATACGCTGACCTAATGGAACGTCGTCACTATCGTATGCAACCTCCTCTTCCTCTTCATCTTCTCTTTCAGGTACAACAAAACCAACATGACCCAAAGGACCTTTTCCATCATCTAAATCAGAATCACTGTCTTCACTATCAGCTCCGTTACCCCCCAACTTGCCATTTTCACGGGCAGGTAGATAGTTACACAGTCTACGTGATCCATATATCTGATGTCCACCTGTACCAGAAGGTTTCTCTTCTGCGCATGATTCTTTCTGACCAGTATAAGAGCTTTTTCCTCCTTGCCCAGCACATGAAATGCTGAGATTCTGGCTATTTCTTGATAAAGTACCAGATGCAGTGAAAAAACTATCGGAGCTGTCCCGTTTGAGGATCGGCTCGTTTCGTTTTGGGAAAAAATCGCTATGCAGATTCTTTATGCAGCTGTTAGATGCATGTTCTGCGGGTTTCACGGATTTTTCCGGTTGATAACTACCACCACTAGTATCAGACGTGATGGGTGATACAACGCCATCAGAACCAAACTTCATGAGGTTGGGACTAGCCATCGATGAGGCTGTAGCAGAAGAATTTTGGGCCTTGGAAGAAGCTATAGGATCTAGGTCAACTAACAAAGAATATGGAACAATTGGTCTTGGAGTTTCCACTGAGGTGTGCCACATGGCACTAGCTTGATTGTGAAGAGAAACACGGCTATCTGACTTCAACATTTGGTTAGTAAACTCTCGCTGAGGTTGATCCTTGATGCAAATGTGTCCAGTATTTGGCGAAGTAACTACTGAGTTTTCGGGATAAATGCATTGGGCTGGAAACAAACTCGTAGCAGTGAAAGATTTTTCTTTGAATGGGGCACTGTACAGAGATTTGGTTAGTGTATCAAAGAGTGAACTTTGCGTAGAGGAGAAATCAGTCTGCAGTTGGGTAAACTTGACTTCCGATGAATGTTCCGTAATTGGATTGTGGGAAGGAGCAGCCGGGCGACAATCATCAGTGTGTAAAGAATTACTTAGGTGGTCCCCTCGATCAGTTTGCCGTTGACCTTGAGCTGCGCAAATAATGTTCGATGTAGCAACGCTAGGACACCCGGAAACTTCATTGTGAATATCTCCACGCCAAACACTCAACGATTGAGCCAAACGCTGGCTGAGCGATAGCTTTTTTTGATGGGTCCAAGTATGAGACTCTGGTGAAATAGGCAAAGCAGATACGGGAGTATTCAACTCTAGCATAGAAGATGTTTGCCCAACGGAGATACAATGCGATGTATCATTCCGTGGCAAGATAGATTCATCTTTTCTTGCTTTTGGAAAGATTTTTGAAAAGCTCTTTTTCTTGTTTGGAATAGGTCTTGAGAGAGACCCAGAAGGATTGCTTGGAGCGATTTGAAATGCTTTGGAAGGTTGGGATTCTGCCCAAATTGAAAAAGGATATTCGGCAAAATTATTTGTCACACTGCAAAGATGGGAAGATTCAGAGAGCAATGAGCTAGGCAACGTGGGCGATAGTGGATCAAATGAGGGGTTAAAATCAATTCCCAAGCCAAAGTCGCTTTGAGTTGGAGACTGGAGAAAGGAAAGCAAATCATCATACTTGAGTAAGCGAAAATGGGATATATTTATAGCCAAGTATTTATAAGATAACATACAAGCTGAGTAGTTTCTGTGGTGTGTATCATTTCTGGACTGGATGCCGGCGGAGCGCTCTGACAGGCAGGAAGGAAAAGGGGATCGGGGACAGCAGGTTGGATGGAAAGCCTCACTTCAGAGGTGGAGTGTAGGGATGAGATAGAATTCTTGGAAGGTGTTAAACTAGAGGTTGGAAACCCAACTGGGAAGCAAGCAGGAGAAGAAACCTCGGGATTGAGGCTTTTGAAATCTCGGGCATCAGGTGGCGTCGTCATAAGGCAAGTTGACAAATTTGGTAGACCATCAACCAAGCTGAGTTGCTGATTTAAATTACTCTTTGGCGGCAAAGGAAATTCCGCTAGATCAATAGTCGACATCACGGAGTCGTCAGAAAAATCTACATCAATTGAGTTGGCTGACAAGTTGAGCTGCGCGAAATGCTGGGAATCAGCACCTCGTTGTCTGAGCAACTGTCAAAACCACCAGTAGAAGTCCAGTCAATTGGTTAGTCAGTTGGTTTCAGTTGGTCAGGAGATGCCAATTAGGGGGTTAAATTTCAACCGTTCATCCAATGTTAGGGGGTTGGGTCCAACGGACAAAATAAATCAATACAACAGTCAGCAACGCCACACATACATGAATATAACGCTAGTCAGTGAATAAGAGAGCGGTTTGCAACGTGTCGAGAATGGAAAATCAAAAAGGCTCCAATAACAATATCTTCGCAAACAAACTTACATCACAATCTTGGAGGAACAGCGACTGGTGGCCGTCCTGCTGGATATGAGGATCGGTATTCAGGGAATACCTACTCATGAAATGGTCGATACCAACACAATCTTCGCCATCGTTTTCGAAGCCACCAAAGTAATTCCTATTGTTGCCGCGGCGCTCGGGGTTGGTACGCAGGCGACGATGTGATGACCTACTTATGCACGAACGTGAAACTGGGCCTGCTCCAACAGAAGTGTCGGGATCTGTTACATTATCTACAACGGCTGAATGCTGCTCGCTGAAATCGGACGGACACTTTTAACGCATCAAAGAGTGATATCATACACAAACACAGGACGAGAAATCCAACATGAAGGAGATATTTTCAAAAGCCGGGTGCATCATGGACCATCCAAATAAGCAAAAATAGATTGTTACTCCAAGAATCAGTAACAGTCAACATTTTTTTGCAAAATAATTATCATCCTCATGTCACACGATTGTAACTGTGATAACCCTCACTGTAACTACCAAAAAATTGAGGATATAGAATATGGCCTACCAAGCATGAATTTTCACCGGACGAAAAAGTATTGGACATAGTGTTTAACTTCAAGTGGCTACAAGTATATGAACGTCGCTTGCCATAAAGTTTAAACGCTACATTCGCGGGACCCAAGGTGTGCGGCAGCATGTTTATATCTGGATTTTGTTTGGGTGATATGATGGTACTATTCCCACGACTTCTTTCAGCGTTCGAACTAGGATGAGCGGTTTGAAGTAGAGATAAGACAAACCCAGTATCAACTTGTAAAAGTGCTTCACAGTTCTTAAGTAGCAAAAACAATACAAGTTGAAGCCAAGGTGTTTGACAGCTACCCAAATCCTCGGCTTGAAACAAATTGCTCCCAGGACGTTGATATAAGTCTGAAGGGAATAGCGAGAGCTGACTCTGAGCTTCCATGTTGAAAGTGTTGAAAGATATTACCGGTTAACAAGCTTGAATAATGTATCAAGGGTCAAATAGAAATTCACAAAAAACAACCAGTTAATTTGGATGCCAACACAGGGAGAAGGGATCCAGGGGAATAGGGAGGATGAGAAGTTGAAATTATTAGCGGAACAAGTAACTTGTCAGGATGGCCGGCAAAAGTTAAATTTCCACCCCGGGCAACTACTTAATCTAAATACAAGCCTTTAATAACTATAACTAAAAATTAAAATAAGACAATGGTGAAGCTGATAATACTGTATACAGTTTGCACACCAGTCATAAGTGAGGATACATTGTTGCAAGCCATTCTGAACACCCTTTTCATATTAACAAAATGAAAAGCGCAGTAAAGATCCGCTTTGTCAGTGCTCACCATGCAAGAGATATCCTCCTATTCCTGCAGGCTTGGGACTTTAATTCTAAAGAATCAAATTGAAAATCTATTATGGTTTGCGAGCGGCCACAATATTTATATAGCTAGTAAGCGAAACATTTTTCCATCTTCCTGTCTTTCACAGGTTTGTTTTATTTTCTTTCTACCTATCCCCGGAAATAGTTAGATAAATACTATACGATATCAAGTGGAGACCTTTAAGGGACTACCTTTTTGAGCTGCAACGGAGATCACCGTTCTATTTTTAGTGTTTTCACTCTATTAAGCTAGCAGTTTCTCTTGCTTTTGAGTACCCTCCACTGATGATAGTGTTAGATTACCCTTGCTTTTTCATGGAGTAGTGGTTAGTGTTAGATTCCTATCACTACCTAATTCTCTAGAGGCTAGCGTTAGATTATCATTACTTTTCCTCATTCTTGAAGTCAGCGTTATTGTTCTGGTAGTCGGTAAAGGTGAAAAGCTGAAATGAGACTAAAGATAGAAAGGTGTCCCTTTAAAGCCTCCCATATCAAATTGATCACGCAAAATAAACGAAGGAATTCTTACACGTATAAACAAGCAAGACACAGTAATATAAGTAAAAGTATTTTTTAGAAGAAATGGCAACAGATACTTCAGAGTCGAGATAGTGGGCTAATCCCGTCATCCACCAATGCGCATGTAATACTGACAAATATGTATGCCAGATCCAAATGCGATTTATATGTACAATTTATGTATTTAGTCTTACAACATGGAGCGTAAAATGATCCAATATCACCTGACGTAACGGCGTCTTGCCATTCTTTTCTGTTGATGTAAACATTCATTGTGTTTTGTTTCTTCCCGCAATTTTCAAATAACATCTTTTCCAAAATATTCCTATTCATGAAGAATGTATAAACGAGTTTCCAGACTTACTGCCAATTCTAAAACGCTTGCGGTTTTTCATAAAAAAAAAACAAAAAACAAAAAACCACTCTTCCCCTGCCAAAACGTGCTTGCATATCAGCTGATCTTGCACATCCAAGCACATTTTGGCGGGCGGTGGGGGTATTTTTTTTTATAAAACCGTAACCGTTTTGGAATTAGCAGTATTTGAAAAAACGAAAAAATGTGTGAAACCTGTGTTCTTCCAATTGTAACAAGTTACTTGCCTAATTATAGTACGTGTTTGAAGATACATATATTATATCAGCCATTTTAGCGTAAGGATTGTCACCGGTCACCTTTTCCAGCAAGAATTCAAAATTCGGATTTTGCGTTATTGATAGTTAGGTCTGAGCAATGTTATCTTGGACGCAGCATCTAAACAATCATGACCAGTGTCAATAGGCATAAATTGGTGTATTTCTTATTCAGCGCTACTTGCTATGATCCTTTTTGTTCCTCATTTTTAGCAGTTCTATCTTGTCTGTAATGCCCCTAGGGTTGCTAAACTTTATCCTCTTTCACACGACTATTATTCTTTACAGATATTTTTTACCTCCTGGCAGTCACCGGGGGCCAAACCGTGTCACGTTTGTGTTTCGTGTGTCAATGTCTCGCAATGAAACGTGACATAATGCGAGATCCCATATCTTGCTTTATTGCGAGACAACAAGTCCCGTAATAAAACGTGACTAAATGCGGTTCCCAGTGTCATGTAATATTAGGAGACTCAATGTTGTTATGTACATAGACATTAAGTTACTTAGCTACTACGTGATACATGTATATAGTCTGTAGTTGCGTGTCTTAGAGCATCTACCCCCGTTGCAGTAAATTTTCAGTAGATACTTGCATAATTGCTGCGTCCATAGTTACTGAAATGAGGTTTCACACCCTCGTATGCAGATTCAGTTAGCAAACACGCATTGGGAAAATTTCTTCACCCTCGTGTTGACTTGCCCATTCAGTAAACTCTACTTTTTTTTCTCACGTTCTCACTACTCATTTCACTCTCCTCAACTTTTCAGATGGAACAACTCATACTTGATGAATTACTCACAATGGAAGAAGAAATAATTGTATTTACTGAATTGCTAAACTCATATGATACAACAAGGCCTAAAAAAAAGAACTAATAAATCAAGACTGTGTTGAAGGACATCATCACTTGATGAAAGATTATTTCAATGTTAATTGTACATACAACAACCATCTCTTTGAACAACAATTCCGAATCAGCAAAGAACTATTTCAAAAGCTGTCTACAGATTTACAGGAACATAATACCTTTTGGGTTTGGAAAAGTGTAAGTCAATTAACATATAATAGTTTTCTGACTCTAATTTGTTAGTCTACAGGACTGTTGGGGCCAAATTGGTTTATCACCAGAACAAAAAATTACTTCTGTTCTACGTCAATTGGCCTATGGAATCTCTGCTGATAGCACTGATGAATATGTCTGGATTGGTGAAACTACAGCACCACAATGCCTCAAAATATTCATCAAAGATATTGTTACATTATATAAATCTGAATACTTACATGAACCTACGCAAGAAGAAAAGAAAATTATTCTCCGAGAATATGAGGAATGTGGTTCCCCAGGATGCCTTGGTGCAATTGATGGCATGCATTGGGCTTGGAAAAATTGCCCAGTAGCATGGGCAGCTCAGTTTCAGGGCAAAGAAGGTTCACCTACAATGATTTTGGAGGCAGTTGTCAGCAAAAGCTTACATTTCTGGCACTGCATTTTTGGCTCCCCTGGCTCCTTGAATGATATTAATGTGCTTCACAGAAGCAGTATTTTCAATAAACTTCTTTCAGGAACACAAGATACAATAAAATTTAAAATTAACCGACACAAATATTCAAACGCCTACTATATTGCTGATGGAATATATCCTTCCTGGTCATCTTTGGTCAAAATTATTCCTCACCCACAAGATGCTTAAAGTAGATACTTTGCTAAGCTTCAGGAGGCTGCACAAAAAGATATTGAGTGTGCTTTTGGCATATTGCAAGCCCGTTGGGGAACAATCACCCAACCTTGTTGTCTATGGGACATTAATTCTGTAAAAGATGTCATGACATGTTGTGTCATTCTTCACAACATGGTCATAGAATCTAAGTCAGAAAATGATCCTTACATTTCAAATGAATCAATCAGCAGTCAAATAATTACCAACCACAATGATCCAATCCTCTCCAATACATTATCAAACTACATCCGCCGTAATCAAGAGTTACATAATTCAAGTATTCACTTCCAGCTTCAAGAGGACCTTAAAGCACATAAATGGGCATCTAAAGGGAGTGTGGATATCTGAAGTAAAAAAAAATGAAATGTAAGTGATAAATTTATGGTGCACATAAAATTTAATACCATGAATATAGATATAGAACATATAAAACAATAGGAATAAAAGAAACTTACCTTTAGCAAGAAAATAGTTAGTGTTATATAGTCTACTCAAAAGGCAATAAGGCTACTAGTATAAAAAGGGAAATGAATATTATATTGCAAGATGAGAAAAGATGTGAGCAAAAATGGATGTTTGGAAGAGTGTTTTTATATTCAAATCAGGGTCTGGTGGGGTAGAAAGACACATCCAATCTTTCTCTTTGCTCTGGAATTTTTGTTGGCTGTAAATAATTTGTGGTGTTAGCTTGAGCCAAGAGTAAAGAAGAGGAGATAATGAAAATTAAAAACAATAATAATAAATAAATAAGAAAAGTTTGTATACATACTTTATCAAAAGAGTGTTATTGTTAGGTGATATTATAAAGCAAGAGATAAGATTGAGCTGATTTATACTTAATAATTATTATTTAGATGAAATAACATATTTTTTTACTTATCTTTAAATAGTTGCACATAAAAAATATAAAAAAACTTACCTAACCATAAAAATGAATTATTTAATGTCTATAGGTTGTTTCCGGATTTTCCTTGTCCATGAGGATGGGAATAACAGATTTTTTTAGTGTATCCCACTAGCAGGAAAAATCTGTTATTCCCATCCTCATGGACAAGAAAAATCTGGAAACAGCCTATGGATGTATAGAGAAAATACTTCACTCCTGAATGAGGTATTTTTTCTATCCAACCATAGACTATTGCCGGTTCATCCTTTTCCAAGAGGATGTGCAAAAAGTCAATCTTCCCTCAATGTGATTAATTTTTTTCTTTCTCTCTTTTTTTGAATTTTTCTACTTTAGTTTTTTTTACTCTCTTATTTTTTTTAAATTTTGCTACTTTAATTTTTTTTTTCACTCACTTATTTTTTTTAATTTCACTACTTTATTTTTAATTCTCTCTTACCTCCTATTTCTTAATCTCACTTCAAGCTAACACCTCATATTTTTTACAGCCCACAAAAATTCCAGAAGAAGGAGAAAGCTTGGTCATGTCTTTCTATCCAACCAGACCCTCATTTGAATATAAAAACACTCTTCCAAATGCCCATTTTTGCTCACATCTTTTCTCATCTTGCAATATAATACCCAATTCCCCTTTTATACTAGTAGCCTTATTGCCTTTTGAGTAGACTATAAGACATTAAATAATTTATTTTTATGGTTAGGTAAGTTTTTATATATTTTTTTATGTGCAGCTATTTAAATATAAGTAAAAAAATATGTTACACCACACAATATTTGTGAGGGACTTGCTAGAAAGTCCTCAACTTGAAGTCTGATGGAACTCAGATGGAACTCAGACTGAAGTGATACTGAAATTTCACTTGAAATAAGCTTGAGACCTCAAACAAATAAGAATGAATCATTATTGAAAAATAGTGAAACTGTCATGATAAGTGAATGGAAACCAGAAAAACTCATTCCAAGAATCTACCAAATTCACTGTATTTGTTGATGAATCTTATATGAGTAATACTTTATTAATTTAAGTTTATCAATGAAAAGACATAAAATCATATTAGGGGGTATCAAAGTTAGAAATTTGTAATTATTTAAACGGAATTTCACAAAAAAAAAAGAAAGCCACAAACTTGACATTAACTCTCAATAAAAAGGTGTTTTTGGGGCACAATATGTCATATTTTAAAAAATAGTCATGGCTGATTTGGTGGAAAAAAGAGGTATTATGAAATGAAAGATTTCTAACTTTGATACCCCCTATTATTTTGTTCTACAGTATCACATCTGTTAAACTTTCAGGTAACATTTAAAAAACAATCAGTGACTTTTTGTATTACATAAAACTATTATTAAAGAATTGAAAAATTGTAATTTTTTAATTAATACAATATAAAATGAACTCTTCTTTTTTGTATTTCTTGAATTTTGAGAATACTCAATGATATATCATAATATATTGAATTATTTAAATAAAAACATGTAATCAAAAGAAACCTTAAATTTATTTATTATAGCATACAGTGAACAACATGGAACACTTAAATTTAAAGTATGGTAATTATTTTTGAAGATTTTTGGCTAAATGAAGCACTTTCACAGCTTTGTTACACTAATTATTTGTATTAAAAAATATTTAATTATATATTAAAAATGGAATATTTCTTTTGGTTTTAGACTTCAATGCATTTTTTGGGAAAATTAAATGCAAGAAAAGGAAAAAAAAATCAAAGAAATATTTTTCTCCTTTCAAAAGTATACCAACTCTTCAGCTACTAAGACAATATATATAATATATCATGAATAAATTAAATATCTATCTAGATTCTATAGTATCTTTTTTATTGGTTTCATAAATACTCTTTTGGAATAATTTCAGTTGGTGAAGTGATCTAGAGAACTCAAGAAAAATTACCACTCAGTGAAATCTTTTTGTAAAAAATACAGATAAAATGTGCCTCAAGTTATGAAAATATGTTTAAAGTAAATAAATGGATATATATGGAAACTTTAAGCTGAATAGTATGTTGTAGTTAATGTTGATATTTGAAAAAAAATACTGTTTCCCTGGAGAATCACTTCAAAATTTTAACTTTGTTACCATGTAAGAATAGGTGCTCAAGATGAAGTTCTAGGTGTTTTTAACATTCAATTACTCTACCAAAGAGGTAGAACTGATATTTTTCATCATTCTATCATTTTATTCATAGATTAAATTCTGTATAGCATTTTTTAAGAAAGATACAATAGATAATTTAGTCATGAAATCATAAAATCTAACCATTATATTAATCAATTTTTGCTTAGTATAATGTTACTAACATACTTTAAAATATGTTGAAAATATTTTAGTTTTTTGTATTCAAGTTTGATAAAATAAATTTTCAGAGGCTCATATACTTGGTTGGTGAGATAAAAAATTCACAAGATAAATTTAAAGCTCTAAGTTTGATCATTATTCTCAACTTAGAAATATGGGTTAATGGGTTTTCAATACTTTATTTGAAATACAATAATAAAAAATATGGGTAAAAATCAATTATTTTAGACATTAAATGAGTAAATATATATATCCTATTTTTATTAAAAATAAAAACTATATTTATCCTCTTATTTATTCCAAGTATCAAAATTCATTACATGAATAAAGAATTTTTTTTATTTAAATTAAATTAACCTGATAATATTATGAATTTCCAGTGAATAATTAATGTGAAAAACAACTTCATAAGTCAAATTAAATTTAAATTGAAATTTTTAAAAAATATTTTTTCTTTCCATTTTAAATATTTAAATTTTTATTCATTGGTGTTGTTTGAACTTAAACAAACAAATATATATAAAAGAATGTGTTACCAAGAAGTACTTGAGTTATTTTTATTTAAAAGAGATATTTTATTTCATTAAAATATATTGAATGTAAATAGGAACTCTGGAACCTGTTTATATATTTTATAGGACTCTATACATAACTGTAGGATTTTTTTCAGTCTATCAATTGGAAGAAAAATCATACTATGATAATTGAAGATTAAATAACATCTATTGAATTTTTTTTTAAAAAAGACTTTACAAAGTTTTCTATTTATTCCTAAGTCTCCATATCATATAATAAAAATATTTTTGATAAAAAATATATACTTAAATTTAAATTATAATATCTACTTATAAATTTTAAGAATTCTAAAGGACTTATCACAGCTTAACTAAGCTTGAACCACAGTCAGGCATAGGTTGTAATTGAGAGTTCAAGATATGTTCTATCAAAGCTAAGATATTTAATTTAATAAAATTGGATGTATTTATTTCCATAAAAGATTTTTGGAAAGTAGGAGAGTTCATAGAGTTTTCTCTTTTATTGATTAAATAATAATATACATACTAATAAATATTATAAGTGTTATTTATAAGAGTTTTTATTTATTATATTTATTTATTAATGTATATACAGTAATTGGAAATTAAGATTTTAAGATCAAATTTTAGTTGTATTGATAGATCTTGAGTTAAATTTTCATTTGAACCTCATGATTTATGAAAAAGAATTTTTTTTATCTCACCAGCAGCACTCAAATGTAAATTAAAAACAATGTAAGTTAACCTTATGAGGCCTATGAAAATGGGTAAAGCATTAATCAAGTTTTTTTGTTTCAAGTTATTTTCTAAAATACATTTTTTTTCAATATATATATAATTATAAACCAAATTACATAAAACTGTTTTAAAGAAGAATTATACTACTATTATATGGGTTTTTCTTATATTCTATTGCTTCTAATTCTTTATATTTTATTATATATATAAATAATAATCAATACATCTTGATGTTGAATAAGTGAGCATTGATTAAAATTCATACAACATAAATCAAAAATTCTTTACATGATAGCATAGATAAAGTGCAGTTGTATTATATTTAAAATTCTGATGTATGTCTAAAACTACCTCAGATTTAATTTTGGTACCTTAGAGATTTCATGTTTTAAGTAACATTTTATGTCAGTGTACTCTGTTCTTTGCCTGAAGAACAGAGTCCATCCTCCTTTTTTCACACATAGTTTGTACCATTCCCCACACCTTTCAACGAAATAAATAAATTCTTTTATGACCTCCCCACCCTTTTTGCTACCCTTTCAACCCCATTGTATTCCCTCCCCTGTTGCTCCCCATTCACACCTCCCAACCCCCTCCCGAACCCTGCTCTACAATAAAATTTTTTTGGAAACTCTTTTTCTGCCCCTAAACATCTTGCATAACCTTCTTGCTACACCCCATAACCTTCCTCAAACCTCTCTCTAGCCTCCCAAACCCTTCTAGACCTATTAATTTAGCACCCCATCTCTCACCTTTACCTCATTTCCCCAACCTTTGAACCACATCTCATTCCCTTCCAATCCAGTCCCTATTCCTATCTATAAAAATAAAGTGCTAGAAAGGAGTGGGGAGATAAGTGAGCTGAATGAAGAGAATTAAAGAGGGGTTCGGAATGGTGGAGAGGGGTGGAGAGTGAGAGAAGAAGGTGGAAAGGGATAGAAACACATGAAGCAGGTAGTGTGAAGGGTGGGGAGAAAGATGAGAGGGGAGGAAAAAGGAAGCTATTGAAGGGAAAGGATTGTGGTATTCTTGAGAGGGGGTACACAAATATGGTGAAAGAAGATGGTGATACAAAATAAATATCCAAAGATCATCAAATATACAAAATATCTTACAAAGAAAGGAACAGTAATTACCTGATTCCTATAAACCCACAAGTCATATACTTATTGTTTCTTCATTTATTTAAATAATATAAAAATCTACATTTTAATATTTTTAAATTTATAAGATGAAGGGACATAAATTTTAATAAATATTAGTATGAAAATGTTTTTTTATATACCAGTAAAATATGGTATGTATATTGATTTTGAAAAATTATATGTCTAAGTAAAGTCTTTTTAGTATCATATTTATGATTTTTGAGCCTTGTTTGAATATTTTAATAATTTAAAAGATTCGATACTATCTAATCACACAATTAGTATATAATTTTTTCAATTATTGAAAAGATTACAATGAATAATAGAAATGCAAAAAATTTTTTTATGAGCAAGTTCATATATTATATATTATAATTTCTCCATGTATTGTTGGCCAAAGAAACTTATATAATCAATTCAGATGGTTTCTTGTTAACTCTATACTTTTGTGTTTTTTTGAAACTGCGCAAATAAACTCCTTAAGTATTTTAAAATATATGTCTTTCTGAGCATAATTTGGGTGTGGTCTGCACTTAATTCACATTTCTATACAAAATATCATTCTTCATATTTCAGGATTTTTTCAAAGTATTATTTATTATTCTTCATTAAATTTTCAAGTTAGATTAAGATTGAGTTCACCAAAATGTCAATATTTTTTCATGGTGGTTTCATAACTACCTCAATGTGGGTTCATATTTGATATGAATTAGAATTCAAGGTTGTGGACTTGCTAGCAAGTCCGCCACCCATATTGAGTGGTGTTATTTTATCAAAATAATAATAATTAAATATAAATCAGCTCAATCTTATCTCTTGCTTTATAATCTCACCTAGAAATAACACTCTTTCGATAAAGTACATATACAACCTTTTCTTATTTATTTATTATTATTATTTTTAATTTTCATTATCTCCTATTCTTTACTCTTAGCTCAAGCTAAAACCACAAATTATTTACAGCCAACGAAAATTCCAGAAGAAGGAGAGAGCTTGGTCATATCTTTCTACCCCACCAGACCCTGATTTGAATATAAAAACACTCTTCCAAACACCCATTTTGGCTCACATCTTTTCTCATCTTGCAATATAATATCCATTTCCTCTTTTATAATAGTAGCCTTATTGGTTTTCAAGTAGAATATAAGATATAAATTAATTTATTTGAAACATATAATAATTTTTCTTCTATTTTTATGTGCACCATAAATTTTAGATATATTTATTATACCGACAAAATATTTATCTACAAACACACATTTATTTAATTTTATTTAAAGGTATAATTATCATTACTAACCCATCTATTTTTTAACTTTGCTTTCATACTTTGTAAAATTAGTAAATCATCTGCCGTCTCACAATCTTTTTCTTTTGTGTGTAAAACTTTAAGATCATTAGCCATCATTTCACTGACAGACTTCTCCTCATTTATGCTACAATTTTTTTCTGAAAGTTGCAGTTGTCTTACTTTAATATCTAGATTTTTTTCTTCAATTACTAGCTTTTGTTTCTCAATTTCTATTCTTTCTTCTTCAATCTTTATTTTATCATTTTTTAATAGAAGATTATCTCTTGTTAGTTTGTTTCTTGACTTGGTTAGCCTATTTGTGTCACTTATGGCAGTTACACATTTTTCAGAAAGGTCATTGAAGTGGGATGTGAATAAGAATTTATCTTCTTCCATTCCTTCAGTAAGGCACCTTTTCTTTACAGATTTTATCCCAATTGGACAGACCATAAGTCCACTAGAGGCTGGAGAAGGTGTTGGTGGGTCACTAGTAAAGTCTTTATTCCCATTGTTTTTTTTCCCACTCAAATCGACCATTACACTATTTGGGACCTTGGTTGGTTCCATTCTCCACTTTGGAGCAAACTTTAACTTCTCCCAAGCTGAAAGATATTTAAAAGCTGACTTTGTTTGGTTTTGATAAAGAGATAAGGAAGTTTGTAACCAGTCACTTGGTGAGGTTCCACTGGGAGGATTCCTTTCAATTGAGTATTAGATAGAGCTAAACTTAAGGGTTTCCGTGTTGAGAGCCTTCCATCTATATTATTAAAAAAGTAAGTTAAAAATAATTTAAAAAAATCTTTATAGCTTGAAACTGACCTTATTCTGATTTGATCATAGTCCCAGTAGTGCACAGAACTTAATTGGTTGAAATGTGCTTCAATTTTCTTATAAAATGTTTCACCAGATTGGTAAATTGAAAATTCTGGTTGCTTGCTGACATGAATCAAGGAGATAGCTAACTGCTCTTCTTATTGGTGGTTCCAATTAGGGGATCATTTTTTCTTAGCTTTGGAAAAATTCATCATGTTAGATTAATTTAGGAGTTTTAGGACAAGGTGTGAAATGAGGAAAATGGGTAGATAGAAGGGTTTTGTAGTAATAGTTGTGAATAATGATATGAAAACGTTTTGCTACAATAAGTAGTAACATGTCAAAGTGTTCAGAAGCTGCAAGATGGAGTGAAAAGAATTGGCTTGCAAAATATTTAATTACCAAATGAGGTCAAAAGGAGCTCAGTAACTTTAGTTGACAGGCTACAGTACATGCTGAATCCACAAGCTAATAGAGGCCTTTAATGAAATGAGGCTTAAGGTTCACGTCAAAATGTAGTAAAATATGCATACCAAACCAATTTATTGACACGGAGGTAGATGCTCTTAGGGCATCTCCACTCGCTTCGGTAAACCCTGTCGGTATGCATATTTTGAACCTGGAAACATCACTTCTTCAATTAAAACCCATTGGTAAGCCATCAAATCGGCAATTATCAATAAGCATCAGTAATATTACTGGAAACTACTGCTTGCGAGTCATTAGCTCAACCTCTTTCCCACCAAAAAATTTCTCATCTCAACTTGCTTGCAGATTATACCGACCATCTGAAGGTTACCAATTTTTTTATTTCTCCATTACACAACACTATTTTGACTTCATATCACTATTTATTAACATATTTTGGTACTACAGACAACTATATAAACCTTCCAACTAAAGAAACCTGCAATATGCCATCTGATTCAAAGAAAAACATTTGCCTAACTGGAACCCACAGAAAGAAGAAGAAATTACCTTGTCATGGATAAGCATCAGTGAACAGCCTGAATATGCAACATATCAAACTGGGGAGGCCTTTTAAAAAATTGAGACACATTTTAATATGTGTAGCAAGGTCCCTTACAGAGAGTATGAAAAAATAATGATAAGGTAACCACTCTTTCCTTCTTACTCAAATCACATTTTAACAATTCTATCAATTTTTTCTGCTTGTATGTCAGATGGCAAGCCTTAAATACATTAACTCTTAAATTTAGTGCAATTTATCACTCAATTGAGTGAAACCCACCTAGTGGAAGTAAACCGAGTGACTGGCTCCAAATGGCTCATACCTTTATCAAGAACAAAACAAGTCAGCTTTCAAAAGTCATCCAGCATGGGAAAAACTCAAGCTTGCACCAAAATGGAGAATGGAGATAAACAAACCTTCTAATTTGGTTCCTACAGACCCTATACCTGTGGACCATGCAATACCTGAATCAAATTCAAGTTTTTATGATGATCAAAAAAAGTGAACCAGTTACTCCTTCCCCTTCCAATTTTTTCAGTGTGCACCCTATGGGTCAAAAAGCAGAAAAAAAAGAAGAACAAGCAAGAGCACTATAAGTGAAGATAAAGTCAGCATCACTACTCATCTTAAAGATTTGGCTGAAAAAAAACTTACAAGCAAGTGCAGCACCAATTCAGTGTTCGAGAAACAAAATGATCTTGCAGGAAAACAAGTGGATATTTCACAAGACAGAATATTAATTGAGAAAAAGCAACTTGAAATTGACAAAGTAAAAATTGCTATTGACCAAACAAACGTCAAGTTGAACCAGGAGAAAATTGAGATAGATAAAAGAAACTTGAAGATAAATGAGGAAAAAAGCCATAGTGAAATGAGAAGTAATGATATCAATCAACTGAAGGAGCTTTTGATATTAAAGAAAAATAAAGGTTGTAATGAGGATTATCTAGCAATGCTGGATAAAAAGAAAGATGACTTGAAAAGAAAGTGGTTAGGGTGCAAGTAGTAATATAAAATTTATAATTTTTTGACTTCTATATCTAACATTTATGGTGATATTAGATGGAATATAAAGTATCTATTATTATATATTTATATATTGTTGTTAACCTTGGGTAAATCTCTGGCTAGATTTACCAATATTTTTTCATTCTTTTTTCCGCCACTTTTTTGGCACAACACTCTTTGTGTGTATTTTTCCTCCAATCTCTTTTTTTTCCTCTTCAGTAAGCTACTAGTTTGCTTTTTTTTGTTTTCTATTTTTCTTGCTTGTTTTTTTTCATTAATGGATTTTTTCCCCAACAAATAGCCAACTCTCATTATTGCACCTGGAAATAGTGAGATGACAAAGCGCTTCCAACATTGAGGAATTAATACCTCAGGCATTCCCCCTATCAGCTATTGCCTCAATGTTTCTTGGAAATGGAGGAGAGGACGCCTATGATAGGCAATAGGCATCCTCTCCAATATATAAGGAGATGAGTCTTTCACTGTCAGCCAGGCTGCTAGACTTACCCAGTAAAATAATTAATTATTTACTGGGATGAAGCCACACCTTATTATTTTAATTTTATTAATTATAATTTATTTACATTAAGTTTACCTATAACAAATTAACTATTTACAAAATGGTAAATTTAGTGAATAATTAAAATAAATATTAAAATATCCCTTATATTTCTATTTTCCAACACCGTGCTCAATGAAAGGTTAAAATAAATAGAAATTAATATTAAAATAAATAAAAATAAAAATTTAATGTTCAAATAAAATTAACTACCTAAAAAAAATTCAAATTACTTATTTAAAATTGAAATTTACAGTAAATTTTAAATACATTAATTTATTTCTGTCATATGCAGTAAATACACTTTTCTGACACCTTATTTTTGGAAAAACATTATTAATTGGAAATAATTTTCTGGAATATTCTTTTCTTCTCTCAGACTACTGTATTTAGGATTTTAACACCGTGCTTTTTCTCTCCTTTGCCTAAATAAGGCCTTCCTTTCTGGTTGTTTTTGAGGATCCATTCCTTACTTACTACATTAACAAAAGACTTATTCTATTTAATTCTTTATTACTATCCATTATTATTTTTAGTAATTACATTTACATAGTACTATCTCATTAATTTATAATAATAATTAAAATTCTTACCTCTTATATTTGAGTAAAACAAATAAAAAGATATAAAAATGTACTCTAACTTTGAAACCCTAAATTTCCACTGTTACCGCCGTTGGACCATCAATAAAAACCTTCTAGACATAAAAGAACCCTTGACAATTGAGGCCCTTTCTGAATAGTTGACGGCGCATTGATATCTTGAAGCTGGCAACTGAGGGACCATCAACAACAAGGTGCCAATAGGACGAGTATACGACAAAGACAACCAACGTCATAAGCCACATGACTTACTTTTTTGCTGCAACTGGGAATCAAACCACGCTCCAAAAATTAGGTTCATATATTGACAATAGTCATATATATTTTGGTAATTATTTGATTACTATTTGTGGGTAATTTTAAACATTTCATTGTACATGTACATCTTTTGTTACTCAGCACTCTGTAAAGTGGGATTAACTTGCTCATTTTACAGGGGGAGGTGTCTGGAAAAATAATTTTTTTCCCCAGTTGAAAAAGATAGAACTATATTGTTCTTAGTCCTAGAAGTGAAATAAAAGTTAAATTAATTATATTATTTTTTTTAATTATTTCAGTTGACTTCTGTCCTGATAATTAGAAATTTATATTATTGTTTCAGTTGACAAATTGTCCTGGCAGTGAATTAATAATATTATAAATTAATTAAATAAATTATATCAAATTATTTCAGTTGACATTAAGTCCTGGTAATTAAAATTATTTCAGTTGACAATAAGTCCAGGTAATTAAAATTATTTCAGTTGACAATAAGTCCTGGTAATTAAAATTATTTCAGTTGACAATAAGTCCTGGTAATTAAAATTATTTCAGTTGAAAATAAGTCCTGGTAATTAAATTATTTTTCAATTGACTTCTAGTCCTGATAATTATCAAAATATTACTAATTATTAAATTATTTTATTATTTCAGTTGATTTGTTTTAAATACTGGTTATAAAATTACCTTAAAATTAATTAAATTGTGATTATTATTTCAGTTGATTTTTTGTCCTGATAAACATTATATTTTAATTATTCCAGTTGATTAAAAGGTCCTGATAATTACTTATATAATATATATATATATATATATATATTTTCTTTATTTTTCTTTGAATAAAGTAAAAATAATAACTGATTAAATATTTCTTTCTCTCAGTTCAGGTTAATTACAACTATGAATGATCAAGGTGCTTCTGCTGGCTGTGGTGAGGAACTAGATTTAATTGATTATGATGAAGCTTCTTCTGTAAGTTCTCCTTTGACTACAAAACTGGCCCAAATTAATCAATTACTGGACCAATCAGGATGTAGAAATGCAGGAGATGGAAATATTAGTGGAGACAACTTCTCAAGAACAAAAGCCTTCTATCAAACCCCCAGAAGAGCTTTTCAAAGGCTTAAAGATAAAAAAGAAGCCATTAAATCAGCAAATCAAAAATCTCTCCACTCACATCAAGGAGTTGAGGTCAGAAAACCTCAAGCTGAGGTCGAAAATAGACTCTCTAGAAGACAAGGTAAGAAAAATAGAGTCCTTTCTTCAAGAGAAGAAGAAACCTCCTCCTCCAAAAGCCCTTCAACAACTTGCCCACCAGCAACAAGAAAAGGTGGAAGTCTCAAAGTGGAAGTGGGATTGGCTGAACATCCAGTGGGATTATCTATCCCAACAGCAACAGCAACAAGTACCTCAGCCAGGTCCTCAAGAACAAATAAGTTCAACCCAACACTTCCTCATCCCTACCAAGGAGGAAGAATGAGAAAAAAAACCACATCCAAGTCTTGCCCAAGCCATGGTAAGCCTCTCTATTGAATTTCAAGTACCATTTCTTGTAACTGATTCAGTTCCTTCAGGTAATTCTGGAAGAGGAGATGAGACTGTAAGACCAGTAGAGGCTGAGAACAGTAGACAAATTGCTCAATATTCTAATGTATCAAATCCTTTGGTTTTAATTGCTACTTCAATGATAGATCTGGAAATGGCTATTATTGATGAGACACTGGATCATGAGTTTTATGAGAATCTGGAAAGTTATTCTGTTTTACTATTGAGAAAGACTCCAGATGTAGCAAACATTAATAATGAATATTTGAGAGATATTATTCCTTAACAAAATCATATAATGAACAACATGCAATTGAATCAGAAATATAATAGTTTGTTAACTGAACAGGGTTATCAAGCATTGAGGAGTGAGTTAAAGAGAGTTTCTGATGATTTGTCTCATTACAAAGTAACTCATGAAAAGAAAGTTGCTTTATGGCAAAATATCAAGAATTATTTATCTAAATTAAAAGATAATGTTTCCATCTGTGCCAGGAGCTAGAGGGACACAAGATAAACTTAGAAAGATTGAGTAATCATTATTCATCTTTACAAAATAAAAATCAATTATATTTTTCAACCATCAATGAGAATTTATCTAGTATTCCAAGATTAAAAACTAGATTAACAACCATTGACGAGAAATTGAATTCATTGTTATATAATCAAAAGTTTTCTGAAATTTCTTTGAAATAACCTGTTGATAAGGATACCACAATTTTAACTGCTCCTAGTTCATCCAAAGAAAAATTAGTTCCAGAAATACCTGTTGATATCACTGAGTTTTCATCGAAAATTGATGATGTACCTGGATCATCCACAGAAGGATTGAAAAATGAAATTACTGCCCAATTGGATAATACAGCCCCTTCTCTCTCAGAAACAAGCTTGTAATAAGGAGACTACTTCAAATCAAAAGAATTGGCCAAAACTTAACCAGTATCCAACATTTGATTGTGATTCTACTTCTGATCAGCAGCAATTCATTTGCAGAATTGATAATCTAAAAAATTCTTACAAACTCCCAGATGAGGAAATTGTGTCTAAGTTAATTTCTTTGTTTACCAATGCAGCCCTAATGTGGTATGAATCTGTTCTCTTGGATAGGAATGAATACTCATGGGAAGATTGGAAGAAATTGATTAAAGCACAATTTGGTGGCTCCAAGTTTAGGATGGCTCAACAAAGGCAGTATGAGGAAACTAGATATAGCCCTTATACTGATAAACCTATTGAGTTCTTAATGAAACTTATTAAAATCTTGAGGGCAATGGACCCAAATATGGAGTTTCAGTTATGGAAGGACAGGATCCTTTATAAATTACCAATGTCTTTGAGAGACTTGATAATGGCTAGGATTGAGTTCTCCAGAGAACCTTCTTCTTTCATTAATTCTTGTAATGAGATCCTTCTAAACAACAAGTATGATGCCAGATGATTCATTCCTAGAACCCCTTTGGAGAAACCATCTTTTCTTTTATTTTCTTTTCTCAAAATCTTATAAAATATATATCAACATTTTTAATTAAAACAACAAAATAAAAAGATAAATAAATAAATACACAAATTACTTTCTACTTTTTTCCTTCCTCTTTCTTTCTTTTCTTTCTCCTGTATTTTCTCCCAAACCAACTTCTTCATTTTCTCCAAAACCACCCTTATTTCCTTCCTACATTTCTCAAATACCTCCTCCTCTCCTACTGGTACCACTTCCCCAATTTCTAGTAATTCTTTGGCCACGCCAAAGGAGGCAGCATTGACAATCTTATCAACCTCACCACTTAAATCTTCAATGAATCGAGTTTGTTGACCTTGGCAAGGTTTCTTTAGCCATACCTGGTCAAGAGTCTCTTTGTTGTCCTCCCTCGAAACAACCACTGGTTGATTTGCATCAACTGGCAGCAATGGCGCAGCATCCACAATTGGAGCTTCCGCAATGACATCTTAATTCTAAAACATAGGTCATCAGTAACAATTTTTTTTTTTAAAAAAAATAGAACAGACTTACTTCAAACAATGGGTCAGCTTCTAAAAATAACTTCGGGGGGACTTCCGCCGTCACTTCCTTCTCCTCTTTGTCATCCTTGATGACCATCCGCCGCTTCTTCGGCGTCCGTCTCGAAATATGGATTTCATCCTCATCCTCTTCAACTAATTCATCTACCTTTTCTTTGACCCCTTGTTCTTTACTTGTGGCCTGGGTTACCCAGGTTGCCACGGTATCTTCAACCTCCTCCCCAGTCTCTCCCACCGACTGATTGTCCCCAACCGATACATATCAAATATCTTTGACCACCTCTTTGGTCTTTGGTATTACCAAATATTTGGTTTTTGTAAATCAACGCTCAATGTCCGCATTTTTTGACAAGGCATCACATGCCACCCGTCTCCAGCGGCAAAACTCACATTTCTGGCGAGGAGCTTGTGTTGCCTTGCTTTCAACGCAGAATTACTCCATTGATTCGCAGGCTGTGCATGATTGAGAATACTGCTGGGTAATGTTTCCACCATCTGCTTTAGGTTGTGGAGGCGTGGGAGTTGGGGTAGGACAAGTCGACATAATAAAGTATAAAATAATAAAAAGCAAGTTGGAGAGAAAGTAGTGTTGGAAAGTATGTCTCACGCTCAATGGAGCTCGCGTTTTTATACCCTGGCATCTGTCATGCACCACGTGACACTCGAGGCAAAAGCAGCTCATTAAATCAATAAAACAGAGGTCTATATCCATACTCAAAGCGCAGAAAGCAATTCTACATAGAAACTGCGACTTTCCTTTGTGTACTCACTATTCAAACGCGCTAGTCTAAACTCTAAATCTAAATTAGTCAATCTCTCAATAGTGTGTTTTAGTCTTTTCCTCAATAAGAGACGCACAGCGCAATAGTCAATGTAATAGTCCGCTAAAAAGGATTATTAAAATATCTGTGGGTTATTAAAAAGGGGTAGTGAGCATGGACGAAATGATTAGTGGAGGATTAAAGGGTTAACAGATGTTATTGAGGAGGGTATAGGTGTAACGGGTGTAATTTTGGTGGTCTGTGGTGTGCGGAATGAGGGATGGGTATGAGGTCAAGGCACGGAGGAGTAAAGGATATAAAAGGGGTGGATTTTGGTTCAACATTCTCTAGAATTAGATTATTGAAACGTATATATAGTTAATAGTGGTAAAGCTTCAGGTTAAATCATTATTATTGTATCTCTCCTTATTTTCTCAGTAATCATTTCTCAATCCTAAATATTTGATTATTGAGTTTCCAACCCTTTTTGAGATCTTAAGAATATTAATATTACCTTTAAATTATATTAGAATTCTTCTCGAAAATATCTTGAAGCAGTATCTCTTCCTTTGAGTCATCTTTGAATCACTTCCTTGAACATTTCTTCTGTGCTTTGAAGAAGTTTCTAAACTATTCTCCTCATCTCACTTCCAGGAACACCCTTGACCTTGTGCGTAGGTTGTCCGGTGACATGAAGCCATTCTATTTTCATGCTTACTTGGTTCCAGTTTTTGGTAATCAGTATCAACTTTGGGGATACCTCTTTTCTTCAAGTACACTAATCAGTCTTGCTAAAGAAGCATTTTCTTCTTCTCAAATTGATTTATGTCTGATCTTGAACTACGACTCCACTATCTTTTTTAATATCCCACATGTAATTATTGAAGGCTCTTTCCAAAAATCTCATAGTACTCAAGATTGGAAAGCTGATAAACTTATCCAAGGAATCAAAACAGTTCTCAAAAGACATCAACTTCAAGCAATAAATTTTATGATTGACAATGAAAAAATGTTAAAGGAAAAGTTGGATATCATGTGGAGGCACCAGGACAACCATTGGATTAGAACTGGATTTGATGACTATAAAGATCAGTCTCCTAACAATCAATTAACCCCTGAAGGAAACAGGTCAATACTTGCTGATAATATGGGTTTGGGAAAGACACTGTCAACTTTTTCTCTTATAAGTGCAACTCAAAGTGAAGCAAGACAATTCCAGGTATCAGAAAATCAAGAAGGTATTAATCAGAGCTCAGCCACACTGATTATATGCTCATTGGCAACACTATTGAATTGGATCAATGAAATAAGTGTGCACTTTGAAGATAATGCGCTTCCTTTCAAGGTTCTTTATGGGAAGGATTGTCAAAATACTAACGTCAATGAGCTAAAGGACACTGCTATTGTTTTAACAACCTGTGAAACAGCTAGCCCAACAATGTCAAAAAATCAAAGCCAAAAAAAGATACCGGTGAATCAAAAGCTCTTTTGGTATAGAGTTGTTTTAGATGAAGCTCAGTTAGTGCCCATTTTTATATCTAAAACTTAATTCTTATAATCAATTTTTATAAATATTCTTTTATTTAAATTAAAAATCCTTACTCGCAGAGGGCTCAAACAATATTTGACTTGGAATCCCAAAACTGACTATGCTTGACTGGAACTCCACTTCAGAACAGGCCCACTGAACTTCAAAGTCTCATATTTTTTCTTAGAATTGAAAAGTGGTAAGAAGACTGGTTATGGAAGAATTTCCTTTTTCCAGGTTTGCAAAAAGGAACGGCTAATTCTATTAAATAAATTAATCACTTAATGAAAGTCATAAGCCTATGTAGAACAAAAGATGCAATTTTGTCTCTTCCAAAAAAGATTCAAAGGGGGATATCAGTTCAATTAGCAGATCCATTGATTTCTAAACTTGATGTGCTTCAAGAAAGATTCACTGAGCAATATGGGCCCTCCAGAAGCACTGACCTCCCTTGGGACTCATCTGAATTTCTTAGAGAGCTGATGATTTTAAGAAAATTCTGCAACCATCCAATCTACAAAAATCTGGATAAAACTCCAACTTTTTATTTCACCTGGCAGCATTCCGCAAAGATTTGTAATCTTATAGGCCACTTGAAAAACTTTTTGTCTGGTGAAAGGGGCATAAGTTTTCCGAAAGCTGTTATATTCTCCAACTTTGCAGACTTTTTGCAGATGTTAGTGATTCTATAATGAATTGTTTTACAAAACTGTGTTGGCTTATTAAAAACAATTTTCTAATATTTCAAAATAGAATTAAAATGGCTCTAGATGACCACAATATTAGGTATACCCAGCTTATGGATGAACTAAGCAGGACAAAGAAAGACAAAAATATGCATGAATTCCATTTTAATAAAAATTTCAAAGTTTTGGTTGGAACAATTCAGGCTGCAGGAGTGGGTATAGATCTCAAGTGTGTTCAAAATGTATATATAATGGTGAGCTCAATGTCTTATATTCTATATTAAGAGCAAAAATATTAAATTTTTTATATGTTTGATGTTGAAATAGGAGCCAAATTGGAATCCAGCAGTTGAGCAGCAGTCTGTTGATTGGCTGTATGGAATGGGGCAGCAAAATGAAGTAAATGTTTTGAAATATTTTGTGCATGGAAGTATAGAATTCAGCATGTATAAGATTCAAAGAAAAAAATGAGCTAACAATGTAAGCCAAATTAAAATTCTATAAATTTTAATGATAATAGTAATTGTTAAAATTATGTTTTTGTTTTCAAGGCTAAGTGTCCCAAACAGTGGAAATGAGGAGTATGAGTGTGCAAACCTATTATTAAGGGAGTTTGTCAATCACTCACTTTAGAGGAAGCAAGAATTTCAAGGAGAGCAGGTAAATTTATGGGATTTTGAGGATTTAAAAGTCTGAGTTGTTGAGGATTTAGAGATGCAAGATATAAAGGAGAATAACAGTCATTTGGCAAACCCCAGGGGACATGAGAAGGATTAAGGTTAGGTGATGATGTTGAAACCAAACTTATTCTTTTGTACAAGGCAAAGTCCTTTAGCACACTTCCAGAGTAGGTCAAAGTATCTTGTATATCAAAGGGTTGTTGGTCAAGATATTGTGCAACTTTAGAAAAATCTTCAGACCTCCAATGCATTAAGATACGTCTTAAAGATCCATCATTATAAATTTTGGTGTCTGGACAAAACTTGATGTTTGTGAAAAGGTTGTGATAAGTTTCACAATGTGGAAGTTGTTTAGGAAGTTTAGTTTGGTTAACTAAATTCTAAGAATAATTTTTATTTGAAATAAAGGTCATAAATAAAAATTGTTGAAAAAAAGGGGATTTTCATACTTTTTTTTATTCTGTATTTATTCTTTCTCACATTGATTATTTATTGAGAGCTATCAGAATTCTTCCCAAGTCTTAATTTGTCAGAATGACCTAAAAAACAACGGTGAAGAACTCCCATTTGATTTGAGAAGCTAATTTGAGTTGAGTCAATTGGATATGCAATCAAATTATTGGTTTTTAAGGCATTGTCCCAGTGTTTAATGAGAATATTTGCCAAGAAATGGTTCCATTTTTCAAACCAATCTAGGTTCCAAGCAAAAGTTGACCCTGGGAAACCGCACATGCCAAGGTGGTCAATAAAAGATTCATGGAAAATTGGTGGAAAATTCTCCGAAACAGCTGAATTTGATTCTGGATGAGGTAGTTCAAAGGCGATGTTGCAAGAATTGATGTTGAATGATGAAAATCTGTCTAATTGCTCTTCAGTAGGGTTTTGTTTCCATCCATTTGATTATGGTGACATATCCAAAAGTGAACAACAAAAATTGTGTATAGATCAACAAAAGTGAGAATTGAATGGAGGCAAACTCTCATTAAATATTCTATTAAGTCTTCGTGTGTTTTTGGGCAGGTTTCCATGAGGAAAGTAAGAGCTACTAGGGTTCATAAATAATTATATTAAGAAAGTGTTCAATAAAATTCAACAAAGAGGAAGGATAAATTGTGGAGCTTCAAAACTTTATGATCAAAGTTGATTTAAGGAGAAGTATCACAAAAATTAAGAATAAGAAGTATTTCAACTTTATGGCATTATAATATGCATAATTTATATTTTTATATGCAATTTGAACTCAAAAGAAATGGTACAACAGGAAGAGAATAATTATGTGATAAAAGCGGACTCATTTGAGAAAAGGATTTTTTTTCTTTTCAAAAAATGTTTCCACAAAAATAATTTGATAAATGTGAGGCTATGTTCATTTTTTGATTACCAAAAAATTATTTTTGGTCCAATATGATAGTAATACATATTCCATTGAGTAATTTTTTTCAACCTGAATAAATAGACTAGAGTGTCACTTCATCACATTTATGTATGAAAATTTATGCAAGGTTTCAGATTTTTTGTAATGCTTTAAGATTTACACTTTTGTAGCATCTATTATTTGAGTATTTTTGATTTTTTCTTTATGGAAAATTCTACCTAGTACAGACCAATTTTCAAAGTGAAGGAAATATGTTTGTGATTGTTTTTTACAAAATATTAACCTTATTTTTGGGGTAATTTTTTAAATAATTATGTTAAAAATATGGATTACTTTTCTTATAGTCCATAACTAAATTTTTTTACTAAAATTGAATAATTATAGGGTAGTTAGATATAACTCAGAAGGCATTTGATAGAAAAATAATTAAGATGCTTGTGTGTGCAATAGAATTTTTTCTCTGATAGAAAATATTCTGATAAACATGCATGCACTGTTGTACAAATGCAGAGAGTATACAGAATACAAATAAAGTAGACTGCATAGCTTTTAATTAATATATAATTTATCTGATTAAAAAGTAAACATTTAAACTTAAATAATTTCAACACATATTCCATCATATTCTTTTGATAAAAAATATAGCTTATATTAGCTATTGCCTTGCAAAAAAAGGAATACCTTCAATTGGTAACTTACAACAGCTAACTTATTCCTACATTTATCACAATTACAATGCCTCCATTTTTTCATGTATGTCAATGTCAAGAGCTTGGATGTGTCAATAGAAAGTATCAAACTTCTTCTGGGTCCTTTGAAGTTGGTATGGCTTTCAAAAGCTCTAATTCTTATGCAAAACATAAAGAGGAAAGAAATATGAAGGCCCAGATGGTTATTTCTTCCAACAATCCTCTTAACATTGGAAGTTCCAGCTCCACAGAAACAGTAAGCTATATATCTATAGTTCAAAGTGAGAATAAAAGTCTTTATGATGTTTTGATGATTTATTATATAGGGGCAGTTGCTATTGGGGGCAGAAGTATCTTCAACAGTCTCTAGAAACTCAAATCTTGGGGAGCGGTATAGCCAAATAATTATGTGGCAGGCAGAAAAGCTTTCTCTGATTCATCATTTGAGCAAAGAAGGTTGTACTCAATTTTTGGATGAAGAAATAAAGATGCTCAAACTTCTAGGTGATAGTGGAAGACTGGTATTTGATAGCATTGTCTGCCTGATCCCACGCTCAATAGATACGGTTTTTAGTCAATTAAAGCTCAATCAATCATTTTTCACTAATACATGCTTTCCTAAATGCTTTGCTCTTTATTAGTATAACTCTGAATCTCAACCATCTATACTATGTTGCAATCAACCGTTTTTTTCATCATCAAAGCGGTATTTAAAAATTTTTGGAGCAGGATAAATTGTAGTTAAATGTGATGAAAGGCTGTATTTGATGAAGGAACATCAAGAACATGTAAAAAACTTATCTCTTAAAACATTTAATCACCATTCTTTTATCGACTGGCTTAAGGAAAAGATAAAACTGTTCAAATTTGAGCTTCTGATTTGGAAGAAAACCTCTGTGGCAGACGATGTAGAGTGTGATTTGATGAAGGATTTTTGTGATGGTTCAATTTGGAAAAACATTCCCACTACCACTCCATCTCTGGGTTGAAATGATGATGAATATATGATAACATCAGGCAACTTAATGTTTACTTTACATTTTGACTGGTTTAGGCCGGGTGGTAGTAGGATTGGAGGTCATCAGAAGTCTGTAGGCAATATTATGATGGTGTGTTTGAACCTACCTCAAGAAGATAGATACAAAATGGAAAATCTTTGTTTGTATGCTATTATACCTGGACCAACAGAACCCACAAGTGAACAGCTTAATCACCTTCTAAAACCACTGGTTAATGATCTACAAACTCTATAGGATGGTATATTGATTGAAAAGACACATCTTTATCCATGAGGCCAGAAATTAAGAGTTGCATTTTTCTCTTTGATAGGTGACATTCCTGCAATACAAAAATTGGCTGGCTTTTCAAGTCACTCTGAAAAAATGTTCTTCTCTTTCTGCAATATCTCTAAAGATGAAATTAGTGAAAAAAATGTGGGAAATTTTTCATTAAGGAATCATGAGGATCATATGTGCTGGGCAACAAAGGGGAAAATTTCTAAGTCACATTGGGAGCGTGTATCTATTGTTCAGAATCATGGGGTAGGATGGAGTGAGCTGAATATCCTTGAATATTGGCATCCAACTGAATATTGCTCAATTGATGTTATGAATTCACATATTCTTGGCAACCTAAAAGATCACAGTCTAAGCTATTTTCAAATCCAAATTTCAGCAAAAGATCCAGAAAGAAAGCTGGAAAAATATAAAAATTGGCATGTAAGAGAAGAAGATGACGATTTCTTTTCTGATACTTCACTGCACAAACATTCTAAAAAATGTAGAAGTAGCTTAAGCGCCACAAATAATGATGATAATGATACAGGACACACAAGACAGCATAAGCAGCAAAGACTTACAAGTTCAAGACAGTCATCAAGTCACGATGGACTAGATAGTGAAGGATTGGGAAAAAATTGATCAAGAAGCCAGAGTAGGTCATCCAGCTCCAAATTTATCCCTCCACATAGCGATTTGGCCTCATTACAGTCTCACAGCAGTGGAAGTAGGAATTCATTGTATAACTTAAGGCAACGGAGCATTAGCATATCACAGAGTGAAGGATCTCACTCATCAAATGAGACAGCTAGAGATGAAGAAAATAAAAGGAAAGGTAAGGAGAAAAAAAATGAAGGTAGTAGTAATCCACAAATCACAGCAGCAGAGCTACAGGTTGTATGGAAGATGATTGATCAAGCAAGAAGGCCTTCCTGGCTAACACGAGTTACAAAATCAGTAGGATCTAAAAAGGCAGGATCCCTCAAGGCAGCAGAATGGCACATGCTGTATACTCTCTACTTCCCTTTGTCACTTATACCCCTTTGGTTTGAAGAATTTAAAGAATCTGAATCTTCAGCTTCCTCAGCTGATAAACCAAGAGAATATTATCTTCTCAAGTCACTTTTAACATTATGCTTGATCACCAATTTTTTGACATTAAAAAATATACAGACTAATGAGCTTAAATATCTAGATCAATTTCTGTTAGAGTATTGTGAGTGCCTGGAAGAGGGTTGGAAGAATATTAATGCAAAGCATAATCTGCATATCACTCAACATTATCCTGAAATGATAAAGTGTCTTGGTCCACCATCAGGTACAGCTACTTGGTCTGGAGAGTGGGTGAATCATATATTATCTGAAATTCCAAACAATCACCATCCACGTATGTATTGTTTGTAATAAATGATTTAAAAACTCAGCTGTGCTAATTTATTAATATTGATCACAGGAGAGATACCGCTAACAATGCTCAAACATTGGTATTGGAAGTCTAGGGTATTAGATCTTGGTGAAGCTGAAGATAATGATCAATGTGAGACTAAAAAAATCCATATTGATCTTGATAAACAAAACAAATGGATCCATCTAAGTATGGCATTATTTGCTAAATGGGTAAGGGCACAAATGGGAAAAGAAACTTCAAGACGGGCTTTGACACCATCAGAGAGAAGTGGGGATTGGGTAGTTGAAAATGTAGCAAGCATATTGATACATGGAAAGAGGTTTACTAGTTACCATTGACACATTGCTAATTCAACAATTGAATTCTACTATGGAAAAGATAGTTTGTTTGGGCAAATTGATGATCTTTTCAGGTCAAAGGAAGAGAATGATCAAATATATTTAATAGTAAGTCCTTTCAAGGAGCTCTGTCCAGAAGAAACATCAAAGGATCCTTATGAGCTTTTCCCAAAAGTGCATTGTCGGTTAGTAAGAGTAGCCAAAGCAACTCAAATTGTGATTAAGAAAGATGCAATAATTGGACATGTAGCTACTGTTGAGCACAAAAAAGGAATTTTTGGAATCAAAGACGAGGTTTTCACTGCCATTGGACCGCAGACAGTAGTGAGTGAAAAAATTAATCAAATTTGTTTTCTGTTGACTAACATCTTTGTGTTAATTTGGGATTGGGGAAATTTGTAGGATTGGTGATGTTTGTAAATAGTAAAAGAGATATTTTGATGCTCGATTAAAAATGCAATGCATCCAGCTTACCTTATCTTAAATCAGTTAATAATTAAATTGGTTGCTTTTAATGCGAGAGAACCCATGCTTTCAATGAGTCATTTTTATTTTAAATGTATGAATGAAAGAAAGAAAATCATGATAATGAGAAATATGATAAAATTGTTACTTAATGAATAATCTTCTTGCTCATTCATCTACTATAAATATTTTGACCTTCCCACTTTAGCTGATAGCTATATATTATTCACTTTATTTTTCCCCAAGAGAACATACACATTAACAAGACTATAAACATAGTATCTTTTTTTACTTTTACTTTGATAGGTATAAATTTTAAAGACTGATTATTTTTATTTTATTTTATTTTATTACAGCTAATTATGGATGATAATTTTGAAGGGATGTCTGTTGACCCAACTGATTCCGATTTTTTTCCACCTCAACATACTAATACTGGAAATACTCCACCACCACCCGCTGCTGATTCACCTCCAGATGCATCTCAATCTGTACCACCTAATCCCAATCCAGGCCAAGAGTCTCATGAAGAACTGAGAAATTTTAATCCCAATAATCCTTCTGCTCCTGAAAGTGCTGATCAGCATGCGGATAAGCTAGGAAGAGATTGGGCTAGTGAAGTATTGAGGGAATTTTTTGGAGACCAATAATCATCTGCTCAGCCTAACCAAGGATCAAGCACAAGTGGAGCTGGAAAGTCAAATTTGTAGTGTATTCTTTTATTTAAAAATAACCAATTTAATTAACTTATTTGAATTGTTAGTGAATCCCTCAATCATTATGGGTATCAGTGATTACCACAGACTCAATTCAGCAGAGTCTCATGAACGAGAACGGGGGTTAAGGGCTGTAAGAGGTTTAGAGAGAAGGAATGATGCTCCCAGGAGCTCGGAAAGTCTAAATAGAAATATTTACCACTTTCTGAAGTATTGTCTTGGGGGACCAACACATATAGCAAAATATACTGCGAGCCCAACACCTTTGGAGAATGAAAATTGGAAATCTTGGAACAAATTCAAACTGAAAACCATTCAAGCTGTCCTAACCTAAGTCCAATATTCTAACCGTGCCAATTCTGCAGCTGATAAACAATTTCTGATAACCAATTCTATAGCCTTCTTGCGATCAAAAATTTAACTACACAAATTTTTTTCAGCACCTGAGCCTTGAGGACTAAAAGGAGGAGCACCTATCCCACTTTCTGTCAAAAGAAACTTAGAGCGTGAATTGCAAGAAAAAGGTTTTCAGAAATTTGCCTTAGATTGGACTTGCCGTGATTTTTGGAATCAACTTGTAATCAAGTCATGGGAAGCATAGTATGCAACCACTGTACCTGGTGGCTCACCACCTTGAATATAATTGATCAGTCAAAGCTTCAGTTCACTCAATGTGGTATTGAGAAATAAGTAGTTAATAAGGGGAAGGAGATGATAAGGTTTTTTGGGCAAGAAGAGGAAAGGGTGGAAAGAGAAAAGATGGAAAAGAGGGAAAGGGCACAAGTAAAACGTTATTGGACCAAGGTAAGTTTTTTATTTCACTTTGCTTTTTGTTATTATGAAGCTGATTTAGTTGGAATTCAGATTGATAGTGCACGTTACAAGTTAGCAAGAGATCTCTGCAGTGATGTGCCAGGTTTTGTTGTGATTTTTCATGATACTAGGTGCATCTCTGATATTGAGGAAGGCCCACCACCAGCCCCAACTGCACCCATCCAAGCTATTCCTGGATGGAGAAATCCTGAACTCAGTGATTTGTTTAAAAATGAATAATATGACAAAGGACTTAGCCCATACACCAGCTCAAAGAAAATCGGCATCAAAAACATATTCACAGTCATCAGAAAGGACAGTTGCACAAGATGGTATATTCAATGTTCCCAAATACCTCCCAAAGAATTGATATTCAGCAACATTTTTGGCAGGATTATCTGTGAATGAACGTGAGTCACTTGGGGTTGGAGCTGATATTGATCTGGTAAAGATTTGGGAATCAATTAATACAGCATCAACATCATCATAACTTGGGTATAACGGTGATCTTCTGTGTAATATAGCTATCTTATATTGAATTTTATGTATTCTGTTATTTTTCAAAGCAGCTTGGTAAATGTTATAAGGTGATATTGAGAGAGAGTAACATTTTATTTAAGAAAAACAAATAATGTATGAGATATAAAAATGTATTTTCAACAAATTGATGGTCCATACCTCTTTATGTCACATTTATGTATCCATATTAATTTCAATCAAAATTAATGTTGACCAATACATAGTGAATACACACTATGCCACTTACACTTGCCAGGCATAGCTACCATTAAATATGCCAGTATCAAAATTAATTTTGATCAAAATTAATGACCATGTTAATCATCAATTTCTGGATTCAACTGCATATTTTTATGCATGGTGCCTTTCCAACATTAATTTCGGTCGAAATTAATTTTTGATACTGGCATATTGATTTGTGGTTATTCCTGGAAAGTGTAAGTGGTATAGTGTGTATTCATTATGTATTGGTCAACATTAATTTCGATCAAATTTAATATTGACATTTGCATATTGAATCCAAACCAGCAAACAACCCGAAAAATTCTTCATAAAACAGCTTATTAATTTCAATCAAAATTAGGGTTGACCATATACATATTGAACGGTAGTTATATCTGGTGTGTGTAGGTTGTAAAGCTTATGTTCAATGACTATTGGTCAACATTAATTTTTATTAAAATTAATATTAATGTGTAAATGATATATACATGCTCAATATGCATTGTAACATGTTTACTTAAGAATAGAGGGCCCTACTTTTCATCTTACAGAAAAATGCTTGGTGGCATGTCAAATTCAATTTTAATTAAAATTAATGTTGAAATGTTAACATGCATAACAGTAAGCAACTGGCTGCATAAGTTGATGATAATCATGAACCTTAATTTTGATCGAAATTAATGTTGCCGAATGCAGATTGAATAAAAGCTATGCCACTTACACAAGCCTGGAATATTTACTATTTATTATGTATTGGTCAACATTAATTTTTATAGAAATTAATATGGATATGTAAATATTATATTTACCCTCAACATGTATAGTAAATTTCAATACTTAAGAATACTTTCTGTCCTTTACATGTCAAGCAAAAAAGCATTATACCATTTTAACATTAATTTTGATCAAAATTAATGTTGGAATGCCATTATGCATTGAAACAACTAACTGACTGAAAAAGTTCATGATCAAAATGCTCATTAATTTTGATCAAAATTAATGTTGACCAATACATATTGAATATAAGCTATCTCCACTTACTCAGACTAGATATAACTACCATTAAATATGTATATGGTCAGCCTTAATTTCAATCAAAATTTATGGGCAGTTCTATGAAGAATCTTTTGGGTCGTTTGTTGGCTTGGTTTCAATATGCAAATGTTAACATTAAATTCAATCGAAATTAATGTTGACCAATACATAATGAATACACACTATTCCACTTACACTTTCCAGGCATAGCTACATGCAATATGACAGTATCAAAAGTAATTTTGATCGAAATTAATGTTGGAAAGGCACCATGCATAAAAATAAGCAGTTGACTCCAGAAATTTATGATTATCATGCTCATTAATTTTGATGGAAATTAATTTTTGATACTGGCATATTTAATGGTAGCTATGCCTGGAAAGTTTAAGTGGCATAGCATATATTCACTATGGAGTAGTCAACATGTATTTCAATCGAAATTAATATGGACATGGAATATGCATAAAATTCCAATAAGTATAGGTAAGCTAAGCAGTTGGATTAACTGGTTTGATAAAGTAAACCATATAAAAATTTATGTTTTAATTCCTTGGTTAATTTCGATCAAAAATAATTTTAAGCCATTCATGTTGAATTTTATCTATGTCTGTGTAGTCCATGTGACATGGCTTGTATTCAATATGCAGGGGTCTACATTAATTTTGATCAAAATTATGAGGCTCATTGCCTCATAAATTTTGTGATTTCTGTAAGGGTCCATGCATGGTGCCATATGATACTTGTTACTTCCTGTCAAAATTAAATTCAACACCAATATATTGAATACAAACCATGGCACTTACAGTACTTAGTCATAGCTAAAATTTAATATGCCAGTCTCAAAATTAATTTTGATAGAAATTAATCAGGATCCATGAATTTTATCAATAGTGTATGAGTTAAGTTTCAAGTCATATGTTTCATCATTTTCTTGCACCCATTTCTAGGTTATCTCAACAATTTTTTTCAAGCTTTATTATATTAATCAAAACTGTGGTAAGTTGCAAAACGTTAGCTAATCCAAATATCAAATTGAATATTAATGTTTTAATAATTTTGAATTTTGCTTAAGGTATTTCATTGGGTGATTCATAATAATATTTTATCAACTTAGTAGTCCTATAACTTTTTAAAAGTAACAATATAGGTATAGTTAGGGACAACAATGCAATATCTTGTGCAGACTAAGATATATTTAAAAAAAAAGCTATTCAATTTTTTTCCCTAAGTTGTATCCAATTTTATCAATGGTTTGGTCACTGGGCTCACACCCTAGCCCAACAGTCCTCCTGTCACTTAAAAACAAATTCTTATCTTAAATTCTAATGTTACCAATTTTATATTTATAATTCATTTCTTTTTTGGTGAGGCATATCAGTATATTCATGATTCTCTCATAGTCATCTGAAAGTAAATTTAACAAATAGTCTTAAAGCATTATCCTTTTTTTTCATATAATATACTAATTAAGTGTATCTCCATTGTTTAGGAGTAAATTCTAATTTAAAAAATTTTGTATTTACCCGTGGCAATTTGCATATGTGATATACATTTGTTATTATTTGTTTTTCACATTAAAAGTCCCCAAAGAACTCCTAGTATTTTCTGTTAGCTACATAAAATTTTGCTTCAATATAAGCAGATTGTGATATAGCATGTTACTTAGTTTACCCCACTATGAATAATACATGTTAAAAAAAGCTCAAATAATATATAATCCCCCTATTTATGTTTTCTGTTTCATTCATCCTCACTTTAATTTTAATCTTATTCAATTTTTTATCCTATTAAGTTATCAACTTCAATTTTCTAGAATAGAGTTTCTTATAATTATTCATCATATTACATCATAATTTTTTGATATCAAATACTTTTTTTTAATATTCATTAATCAATATGTCTAGTATTCAAAATCCTACACCTCCACTTTGTATGTGTATCATGTTCCTCTCTCTCAATTTATATATTTCACTTATGTTCTATATCTTTTTTTTCAAAAAATTGATTTTCCAGCGCCCGAATGTTTTCCATCCCACTCTCAGATTGATACTTGCTTTGAAGCTTTTGACCTTGCACCATATCTTCCACATGGCATGGCACCTAACCCTCCTGTACTTAGCAATGAGAGGCAGGAAATAACGAGAGTTCAGTATCACAATTTACTTGAATTGGCTAGAGATAAAATGGAAGAACTTGTCAAGATCCTTAACAATAATCCTTCTACTTCATATTTATCTAAACCTTGCATTGACTTACTCCAATATGTGAAAAACCTTGAAAAATGTATGTTCTTCACTTTTTTTGTCTCCTTTTAAATTAGTAGATAAGATTCTTAAAAAAATTTTTTTCTTCATATATATTTGTAGCTTATATGGAAGGTGTGATTCCTCCTGATGATGTCATTGTCATTAGGGATGATGATGAGACAGATGAACCATCAACTTCTAAGGAAAATATTGAAACACCTGTTATCCGCTCCAAGAAAAAGAAATTATCCCAAGGCTCCTCTTTTGTTTGACGTATTAAACCGGCTTCTGCTAATGATTTTTCTGATGTATCAAATAATAAATCTCAAAAAAAAGCAAAGGCTTTAGTAATGAGTATATTCTTGTTTACTTTTTTTTATTGTTATTCTTTTATCTTTAAAATTCTATCATATATCTCTTTTATTGCTTACATATTGTACTTTTTATCTTTCTTTTGATATTTTGTACCAGAGACTCACCTACTGTAGATTTTTCCATCCATAAATTCCCTCTCCCTGATGAAGATGATGAAAAGAGCGATGAAAATAGCAATGATGAACTGTCAGAATATGAAGCAATGCTTGCTCATCAAAACAAGCAAACTTTAAAATCTTCTTCAAGACATGACGATATGTTTGATAAAGATGATTATTCAAACAGCTCATCACATAATTCCTTCATTTCTAAGAAGCAATACCCATTACCTCCTAAATTACCTACTTTGACCTCTTTGAAAGCTTCTCTACCATTGAAATCACCTCCAATCAAGATATCAAACAAACCTCTAACTTATTCACCCTCAGTTCTAAAAGACTCTGATTTTCAGGAGGAATTCTGTAAAATTCATAAATTTTATAAAGGTAGATTCAGCACAGCAAAGGTCCCTAGGTAGTGGTTGGAAATTGTTACTCTTCTTGAATTACCCTCTTCTACTTCTTCCCTAGAACCCATGTTAAATATTCCAATGTTTACTTTTCATTGGGAAAAATCTTGTGGAGAAGATTGGCTTTCAAAACTTACTGAGTTATGTAAGTTACCATAATTTTTAGTCTTAAATTTTTTCTTTTAATTATTTTTTTTCCTTATGTAGCAAATATTTTTTTAGAGATTGATAGCTACAGCTATGGGTACTCAATAATATTGATTTCAAAAAAATGGAAGATTTATGTGATCCTGATGGTTTAAATACTGAAATTATTTCCTCAACAAAGAAAACGGATCACCCTGAATCCAATCTTATCCAAATGCTCATGAGATTAATGATCCCAAGTGATCACTGCCATTCTTCATGGGTATCTCTTATATCATCTTCACTTTATCTGACCGCACATGAATTCAGCCAGCTTTCATCACATCAAAATATTAACTCAGATTGTCCAATTGAATGTGGTCTTCAGCTTCTAGCTCACCTTTCAAATCTGAAGAGGCCGATTCCTGATGGCTTACACCGCGCAATACGGGGGCGGACTTGTTAGCAAGTCCGCAACCTTGGACTCAAATTCACCACAGATTGAACACACATTGAGCTATTGATAAAGGAACCATACAATCAGGGATGAACACCACTCAGCATAACAGTTTTTGTGGGTCTTCAAGTAGAGTTCAGTATGAGTTCAGTATGAGTTCAGTCTGAGTTCCATCTGAGTTCAGTCTGAGTTCAGGTTGGGGACTTGCTAGCAAGTCCACCCCCTATATTGCGTAGTGTTAGAAGTTGGTCCCACTGCTCTTCAAACCCGTGATATATCAAGGTCAACTCTTCTTCAAATAAGCAACATTATCATTGATATAATTATGTCAATTATCATTCTTAAATCAAAATATTGTGCTGCAAAAATATCAAGTTGCAAGACTAGCAAAGCTCAAATATTGAGTCAGAAAAACAAAAATACTCAACTTACTATAATGGAAAAGAAACAAAAGGCTGCAGTAAACAAGATAAATTCTGAATACTCCCACCACCAATATCAATCTTTCACATTCTATATAATTGATGGTGTCCGTGGTTTATTTCTGAGCTCTCAAGATCATAGATTGGCTTCAGCAGCTGATTGCTTGGAGGTGATATCAGAAATTAAGTTTTTTCATTTACGTGAAAAAAAATCATTTGATGGAGGAAATAATTTAAAAAAATTTAGATAACTATATTTTAACATTAATAAAACCATTTATAGGGAAGTGTGATCCATTTCCTTTAAAATTTGATACCCCAAGTCCTCCAGGAATTTCTAGGGCTATTTCTGCAGATTTTATTAATAACTGGAGCTCCATTCAGCCAGTATCACCTTTTTTTGCTAAACATAGCCTTTCAATAAATTAATATTCCAATATGTAAATAGATAAAGTTCTGTGTATATGATTTATCTTGTATAACTCAAGTTATTTCCCTTCAAATATGTCAAACATGTGACCATCTTTAAAATTTATTAAGAAACCTTTGACATGATTTTCTAAATTAATTATTAAAAAAATGATTGTAAGTCCAACAATAACAAAGAATTTAAAATCTACTTATATGATTTCAAATACTTGTATTAAACTCTTAAATATTTTATTGTTTATATAAAAATATGATAACTGCTCTAGTTTTGTTACTTTACCTTTAATATTGAATAATCTATTAATTTTTAAATTTTTTTCATTGATTATAACATTTTTAATCAGAAGTAGAACAACTTAAATAATTAAATGAGTGTATTCTTAAAAAAATTCAATTTAATCTATTATTGATTCAAAATTCTTTCATCAACTCTTTATTATTAACTTTTTTATTAATAAGCCTGTTTGACCTAAAATACTATACAGTTAATTTGGTAGCATTAAAAGCACATTTTTAAGGCTAATATATTTCAAAATCTTTATTATAGTTTTTTTATTTTAGAACCTTTGCTACCAATTTAATAAAAATGACATTTAAAGATTTCACAACTTATATATTTCCTCAAAAGTAAATCAAATTTTCTTACAATATTATGAAAAAAAAAATTATTCTATTTCACAAATAAAAAAAATACATAATACTATAATAATCACAACTGAAAATGTTACAGCTACTCCCAGTATTTATCATGTTTAATTTTGCATTAAGTTGTGTATATATGATATAAAATTTTAATATTTAAATATCTAAACTTTTTAGATTTGTCTTAACATTAGATAAATAATACTTTGCTGATTCTATTTCTTCCTCTATTAAGTCATCTCTTTTCAAAAAATCTCTCAATGCACTAATCAAATATTCAAACCTATATTTTTCTTCTTTAATTTCCAAGTATTCTGAAATATAAATATCAAAAACATTAAGCTTTTCTATAGCATGAAAAAGTCTAGTGCTGATTTGAATAGAAGAACCTATCCATGTGAAACCAGGAATTTTGTGACATCTTGAGGTAAAATGCCTGAGTTGATTGGAAGGCCATAATGTCACTGTTATTCTATTAGTTGCTTCAAAGTTGATTTTACCTCGAATTTATGGAAACATAAGTTCTCCACCTGTTTGTCGTGGTTGGGTCTTATTTAACTTCATATGAATGGTATTGTTTTCTGTATCTTTAGGAAAAAATATTCCTAAAGTATACTCACTTTCATCCTTATCAAGATAAACCTCATTGGAGAACCCATTACCATTTGCTCCAGATGTCCAAGTTAAATTACTAGCAAGCGGTACACCCTCTTCTTCATTAGAAACTTTTGAAAATCCAGGAATACCAAGTTTTGCACAAAGATTAGTTGCCTCATTGAACTTTACATATGATATTTTTTAAAAAAATATTCAAAGTACACTTTAATCCTCTTCATTTGTTTTTTATATTCATCTGTGTTTACAATATCATCAGTGTATTCATCTGCAAGGAAAAGCATTCAAAAATTCAGTATTTAAATTAAAAAAAGTGATACATACAAATATATAAAGATTTCTTCCTATCTAAAATAAAGCCACCACCAAAATTTTTTCCAAAACCACCAGCTCTTTGATGATAACCATTATTTTTAATTTCATGTTCACAGTAAGAGAGATCTTTAATGCATTTCACCCTAGCTTCTAAAATATCTAGTTCTTTGAGCTCATGAATTTCAAAAGTCTGCACAAGAACATTAGGTATTAAGACACCTTTTAGTTTATAAATACTACAACCAGGAAAAAAATTGTAATAATTATTGCAATCTGTAATATTATTTACATAAGATCATGCATAGAAATGTGGCTTCTTCCCGTTTGTATCCATTTCAAGAGCATTTACAAGTTTCATTCCGGTAGCAATGTCTTTTGCCCACCTATTGTTAGAGTTCTTCCCTGGCCGTTTTTTTTCAAATTGTTACTAATTGATGGTTCAATCCTAAGAGAATTCAATTTTGATTTAAAATAGAAAAAAATTAAAAATTAGAAAATAGTAACAGAATTTCAATTATCAGTCAATGATAACTTTAACTTTATCATATCTTCAATATTAGAAATATAAAATTAACATATCTACATATAAGTAAATTTATAAATTTTTTCTTTATTTCAAATATTAAGAAAGTGTTTCAAAGGTATACTTTATCAAATTATACATATAAAGAGTATAGCTTTATCCTGTATGCATTCATAAAGTACAAGATTTGGCTCTACACTTAATATTAATAATATAATGAAAGTATAACTCCAATACACTAGTAATATTAAAAAATTTACAGAATTATCATATCCACATATATAAAATGAAAAATCTTGCTCTGACCAATATATTGACTTAGAAAGTTATACTTCAATAAATTATTAATTTTTAAATTGTAGCATTGTCCTGTATGCTTTCAGAAAGTACAAGACTTTGAAAGAACTCAAAAATCAATAAATTAAAGGTAAATTACAAACAATCTAATTATTATTATGAAAAGAAATATATTATCCTGTATTCTTTCAGCAAGTACAAGATGATGTTTTACTTTTCATATTAACAATATAATGGTTGAGATAGTATTAAAGAAATATAGAAAAATGATAAGCAAAACATGAACTTACGTGTCTATAAAATCTTCTTTAATTTGTAGCTTATTTATCAAAATTAATTATAAAGTTTACTTTATAATCACTTTTTTAAAAAATAAATGGTTTTATAAATAAATTGAAAATTTCTGATAAGGAATAAAGAAAAGTAAATTGACAAACAAATAAAAAAACTTTAGGTTAACTGAAATTTTTTTTTGATAATTATTTGAAAGGGTGCAGTAAAAGATACCTTAAAAATAAATTCAGAATTAGAATCATTAGATTGACTTGTCAAAAGTGTAAAAAAGAGTAACAAACCAAAATGATATGAAATGAAATAGCAAGAAAAATTTGCTTACTGGTAATCTGATAAGGTCAAGAAAATAGTACCTATAACTCAAAATGATAAAGCAAAAATATGATTGATAACCTTTGAAAAAGGTAAGTGAGACAGAGAAAGGAACAATAAATTTGGTGGCAAACAGATGTGGATATCATGAATTTTTAATGATCTCTTTTTCAAAAAAATGCAGCTCTCCCAGTCATATGATAAACTTCATCTAAATTCCAAGAATAATTTTGCCAAGGCACTTTACACAGCATGATCATTTTTTCCTATGCATGTACTAATTCCAGCTAGAATTTACTTGGCTGCATGTTGTACAGATGAAGGTTTGTGGAACACTGAATTTCACATCTAAAAAAAATTGATGCCACATAATTCTAGCCACCATGTTTCATGTAGCTAAGAAACATACACTCATCACATTTAAATTTACATTGTGTCAAAATTATTTCATTTTCAAACTTTTTTAAAGGGAACTATAATGTGCACCAACTATTTCTAAAATATGAACCTCCCTACCATACTAAATTGGTAGATTTTTAATTGTGCAATTTTTTTGCCTTGACCTTTTTCCTGATATTACATGGCTCAAAATATCAAAACATGGCCAATTTTGCTGAAAGCAACATTTGATTTTGTTTCAATGTGTAAAAATGGAAGGCCGTTTCTGTCAGCTGGGCTACTAGACTTACCTGGTAAAATAATTAATTATTTTACAGAGGTGAAGCCAGGACTCTTTTAAAAATACTGATTAATTAGTTATTTAACATTTACTTATATATTACTTACAACCAGCTAAGCTAATTATATTAAATAGTGTAAATAATTAATTTAAGTAAGTGTCCCATACATTTTTACTCCCTAACACTGTGCTCAATAGTGCAGTTGATTGGGAATAAAAATTAATAATAAAATTATAATAAGAAAAACCTTAAAATTATTATATTACTTCATTGAGAGATCTGGAATTCCTTGAAATCAATATAATTAACTTAAATGTGTTTTAATTAATTGTGACAGTCCAAGGGAACTCATACTTTATTACCAATAAAATTTATGCCCTTGTTGACGCACCAATTAATTTATTTTTTGTATGTTATATATATACTCCTTCTAGTCATCTTCTTTCTCACATTCTTACAGTAGATGGTGTAAATTCTGTGTCTTTATTTCCCTCATGTTTTGCCTATAAAAGGCCCTTACTTTTGTGCTTTTAAAATTCATTCATTACTTACTTATTTATCATAACTACATACAAAACTATTTATTATTATTTTAGTATTTACATTAAAGCCATAATTCTAAACTCTTAAATAAAATAGAAATTATCCCTTTACCTCTAATTATTATTTGAGTAAAAATCTTTAAAAAGGATAAGAGAGATACGTACCAAGTTTAAATCCTTTGAAATCCAGTGTTTCCGTCCTTGAAACTCCTTGAAAACTCTTCTAGACTTGAAGGACCACCCGACAATTGGAGGCCTTTTGGAATTGTCAACAGGGAATCGTTACTTGAGGCTAAAGAACGTGGGGACCATTGCCATTTGAGGTACCTACAAGGACGAGTGAACGATGAAAACAACAAACATCATATATTACGTGACTAAAATTTTTTGCTGCAAACGGGAATTGAACTGCGCTACAAAACTTAGGTTCATATATTGACTAAACATCTTATATTTTGTGGTAATTATTGAAATTACTATTTGTGGGTCACTTTTCACTCTTCACTCTCTACGTATTTCCTTTTTACTCAGCACTCTGTAAGTAGCATTAATTAGCTCATTTAACAGGGGAAGGTGTCTAGTAAATTGGAATTAAATTTTATTTATTTATTTTATTTTTCCTAGTTGACAAAGATAGAGCAATTGTGTTCTTAGTCCTAGAAGTAATAAATTATATTTTAAAAAAATTATTCATTATAAATTTCAGTTGACTCTTGTCCTAATATATTTAAATTTTATTTGTTCCAGTTGAAAAATTGTCCTGACAATAAAATTTTTTAAATTTCATATTTGATATTTCAGTAGACATTAAGTCCTGTTAATTATTTAATTTGCAGTTGATTTAAAATCCTGATAATAATTATCATAAAATTGTTAATAAAAAATTTAAATTTAAATTCTTCAGTTGATTATTATATAATCCTGGATTTAAATTGTTTTGAATTAATAAATTGATTATTATTTTATTTGTCTTTATCCTGACAAATTTTATTTTATTATTTTTCTTTTAAATAAAAGTAAAAATACAAACTAATTTATCTTATTGTCTCCCTCCCTCATTTCAGTGAAATTTAGAAATGACTGATCAAGGTGTTTCTGCTGCACGTGAAGAGGAATTGGATTTAATTGATTATGATAAGGCTACTTCTGTGAGTTCTCATTTAACTAGAAAATTATCTCAAATTAATCAATCATTTCCCCAATCAGGATATAGAGATGGAGGAAGTGGAAATTCTGGTAGAAACAACTCAGGAACAGAAACCTGTAATAAACCCCCCAGAAGAACTTCCAAAAGGCCTCAAAATAAAAAAGATGCCACTACCTCAACAAATAAAGAACCTTTCAACACACATAAAAGAATTAAGGACAGAAAACTTGAGATTGAGGTCAAGAGTAGATGCTCTAGAGGAAAAGGTAAGAAAGATAGATGCTTTTCTTCAAGAGAAGAGGAGACCTCCTCCCCCCAGGGATCTTCATAAATTGGCTTCCCAGCAGCCAGAGAAAGTGGAAGTATCCAAGTGGCAGTGGGATTGGCTGAACACTCAGTGGGATTACCTGTCTCGAAATCAACAGACTCAATTGCCCCAAGCAGCTCCATCAAGACCCAGCTAAGTCAACCCCACACCTCCTCACCCCTATCAAGGAGGAAGAAGAAGAGAAAAAAATATGATCTTGCCCAGAAAACCTTGGTAAGACCCTCTATTGATTCTCAAGTACCATTTTTTGTAACTAATTCAGTTCCTTCAGGTAATTCTGGAAGAGGAGATAAGACTGTGAGACCTGTAGAGGCTGAGAACAGTAGACAAATTGCACAAATTTCAAATGTATCTAATCCTTTAGTTCTAATTGCTACTTCAATGATAAATCCAGATATGGCTATTATTGATGAAACACTTGAACCTGAGTTTTATGAGAATCTGGAAAGTTACTCTGTTTCCTTATTGAAAGACACTCCAGATGTAGCTAACATTAATGATGAATATTTGAGGGATATTATTGCTAAACAAAATCATACAATGAACAACATGAAATTGACTCATAAATATAGTAGTTTGTTAACTGAAAAGGGTTATCAAGCATTAAGGAGTGAATTACAGAACATTTCTGATGATTTGTTTCATTACAAGGCAACCCATGAAAAGAAAGTTGCTTTATGGCAAAATATCAAAAATGATTTGTCTAAACTAAAAGATACTGTATCTGCCTGTTGCCAGGAGGTGGAGATAGATAAGATGAATCTGAGAAGATTGAATGACCATTTTTCATCTTTTCAAAATAAAAATCAGTTACCATTTGCAACAATCAATGAGAGTTTATCTAGTCTTCCAAGAGTGAAAACCAGACTAACAACCATTGAGGAAAAATTGAACTCATTGTTTAATGATCAAAAATATTCTGACATTTCTTTAAAGGAACATATAGTACAGGATTCTCCAAGTTTACCTGTGGCTAGTTCATCTAAAGGAAAATTAGTTCCAGAAATACATGTTGATACCCCTGAGTTTCCATAAAAAATTGATGATGCACCAGGATCTTCAACAGAGGGATTAAACAATGAGATTACTGCACAATTAGAGAAGTTACAGCTTTTCCTTACTCAGAAACAAGCTGGTACTAAGGAGACTCCTTCAAATCAAAAGAATTGGCCAAAACTTGACCAGTACCCAACATTTGATGGTGATTCTTCTTCTGATTGGCAGCAATTTATTTGCAGAATTGATAACTTAAAAAATTCTTACAAACTCCCAGATGAGGAAATTGTGTCTAAGTTAATTTATTTGTTTACCAATGTTGCCCTAATGTGGTATGAATCTGTTCTCCTGGACAGGAATGACAACTCATGTGAAGATTGGAAAAAATTGATTAAAGCACAATTTGGTGGCTCCAAGTTCAGAATGGCTCAACAAAGGCAGTATGAGGAAACTAGATATATCTCTTCCACTGATAAAACTATTGATTTCTTAATGAAACTTGTAAAAATCTTGAGGGCAATGGACCCAAATATGGAGTTTGAGTTATGGAGGGACAGGATCCTTTATAAATGGCCAATGTCTCTGAGAGACTTGATAGTGGCTAGGACTGAGTTCTCCAGAGAACCTTCTTCTTTCATTAATACTTGCAATGTGATTGTTATAAACAACAAGTATGATTCTAGAAGATTCATTCCTAGGGCCCCTATGGAGAAATCCTCCACTTACCAACAAAAACCTCTGGAAAAGGTTGGTAAACCTTCTGCCCCTGTTGTACCAAAAAAGTATGCAATAAACACCTACTTCAAGTGTAACAAGCCTTGGCAGAAAGGCCATGTTTGTGACAAGAGGATAAATCTTGTTGAAAAAAACTGAGGAGAAGGCTGATGACACAATAGAACTGGATGATACTTCAAGTGATTGTGCCAGAAATATTTCATATGAATCTCAACAAGAAATCTTGATGCTGCAAGAAGATATTCATTATTTAAATACTATTTATATTGATAATAATGATTTATCTACAGTTGAGGATGCTGGGATCATAAGGAACATTGAGGATAGCTCAATTGTTATTGCCCCTCTCAAAGCACCAGTCTTGATCAATGGAACCAGCATAGAAGTTGTTTTGGATTCTGGAGCTGGAGGAAGTGTAGTATCTGAAAAAGCACTTGCTTCAGTGGATCAAGACTATAAATCAAAACTGATGCCTATCACTTCTGAAAATTGTAGAGGTTATGGCTCTGTTTTGTCCCCCATTGATAAATACAAGGCCATAGTGTTTTTTAAATATAACCATGGTTTTTTAAGAGCTATTTGTGATTTTGTTGTCATGAAAAATGATAATTTAAGCAGTTGGTTTATCATAGAAAATGTCATTTTAACCAAATATGGCATAAAATTAGATCCTTAAAACCAATGCTTCACAATGGGGATAAATGGGAAGAGAAAATTTAAGTTTTCCTCCCCCAAAAAATTATTAAAACCAGAATCGAACACATGTAATTCTGTGGTTCAATATAAAGGAAGATCTACAAAAGAAATGCATGCCCTTATGTCTAATATTGACAATGCCTCTTTTGGAGAACAACTTTCTGGTGAGGATAAAGATTCCATCATTAACTTGATAAAGTCTTTTCCTATGGCCTTTGCTCATGGGTCACATGAACTGGGATTAGTTAAAGAAGAAATGAAACTCTCATTTTCTTGTCCATTAACTGATATACCACCTAGTTTAAAGAAGAAGCCTTATCCTGCTTCTCCCACAAAGAGAAGAGATATTGAAGACAATATCTCTACCTTTTAAAAATTAATATTATTGAAAAGGTAGTTGAAACACCTAAATATTGTGTTATCTCACCTGTACTAATTTCTTATGGGAAAGATAAAGCCAGGTTATGTGGTGATTACAGAGAACTAAATACTTATACTGTTGATGATATCTATCCTTTTCCTAGAATTAGCTCTATACATGCTACCTTACAGGGTGATAAATATATCAGCTGTTTGGATGGGAATAAAGGATATCACCAGGTACCTGTTGAGAAAAATTCTCAGAATTTTCTGATTATTGCTACTCATATGGGTATTTATAAGTATGTTAGGATGCCACTTGGCCCTAAAAATTCCCCTTCAGTTTTTCAAAAAGTCATGGATAACACATTCCATCAGGAGATAGTTGAAGGATGGCTGATGGTTTATATTGATGATATCATTATATTCTCAAAAACATTTGAGGACCATCTCAACCACCTGTGTAAAGTGTTCAAAAAAATGGATGAGATAAATATGACACTTGCTTTGAAGAAATGTGAATTTGGTTCCCATTCTTTAAAAGTTCTTGGTCATGTTGTTTCAGGCTTACAGATATGTGTTGACCAAAACAAAGTGGAAGCCATACAACAGGTGAAGGCTCCTACTACAGTTAGAGAGCTATAGAGTTTTTTGGGAACGTGTGGATACTATAGACAGTATATTAAAAATAACCAAGTCATAGCTTTACCCCTTACCCAATTAACTAGAAAGGATGTTGCTTTTGTCTGGAATAGTGAAAGACAAAGAGCCTTTGACACTATGAACCAATGTTTGATGTCAGCACCTATTCTTGCTTTACCTGAATTTAATCAACCATTTGTTTTATATACTGATTCCAGTTTTATTGGTCTTGGTGCTGCCCTCCATCAAAAACAGGTGATAAAAGATAAGGTATCAGAAGTAGTAATTTTTTTATATCTCAAGAACATTGAGAAATAGTGAGTTGAAATATGGTGCTACTCAATTGGAATGTTTAGCTGTAGTGTGGGCTCTAGAAAAGCTAAATTATTACCTAGATGACCAGAAATTTGAACTTTTCACTGACTGCAGTGCAGTAAAATCCCTTTTAAACTTGAAAACACCTAACAGACATATGTTCAGATGGCAGTTAGCTGTTCAAGAATACAGAGAGGGAATGACAATTATTCATAGGGCTGGTATTTTTCACTCAAAAGTGGATATGTTATCAAGGTTACCTTTACCTAATGATGACTCTAATCCTGCTTATGATCCTGAGGATGAAATTATTCATATTCATGGGATATATGTGGTTGATATGGAGGAAGAGCTATTACAGCTTATTCTGGATTCATATGATAAGGAAACTGACTTAAAAAAGTTATGCACCATATTAAATGATCCAAAGAATGCTTCAATACAAGCATTAATTAAAACCCTTCCACCAAAGTACCAAAAAGCTTTGGAAAAAAGGTAAATTTTCAATTGATGAAGGATATCTATATTATAGAAGAAATTTGAGTAATGTCATTGTTATTCATCCTTCTATGAAAGAGATCATCTTGAAAATTTGTCATGATGACATATTAGCTGGACATTTTGATCTTGAAAAAACAATGATCAGAATTAAAACACTGCTTGGTGGGTTAACATGTCTGAAGACACCAAATTATATGTTGAATCTTGTGATTCTTTCCAAAAATCAAAAAGATTGACTGGTAAAAGAGCTGGATTAATGCAACATATTAAACCTCCTGATGCACCATGGCAGATAACAAACATGGATTTTGTAACAGGATTACCTATTTCTGGAAAAGACAGTTATAACTCTTGTTGGTTTATTGTGGACAGATTCACTAAAATGTGTAAATTTATCCCTACTCACAAGGATGTTTCCACTAAAGAATTAGATTTCTTATGGATGTCTCATATGTTTAATACTGCTGGTTTTCCTAAAGCCATAATCTCTGACAGAGACACTAAATTTACTTCTGAATTTTGGATGTCTCTGATGGATGTTTGTGGTTGTGATCTGAAACTATCTACTGCCCATCACCCTCAGACTGATGGATTAGCTGAAAGAATGATTCAGACTCTAGAGGACATGATAAGAAGGTACTGTGCCTTTGGACTTGAGTATAAAGATAATGACAGATTCACTCATGATTGGGTTACCTTAGTTCCTGGGTTAGAATTTGCCTATAATAGCACTGTTCATTCTGTCACTCAAAGAAAGCCTATTGAGCTCTGGCTTGGATATGTTCCAAATACTCCTGCCCAAATTTTCAATAACAAAATACCTAAATTGGATATACATCCTGGTGTAAAATATTTTCTTCAAATGCAACAACTTTGCAGAAATCATACTCAAAAATGTATATAAAAATCATTTGAATATGAGAAGAAGAGATGGGACAAATCCCATAAGGAATACACATTTAAAAAGGGTGATGAAGTGTTGATTTCTACAATCCACTTCAATTTACAAGGAAATAACAAATTAAAAGACCCATTTGTTGTCAGAAGAATGATTGGAGACAATGCAGTTGAGGTTATTTTGTATTCTCCATATGACAGAAAACATCCTGTTTTTCCAATATCTCTTCTGAAACCTTACACATCCAATAGTGATTTATTTACAAAAAGGAGGGGAAGACCTAAGAAAACCCCAAATGAAATTCCTGAAACAGCAGAAATCGAAAAAATTCTGAATGACAGAATAGTCACTGCTGAAAAAGGTACAGAATACTTATTGAGATTCAAGAATAAATCATCTGAATATGATTCTTGGATACCTGGGAAGGAGATATCTAATCTTCCTACTCTACTGAAAAAGTATTAAAAAAATCATAGCATTTTTTTTATTGTTTTTTTAGAGTGAGGGAGTGTGAGCTGGGCTACTAGACTTACCTGGTAAAATAATTGATTATTTTACTGAGGTGAAGCCATGCCTCTTTTAAAAATACTTATTAATTAGTTATTTAACATTTACTTATATATTACTTACAACCAGCTAAGCTAATTATATTAAATAGTGTAAATAATTAATTTAATTAAGTGTCCCATACATTTTTACTCCCTAACACCGTGCTCAATAGTGCAGTTGATTGGGAATAAAAATTAATAATAAAATTATAATAAGAAAAAAATTAAAATTATTATATTACTTCATTGAGAGATCTGGAATTCCTTGAAATCAATATAATTAACTTAAATGTGTTGTAATTAATTGTGAAAGTCCAAGGGAACTCATACTTTGTTACCAATATAATTGATTCCCTTGTTGACGTACCAATTAATTTATTTTTCTTATGTTATATATATACTCCTTTTAGTCATCTTCTTTCTCACATTCTTACAGTTGATGGTGTAAATTCTGTGTCTTTATTTCCCTCATGTTTTGCCTATAAAAGGCCCTCACTTTTGTGCTTTTAAAATTCATTCATTACTTACTTATCTATCATAACTACATACAAAACTATTTATTATTATTTTAGTATTTACATTAAAGCCATAATTCTAAACTCTTAAATAAAATAGAAATTATCCCTTTACCTCTGATTATTATTTGAGTAAAAATCTTTAGAAAGGATAAGAGAGATACGTACCAAGTTTAAATCCTTTGAAATCCAGTGTCGCCATCCTTGAAACTCCTTGAAAACTCTTCTAGGCTTAAAGGACCACCCAAAAGTTTCTAACTGGCTACAGAGCATTGTATATCTTATTTGAACACACTTTTATTTATTTATGTATTTTAATTAGAAAATTTACTTTTTATTGCAGCCAGATTACTACTGGCTGCTTTTTGGAAACCTTAATTTATGACCCAAGCCTTTGAAATTGGCTTGGGTCCCTTACATTTCAATTTAGTACTTGCAGCCAGGCTTCCCCTGGCTGAAAGCGTTGCTTTCAGGCAACCAAATTTGCTTTTAGTGACTTTGCTTGCTTGCTTTTACATTTGTCACCCTCCCAGCCAATTTACTAGGCTGGGAGGTGGCCAAATCTGTATGCAACGCGTGTTGCACACTTGCTTCCATATTTCATGCAGCTGACTTGAAATCAGCTGCATGAGATATGGGCAGCACATGCAATGCACGTTTTATGTGCTGCATGCAGTGCATTGCACAGCCAGAAAAAAACTTGCTGTGAAATGCACACAGAGAAACCAAATTCCCTGCAAGGGACTTTGGTTACTTAAATGAAAGTGATTTTCCCCACCAGGTGCAATCTGGTGGGGAAGTGAGAGACAAGTTAGACCAAAGTTGTTTGAAAGCAACTTTGGTCATAAAAACATTAAAAATCATAAAAAAACGTGAAAGGTAGAAAAAAACCAATAAAAAAATTAAAATGTGAGTGTAAGAGAAAAAATAAGTGCTAGTGATACCAAAAACCCAAGCCAATTTCACTTGGCTTGGTTATTTAATAATAATTTTTGTAATACATTAAATTTAAAATTTAAACACCATAAAATATATTAAACTTTTTTATATGAATATCATAAATTTAATTTACCCCTTTCCCATAATTATATTTATAATTTTGTTTTTTAATTTTTGACTTTAAAGTTAATTTTTTGGAAATCATAAATTAAATTTTCAACTAAATTTTTTATTAAGGTAAAATAAATTATAAATTTGACATTTTGAAATTAAATAATGAAAAAAAAATTAAATTTATTTAAAAAATATTTTTGTTAGAGGAATACCAATATTTTAAGGCTAGAAATACTGTGCAAATTTTAAGTAAAAAAATTATATTTTTTTGTGAGGGGTTATTACTCTTTTTGTAAATATTTTTCAAAAACATTCATTAAATACTGAATGAAATTACTTTGTAACTCAAATTTTTTATAAAATAATTAAAATTGAAATAGTAATATTGTTATATTTGATATAAAATTTGAAGTGTTAATATTAATGTCTCTTTAAGTAAATTTGAAAATCATTAAAAAAAAACCATGTGTTGATAAGTAATTCATTTTTGATATTCAATGGTTATATGTATATCTTATATATATTTCTTGAGTGTTATTTTTATATACACTCAATAAAATTTGTAATATACAATGCCATTTAATCTTTAATTATTGGTCAACTTAGTTATAACAACTTCATATTTAATACCAGCCACTAGTATTTAGTTTTAAATTTAAAACTCAAATATAATATGAGAGTATCCTTATTCTGTCTGGATGTAATTAACAACAATAACAGACCATAAATGAATGGGTAATTAATTTCAATAAATAGTTAAAGAATAAGCTATAAGAAATGATAAGTTTATCAAAAAGAGTACATTAAAAAACATACTTTTGAATTTTTTTTTGATATAATTTGGGTAGTGAAATGAAAATTTAAATTATCAGACTTCAAAATGGAAAAAATTTAAAAGTGGTGGTTATATAATAAGCCTCATATAAAAAAAAGGAAAAAAAATCTACTAAGTAACTAAATTATTAAATATTAAGGTATTATTAATATTATTGAAAAACTTCTTTAACAATTATAATGAAATCTAAATGTGAAATTAATGGTGGGATAATAGTAAGACTATGTTGAAACACTTTAATTTATACATACTTTCAGCTATTTTCAGATAAGAAAATTGTTAAAATTTTATAATAACATCTAGTTTATAGTGATGAAATTTTTTTAGATCAAGAATAAATTTTTCTAAGGAAAAACTAACTAAATTGAGATATTGCACTCTTCTTTCAAGAGATAGAATAATAATAAAAATTTAAAAAAATTATAATAAGTATTCTTAATCACCATATTTGAATAGTCTCTAGAAAAATTCATTATAATATATCATTCATTCACAACATCATATGGAGCTTCAACTTAAAGTAGTGATGGGAAGCTTGGAACTTATATTCTGAAAAACAAAAAAGTTAAAAAATATATATTATACTAATGAAAAAGCCAAAAATAAAAATACTATTATAAATTAATAAAATAAAACTACATAATTTTTATTCTTCTCTCATGATGCAAGGGTACTAGATATGAATTTCCACATGTTAAATATAAACCTGCTTTAAGGCTAGTTTACAGATAGAGCTATAAAGTTTCCTTAAACTCTAAAGATAACTTATGAATTTTACTAATTATTTTTTTCTTGTTTTCTTTCCAAATTTGTTAGAGTTGCTTAATTAATACTGCTATCTTGATTGTAAGATGTATAATTTTTTTTTGAATACATGATTTATTGTTTCAAAAATTATATTATAAAGTTAAATCATTTATTTAATTTTCTAAAGCTTCATTTTTAAAGACACTACTACATTTTCTATTACTTAACAAATATATAAAATGTGATAGCAAAATTTTTAGAATTTCTTGTTGAGAGGGTCAAACTATATTGTGAAGATTTTTATCTAGAAATTCTTGTACTCTAAAACCAAATAATTTTCTCCCTTAAGTAAGCTTTTTCAAAAATACAAAAATATAAACAAGAATATTAACTTATCTTATTTTTATTTTCTGTACTGAAATTTTTAGTTCAATCCCTTTTTTTATATGACATTAGTATAAAACCATGTTTAAATGCTACTATATAAATAATTTTTATTATATATATTTATATATATATATATAATATTTAGAAGGTCATCCTTTTTTATTTACTTGCATAAATGGCTCAATTATAATTCCCGACACTTATTAATGTTTCCCAAACTCAATAACAAATTTCTCATACGAAATATTAGCTTCTAATATAAACAGTTTATCTATAGCTGATATTCAACATGAGATTTTATTTTTAGATTCAGCTAAAATTAAACAAAAGGATCAATCATGCATATGTGTATAAGTGGTAACCATATGTTACTTAGAGGAATGTGAAATTCACTCATCAGAATGATTTAAATATTAAAATAAATTGAGGTCATTTTTTCTTGTATTTGAAACTAATTAGGAAATTATTCTAAAAATATATTTTAATGTGTATCATGCTTAAAAAGTTGGAAATATGATTTTTGAAAATTGTGAGTTTCTTATAAGAGATACCAAGCTTTAGTTTACATTGTTTCAAGTAGAATAGAACTTTAGTATTAGAAATTTAAATCAACTTAGCATTATCTGATTTTAATTGTGTTCTACTTATAGAATGATTACATAACATTAAAAATTATTTAAATCAAAAAGGTTTAAAAGATATTTAGAATTTTAAAAAATTTCAACATTTATTAATCTTTTATTTGAAAACCAACTATGATGTACACTCACTAGAAATAAGCAATCTCAATTTTATCATAATTTATCAATCCAAAAATAATGATTCAATTAACATAAAAATATATATTATTTCAAAACCATATCTCTAGATTTAAAATATGATGTTTTAATGTAAAATTGATACAAAACTTTAAGGCAATGAACTCTTTTAAAAAATTCAAAAATAGAATATCAAAACAAGTGATTTCTGAAAAAAAAACTACAAACTATTGTAGATAAAGCATAAAAATAAGTCATATTTTTAAAAAAATGATCTAACAATATTTATTTTTGTTAAAAAAATCAAAAACATTGTTAAGCTTGTTTGTTATAATAATGTTAAAATCCACTAAACATTATCTAAAGGTGGCAAAATATGTCAAAAACATGTTGAATTTTGTAAGCCAAAAATCAACAATTTTGTATCATTTCCTTTTGTGCTATGACTTTATTCCACCATTTTTATCTGATTGTTCCAGTATTACTTTGCTTTGATCACTAGTTTTGAAGTTAAAATTTACAAATGTTCATTATATTTGATAATATGAAAAATAACTCAAAATTTTATAACTACAAAATAAGATTTTGAAACTCCTTCTTTCAATAAATGATTGAAGAAATTTTCAGTTTATTTGAGTAATGATTTTAAGAATAACAAAATATTTGAAATTCACAAGGACTTATTTCCAGGGACTATAATTATTTACTTGTGTAATGCATGAGCTACTTATAAATGATGTAAAACATCAGAAAAGTAAGTTATAGTTATAAATCTACAGATTATACTGTCTCTGGTATATATATCTTCAATTAATCTTTTAAACTTATCTTAACCTACATACTACACAATAGAAAATCATTATATTAAAAAAGGAAAAAATTTAATGATAATATCATAAAGAATAATAACCATGGATTGATATTCAATAAAAATGGCTAATACAATTTTAAGAGAACCTAAATCAGTATTCTTTCATCAAAATATATCATTTTTGTCTTTGTAATTTATTCAAAACAATTTTTTGAAAGCTGATTCTATATATCTAATTCCAAAACCACTATTAAGTTCCCTCTTAGAATTTTTAAGCAATTATATATATATATATATATATATATTATTTATCAAAAATTGAAATAAAAAATAAAAAAATGATTTTTTTACCTTTAGTTATTTAAATATAGAGTATTTTCAGAATGCATTGTGGTTACTTGTGAAGCTTAGAAGATTTGAAGTTGGATTTATGAGTTTTTAGAAGGGCAAATATTGTAAAATTCTTTCATAAATATTTATTTCATTGTTTTAAACAAACTAATGGGATTTAAAGTTATATTGAGATTTAAAATCTGTTTTCTACTCAAGTAAAATAAAATAAAATGATGATATCAAAATTGAAATTAAGTCTAAACTTTTGATATGCTCTATCTTCAATTTTATTGATAGTGCATCAAAAATATAATAATATTTTTTTCCTACATCACTTTTTACATAAAAGATAGTTTTATTATTTTATGAATTAAAGATTTCTTATATAAAATTAACATCTTTGTCAACTGTTTATGACTATTAACCTATATAATAAGTTTATTTTTAAAAAAATAACATCAGTATATAATGAATTTGAAATTATTTAATTTAAAATAGTTTACAATTTGATAATGAAGGGTGATTTCATTTTTGAATATGAATTATAGAAGTCTTATTTTGCCAATTTCAATTTTTTTTGAGCTCAAATGTATCCACTACAACTTATGTAAGAATAATAAGTATTTTTATTGAAATTTACATGAGAAATTATACCTATTATTCAAAATCAAACTTGATGTAATGGTTTTTTCAATCATTATTTCTATTCTTATCAATAAAAAACATTTCAATTTGCTGATGTTTTAGTTTTTGATATACCTAAGGTTTATATCTCAGGTAAACTATTCACAAAATTATTAAAAATACAATTTTTGAAATACATGATAAACTTGAAAGTGAGGGGGCATTAAATTTTTAGGAATAAATTCTAAATTCAGAATGGATAGTATTTTTTCTATATTCACAAATGAACAATTTTTTGTTTCAATAATTCCAGAAAAAAAATTTTGTTGTAAGCATACTATATTAGATTTATTTTGATTTTACATACTATATTTTCAAGATTTGTGTTTAATATTTCCAGTGAAAGTTAATATTAATGTGAATTTTAAGTAAGCTTGAAGAAATTTAATAAATAGGCATATTGGATATGTAAAATAATATTTTGCTCCAATCTTGAATCAACCCAGGCTAAAAAAATATCTTGAATAAGGCTTTTGTGGGTCAATTTGGATTTAAGAAGGATTAAGTGAGGTTTAATAAAGGACAGATAAAAGGCTAACTTCATTACTAGTCACCATGGGAAATCTGGGGGTGAACTGCTAGCAGTTCCCTCTTTTTGAAACTATTAGGAATTTTTCAGGAAACTGTTGGGAAACCATCCTGAAACTGTCAGAAAGATGTTTTTAAATCTGATGAAAAAACATTGAAAAAATAAACTGTCACAGATTGAATCCAGAACAATCCCTCCTTGAGCAGAGCTTAAGAACCACATTGAACATCAGTTAATCTCAGGTTTGGCAAAAGGTTGAACAACATCACTTAGCATACCTTAATATTCAAATATTAAACTTGAATATATGTTGCGTGTTTGATATAGATGCATATGCATTTGAATTTGCATGGTGGATACTTATTGCATGCTAAAAATTGATGTGAATTGCCTATCCAAAGTGTATGCATAATAACTATGAAGAATAAATATGCATAAAAAATATGCATAAAAATATGCATATTGAATATGCATTAAAAATATGCATATTGAATATGCAAAAAAAAGGTGCATATACGTATATGAATAAAATATATTAATATGCATATAAATCATTATAATGAATATGCATATGAATATGCATAAATATGCATAATGATTGAAAAATGCAAAAAAATGATGCTTAACGAGTATATTTTATGCATAAATAGAAATATGCAATATGAATTCATATTGCATACAGATAACACTGGCAAACCATTTTGACCAAAACTCATACTAAATTTTCATTCTGGACTAAAGGTGTGAGGGAAGGAAGAAAAACAGTCCAATGTTAGAAAAATGCTACATGCACTCATTTTGTAGCAGAGCAAATGAGAAGTGCTGAATTATGGTTGGTGCCCATAATTTAGTATGATATCATAATTTTATTTAATTGTTTTCAATATTGAAAAGACTTTAGGTCGGTTGGTATGGATCTAGCTGTGCCAGGGTCTAATCTAATTATTTTAACAATTTCTTAATAATTAACGGGCTTTAATACAAAAACAGGTTGTATTTTTTGTGGGATATTGGATATGATAAGGTCTTTTTTAAAAAAAACTTATATTGTTAAAAATTTTCCTGAATCAGATGTGGGATAATCACTACAAAAAATTGTAGTACTGTGGGCAATAAAATATATGCACAAGCAGTAAAGAAAGGACCAAGTGAACCCTTTTTGTGCAGTGGGAATCATTAGAGTGGAATTGTGGATGAAAAATATAATTCATTATTACCATTTTATTTAATCAAAAAATTTATAATATTAAAAAGAACTATTGATTAATTGGTATTTGACCTTTGTACCTCACTCATATTTATCATTTGATTGATTTTTGTCACCATTATGTTATTAATATTATAAGTATAGCAAAAACTCGTGTGCCAAATGCATACCGGGTGATGTTACACCTTTTATAATATTATTATATAAAGGTAAAAAAATATGAAAATGATTTGTTTTACAAAAAATAAATTGATATCCAAAAGCAATATGAGGGATAAAAAGGTAAAATTAAAGGGATCAAATATGAAATAAAAAATTAAAGTGAAATTCCTCTCATCAAGAGCAAGTAGACATGATGGGTTGAACACCCACCAGTGTCGCTAAACTTGGACTATAATTTCTTTTTTGTAAAAATAAAAAAAAATCCACTGGAGCTTTACCAGAACTTCAGGATGACAATTTTGCCATATCAAACAACTTCTAGTGCAATTATTGAAGAAAAATTCATCTTCATTGCAATAGAGAGAATTGATCACATCAGACTGCATGTGACCAAAAGTGTCCAGCACAAGTTCGGCCAAACTTGTGCTGGACACTTTTATGATGGAGGTTAGCTAGGGTGGAATTTTTCTTCAGTTCATCTGGTATTTCTTATAAACATGTCCACTGGTATTTGATCTTTGTGCCTCACTCATATTTATCATTTGATTGATTTTTTGTCACCATTATGTTTTAATATTATACACTACGCAATATAGGGGGTGGACTTGCTAGCAAGTCCTCAACCTGAACTCAGATGGAACTCAGATGGAACTCAGACTGAACTCAGACTGAACCCATACTGAACTCTACTTGAACACCCACCTAAAACTGTTCTGCTGAGTGGTGTTCATCCCTGATTGTATGGTTCCTTTATCAATAGCTCAATGTGTGTTCAATCTATGGTGAGTTTGGGTCCAAGGTTGCGGACTTGCTAGCAAGTCCGCCCCCCATATTGTGTGGTGATAAGTATAGCAAAAACTCGTGTGCCAAATGCATACTGGGTGATTTTACACCTTTTATAATATTATTAAATAAAGGTAAAAAAATATGAAAATGATTTGTTTTACAAAAAATAAATTGATATACAAAAGCAATATGAGGGATAAAAAGGTAAAATTAAAGGAATCAAATATGAAATAAAAAATTAAAATAAATATACTGCCATCAAGAGCAAGTAGACATGTTGGGGCAAATGTCCACCAGTGAGGCTAAACTTGGACTATAATTGCTTTTTTGAAAAACAAAAAAGTGACAATCTGAGGTTTAAAAAAACTTCAGCATAACCATTTAGCCATATCAAACAACTTCTAGTTCAATGATTGAGAGAGAATTGATCACACCAGACTGCATGTGACAAAAAGTGTCCAGCACAAGTTCGGCCAAACTTGTGCTGGACACATTTATGAGGGAGAGTAGCTAGGGTAGAATTTTTCTTCAGTTAATCTGGTATTTCTTATAAACATGTCCATTGGTACTTGTTCTTTGTGCCTCACTCATATATATCATTTGATTAATTTATTGTCACCATTATACTATTAATATTATAAGTATAGCAAAAACTCGTGTCCCAAATGCATACCGGGTGATGTTACACCTTTATTAATATTGTTAAATAAAGGTAAAAAAATATGAAAATGATTTGTTTTACAAAAAATAAATTGATATACAAAAGCAATATGAGGGATAAAAAGGTAAAATTAATCTCAAAGAGATCAATTATGAAAAACAAAATACTAGTAAAATTCTTGCTCTCAAGAGCCAGTAGAAGTGTTGAAAAAAATGGGAGCCATCAGGGCTATATTGTAATAAGTGACCTTTTTTTTAAAGATAAAAAATTATACACCTGAGGTTGGGAAGAACAACAGGTGGATGATTCAGCTAAACAAAACTGATTGTAGTGAAGTTTAATAAAAAATATTTTTTTGTTGCCATATAGAGAATTGATCCCATCTGACTGCACGTGACTAAAAGTGTCCAGCACAAGTTCGGCCGAACTTGTGCTGGACACTTTTATGATGGAGAGTAGCTTGGGTGGAAATTTTCTTCAGTTCCTTCATCTTGTATTTCTCATAAACATGTCTACTGGTATTTGATCAGTCTGTATCTTTCATATTTATCATCCGATTAATATTTTATCACCATTATATTATTAATGTTATTAGTATAGCAAAAACTTGTGTGCCAAATGCATACAATGTGAAGTTATACCTTCAATAATTTTTTAAAATAGATGTAAATAAATATGGAAAGGAATAGTTTTACAAAAATTAAATTGAAATTTAAAAGTAAAAGTAAAAAGAGGAATAAAAGAGTAAAATAAAAGTCAAAGAGTTAAAATATGAAAAAAATACTGGTAAAATTCCTGCTATCAAGAGCCAGTAGAGGTGTTAAAGCAAATGGGAGCCATCAGGGCTTAATTGTAATAAGTGAACTTTTCTTTAAAGATAAAAAATTAAAGACCTGATATTGGGCAGAACAGCAGGTGGATGATTCAGCTAAACCAAACTACTTCTAGTGAAATTTGATAAAAAAATTTTTTTGTTGCCATACAGAGAATTGATCCGATCTGACTGCACATGACCAAAAGTGTCCAGCACAAGTTCGGCCAAACTTGTGCTGGACACTTCTATGATGGAGAGCAGCTGGGGTAGAATTTTTCTTCAGTTCATCTGGTATTTCTTACAAAAATGTCTACTGGTATTTTATCTTTGTGCCTCACTCATACATATTGTTTGATTGATTTTTTGTCTTAATTATATTATTAATTATATAAGTATAGCAAAAAATCGTGTGCCAAATGCATACTGAGTGATGTTACACATTTTATAATATTATTAAAAAAATGTATAAAAATATTAAAATAATTTATTTTAAAATTTATTAATTGATATCCAAGAGCAATATGAGGAATAAAAAATTTATTTAAAGTGATCAAATATGAAAAAAGAAATCCAAGTATTATTGCTAATATCAAAGACCAGTAGAGATGTTGAAGCAAATGAGAGCCATCAGGGATAAATTGTACTTAATTGATTGTTTTTTAAAGATAAAAAATTGTGTACCTGTGGTTTGGATGAACTCTAGGTGGATAATTCAGCTATATCAAACTACATCTAGTGAAGTTTCTTATAAAATAATTTTTTCATTTCCATAGAGAGAATTGATCCCATCTGACTGCACCTGACCAAAAGTGTCCAGCACAAGCTCGGCCGAACTTGTGCTGGACACTTTTATGATGGAGAGTAGCTAGGGTGCAGGTCTTCTTCAGTGCAACTGTTATTTTTTTAAAACATGTCAAATGGTATTTGACCTTTCTGTGTTATTCATATTTTATTATCTGATTAATTTTTTGTCATTAGAATTTTATTAATTTTATTAGTACAGAAAAAACTTGTGCGCCAAATGCATGCCATGTTATATTACACCTTTTATAATATTATTAAAAAATGTTAAAAAAATATGAAAATGATTTCTTTTCCAAAATTATAAATTATTATCCAAATGTAACATGAGTGATAAAAAAGAAAAGTAAAAGAGATCAAATATGAAAAAGAAAAATTCAAGAAAAATTCCTGCCTTCAAGAGCCAGTAGAGGTGTTGAAACAAATGGGTGTCACCAGGGCTAAATTTGATAAAATTTAATTTTTTTTAAAGATAAAAAATTTTTCACCTGAGGTTTGGAAAAACTCAAGGTGGATAATTCAGCCATACCAAACTACTTCTAATGTAATTATTTAGAATTTTTTTTAATTTAATTTCCACAGAGAGAATTGATCCCATCTGACTGCACCTGAACAAAAGTGTCCAGCACAAGTTTGGCCGAACTTGTGCTGGACACTTTTATGATGGAGAGTAGCTAGGGTGGAAGTGTTTCTCAGTACATCAGTTTTTTGTTTTTCACATTTCTATTGGGTTTTTAACTTTTTTTTATCATTCATATTTATCTTATAATTAATTTTTTGTCACCATATATATTATTAATGTTTCTAGTATAGCAAAAACCTGCATGCCAAATGTAAAATTGGTGATGTTACAACTTTAATAATATTATTATATAAAGTTAAAAAAATATGAATATGTTTAGTTTTTAAAAAAATAAATTGATATTTAAAATTAAAAAGAGTAATAGAAAAGTAAAATGAAAATAAATGGGATCGAATACGAAATAGAAAATACAAGTAAAATTTTTACTATCAAGAGCCAGAAGTGGTGTTGGGACAGTTGGGGACCCCTAGGTCAAGACTTGGTCTAAACTTACTTTTATGTATAGCTAACAAATTTTGAACTGAGGTTTGGACAGACATCCAGGGGACAATTCTACAATATTAAACATTCTTTACTTCAATAATTGAGTGAAATATCATTTTTTATTGCCATAGAGAGAATTTATCTCATATGACTTCATGCAACCAAAAGTGTCCAGCACAAGTTTGGCCGAACTTGTGCTGGACACTTTTATAATTGAGAGTAGGCATACAGCAAATCTTCTTAAACTCAAAAGGGATTTCTTATAAACATTTCCACTGGAACTTGATCTTTCTGTGTCATTTAAATTTACCATTTGATTAATTTTTTGTCATCATTATATTGTTAACGTTATTACTATAGTAATAACTTGTGTGAAAAATGCATACCAGGTGGTGTTCCACCTTTAATCATATATTATTAAATAAAGGTATAAGAGTATGAAAATTATTTTTTTTTTAAATTAAAAATTGATATCCAAAGCAATATTAGCAATAAAAAAGTAAAATAAAAGGGATAAAATAAGAAAAAAAATCTAAGGAAAATTCCCACTATCAATAACAAGTAGAGGTGTTAGATCAAATGTGCACCACCAGGGCTAAACTTGCACTATATTTTCTTTTTTGTTAAAACAAAGAAAGTGTCCTGATGAGTTTTGAAAATTCATCAGGAGGACATTTTGGCAATATCAAACTACTTATTGTGCAATGATTGAGAAAAATGTCATTTTCATTTCCATAGAGTAATTTATCCCATCTGACTGCATGCAACCAAAAGTGTCCAGCACAAGTTCGGCCAAACTTATGCTGGACACTTTTATGATGGTGAGTATCTAGGGTGCAGGTCTTCTTCAGTTCATCAGGTATTCCTTATAAACAAATCCACTTGTATATGATCTTTCTGTGTCATTCATATTTATCATTTGATTCATTGTTTTTCACCATTATAATATTAATGTTATTAGTATTGAAAAAATTTGTAAGCCAAATGCATACTGGGAGATGCTACATCTTTCATAATCTTATTAAATAAAAGTAAAAAAAATATGAAAATTATTAGTTTTACAATAAATAAATTGATATTTGAAAGCAAAAACAGGAATAAAAAAGTAAAATAAAAGTGATTAAATATGAAATTAAACATTCAAATAAAATTTCTGCCATCAAAGATAATTTGAGTTTTCAGACCAAATTTGCACCACCAGTTCTAGATTTGGAATATTTTTTCTTTTTTTTTAAAATTAATAAAAGTGTCCACCTGATGTTTTCTAAAAAATCAGGAGGATAGTATAGCAGTGTAAAGCTACTTCTTGTGCAATGATTGAGCAAAAATTCATTTTAACTTCCATTGAGTAAATTTATCCCATCTGACTGCATGCAACCAAAAGTGTCCAGCACAAGCTCAGCTGAAATTGTGCTGGAAACTTTTATGATGGAGAGTAGCTAGGGTGCAAGTCTTCTTCAGTTAATCTTATATTCATTTTAAAAATGTCTATGGGTATTTGATCTTTCTGTGTCATCCATATTTATTATTTGATTATTTTTTAGTCACCATTGTATTATTAATGTTTTAAGTATAGCAAAAAAATGTGTAATGAATGTACACTGGATGATTTTACAACTTTAATAATATAATATAATAAATATAAAAAAATGTGAAAGTTATCAGTTTTACCAAAATAAAATTGATATTTAGAAGCTAAAGGATAAATAAAAGGTTAAGATTAAAATTAAAGAGATCAAACATGAAATAAAGATATTAAGTATAATTTCTGCTATCATGAGCCAGTAGAGGCTTCAGAAAAAATGGGCACCATCATAGATTAACATGGATCAAATTTAATTTTTACCAAAGGAAAAAATTGTCTACCTTAGGTTTGGAAAAACTTCCAGGGGACAAATTGTCTATGTAAAACTACTTTCAGTGCAATGATGGAGTGATAATTCAGTCTCATTTCCATAAAAAGAATTTATTGCATCTGACGGCATGCAACCAAAAGTGTCCAGGACAAGTTCGGCCGAACTTGTGCTGGACACTTTTATGATGGAGGTTAGCTAGGGTGGAATTTTTCTTCAGTTCATCTGGTATTTCTTATAAGCATGTCCACTGGTACTTGATCTTTGTGCCTCACTCATATTTATCATTTGATTGATTTTTTGTCACCATTATGTTTTAATATTATAAGTATAGCAAAAAATTGTGTGCCAAATGAATACTGGGTGATGTTACACCTTTTATAATATTATTAAATAAAGGTAAAAAAATATGAAAATGATTTATTTTACAAAAAATAAACTTCTATCCAAAAGAAATATGAGAGGAATAAAGTAAAATAAAAGAAATCAAAGATAAAAATTAAAATCCAAGTTAAATTCCTGCCATAAACAGAAAAAAGAGATGTTGAATTAAATTAGAACAATCAGGGCTAAACTTGCACTAAATTTTCTTTTTTGTAAAAATAAATAAAAAATCCACTTGAGCTTTACCAAAACTTCAGCATGAAAATTTTGCCATATCAAACTACTTCTAGTGTAATTTTTTATCAAAAATTTATCTTCATTTCCATTGAGAGAATTGCTCCCATCTGACTGCACCTGACCATAAGTGTCCAGCACAAGTTCGGCCGAACTTGTGCTGGACACTTTTTTAATGTAGAGTAGCTAGGGTAGAATTTTTCTTCAGTTCACCTAGTATTTCTTACAAACATGTCTACTGGTATTTTATATTTGTTCCTCACTCATTAATATCATTTGATTAATTTTTGGTCGCCATTATATTATTAATTTTATAAGTATAGAAAAAACTCATGTGCCAAATGCATACCAGGTGATTTTATGCCATTTATAATATTATTAAATAAATGAATAAAAATATTAAAATAATTTATTATAAAAATTATTAATTGATATCCAAAAGCAATATTAGGAATAAAAAATTAAGTTATAGGGATCAAATATGAAAAAAGAAATCCAAGTAATATTCCTACTATCAAAGGCCAGTAGAGGTGTTGAAGCAAATGAGAGCCATCAGGGATAAATTGTACTAAATTGACTTTTTTTCAAAGATAAAAAATTGTGCACCTGTGGTTTGGATGAAATCTAGGTAGAAAATTTGGCTATGTAAAACTACTTCTAGTGAAGTTTTTTATCCGAAAATTTTTTTTCATTGCCATAGCAAGAATTGATCTCATATGACTGCAACTGACCAAAAGTGTCCAGCACAAGTTCGGCCGAACTTGTGCTGGACACTTTTTTGATGGTGAGTATCTAGGGTGCAGCTCTTCTTCAGTGCAACTGGTATTTTTTTAAAACATATCCACTGGTATTTGATCTTTCTGTTTTATTAATATATTATCATTTGATCAATTTTTTGTTACCAGTATATTATTATTTTTATTAGTATAGCAAAAAAACATGTGCCAAATGCTTACAGGGTGATGTTAAACCTTTACTAATTCTATTAAATACAGGTAAAAAATTATGAAAATGATTTGTTTTACATAAAATTAATTGATATCTAAAAGAAAAAAAAGGGATAAAAAGAAATAGGTTGAATAATAGGGATTTTATATGAAATTAAAAATTCAAGCTAAATGCCTACTTTCAAGGCTCAGAAGAGGTGTTGGACAAAATGGGCATCATCAGGAATAAAATTTTACTTGATTTGATTTTTTGAAAAACTAAATGAAGTTTTCAACTGATTTTTTTCCAATATTTAGTTGGACACTTTATCTATATCAAATTACTTCTAGTACCATGATTGACCAAATTAAATCCTCATTTCCATATGCAGAATTAATCCCATATGGCTGGACCAGGCCAAAGGTGTCAACCACAAGTTTGAGAATTCTTCTGGTGGACACTTTTATGATGGACAGTAGTAGGGTGCAAGTCTTCTTTAGTTAATCTAGTATTCCTCATAAACATTTCCAACTTATTTTTGGCCAAAAATCAGGCGGAAAGTTTTTCCATATAAAATTACTTCTAATGCCATAATTGACTAAAAATTGATTCTCATTGCCATATAGAGAGTTTATCCCATATGACTGGATCTGGCAAAAGTGTCACCACAATTTTTGATAAACTTAAGTTTGAAAATTTTATGATGGAAAGTAATTGCAAGTCTTCTTCATTTCATCAAGTAATCCTCATAAAACTTTCCACCTGTATTATGGCCAAACTTCAGGTGGACACTTTGGCCATATTAAGTTAATTCTAGCTCCATGTTGATAAAAAACTGATACTTATTGCCATATATAGATATTAAACCCATCAGACTGTGCCTTTCCAAAAGTGTCCACCTGAATTATGGCTAAACCTGTCAGCCTAAATATCCTTAGGACTGAGTATTTCTTATGCTTAAAATAAGATAACCTTAAGTAGATTAAGCTTATATCTTAAAAATAAGGTTAAAATAATAATATATATTATTTTATTATATATATATATAATTATTATTCTATTATATAATTTATAATAGTTTAAATAGCTTATCCATGGCCTAATAATACTTATTAAGGTGTTAATGGAGTCATAATATACTTATCTTAAGTGATATGAAGTAATTATTGACATACATAAGCTTATATGTATACATAAATCTCATATTCAGTGAAATATGCAGTATATTATGTATATTTAGGTATATAAGTGGGTTTTAGACCCTTAATAGCCTATAAACTTTGTTTTTCTGCTTATTTTAGGTCATATGGACAAAATCAGTGGACTCACAACGCCTACAGAAGCATAGACACCTATATCAGGCGCATACACCCAGTTTGGACAACTAAAAGTACTTCCTTGAATGGTTATTCACGGATTTATGGGTTGGAAGGATGTTTCTGGGTTAATGTGGATGCTTGGGGATGTTATTGGGGGCTTGGACATTTTATTTTTTTCCTTTATATGCTTTTAGTTTCATTAAATCTCTTTTTGATTATTTATTTTACCTGTTTCTTTATGGTATCCGCTTTTATCTGGGTTTTCTATTTATGGTATGACTCTGTGTTATTATTAATAGTGATGGAGGGTCCTTACTGGAGGTCTGGGTATTGAAACTGCTTGAAGTGGACGCCATGGGGAGGTCATGAGCCCTCACAGTGCTGTAATTGCCGGGGATAGCAGTGACATCATCTGGATTGAAGGTCTGTGCACTCCAGTGGATTTGGGTATAAGTAAGGAGGGATTTTGACGGTTTATTATCATCATTCAATTACTACACTTCAAACCAAAACTACAATACAATTATTAGCATTCATAAATATATTATAAAGCCACTATAAATTGATATTATCTTTATATAAGCTATAACTATATTTTATTCTTCTATTTTCCACCACTAGCACGCATTTAAATCCAAGTATTGTGAGTTTATTTGAGTATAACTATTATATTAGTCTTCCCCTGAGGTTTAATCACTAAATAATTTATTAATAAGTAGTAGGACCATAAAAAAACCCTATTATATCATACTTATATACTAGACTATACTGACAATTGGGGGTCTTTCCTTATATTTTACTTATTATTTAGTATAAGCCTTGGGACGTGATTTTCACCTTAGTAAAGCTCAAAATTAACCAAATATTTGGGTCTGCTGCATATTAGTGGGTCATCATAACTTATTGATTGTGGAAAAGAACCCTTAAAATAATTTTACTAATTTTTTATCATAAAAATTAGATATTTACAGTAGTAACTGTACCCAATATAAACCCAATTTCACTTGGTATTTGGACACCAATATAACACCCAATTAAATTGGTATTTGGCTAAAGCTTGGTAAGATAATTATTCACCCCTATAGAGGTCTAGTTAAACTTATTATTATATTTTTAACAGATTTTTTCAAATTTTTCTTACATTTTATTTAAATAAATAAAGATATAAATTCAGGGTAAGCTCCATTGCTTTTTTATTAGTAATACAATTGCTAATATCTTTTGTCTACTAATTCCATAGACTTTTTCCCTTTTGTAGAAGTAAAATATTGTCATTCTGAACAATATGAGTGCTCCCCAGGACAGTGTAAGTGAACAGCCTGCTTATAATACCAGGTCTAAAGCTAACAAAAACTATCCAGGACATCACCATGGAGGGACAACAGTACCCCCAGCCAGAAAGCATGAGTATAGAGGAAAAGGACGCCCTCTTAAAAAAAGATAACTATAAAAAAGATGTTTCCTCCTCTTCAGGATCAACTGTCCCACCTGGCCAATCAGGTTCTGAAGTTGGAGGAATCAAAATCTCTCATGTTCAAAGAGGTAGAGCAGTTGCAAAACAATTGCAAGGTAGGGTTTCAGCAGATGAATCAGGCAATGGCAGAATTAAAGGGAGGCCAGCCCAATCAATCAAATCAGCAACCCCCTACCCAAGGAGGGTCCACTCACTCCCAGGAGAAAATCCTGGTAGACAAATGGAAATGGGACTGGTTTCACCAGCAGTGGACAAGCCACAGTTGCAACAGGGATCCACCCCCTCATCTGACTTCCTCAGCTCACCCTTACAAGGGAAAAAAGCGCCAAAAATCAGGACTGGCAACCATCCCTTGGTAAGTAACTTACCCTCTCAGATTAGACATAATACTGATAATTACAATATAGGTAATTCTATTGATGTTAAATCTGTACAAAAAATAGAGGAGGATTTAAGAAATTTAGGTTTTAGAGTAGATACACCTGACTTGTCTTTTGTCCATAATAACAGTACTATTTACAATGATAATACAGTTAATCCTCAGTTGCAACCACCTACTAGTGAGATGAGAAGTTCACAGGAGAGTGAGAGAATTGAAAAGGAGGACATGGAATATTTTAACAATAATCCAACTGTCCATAGAATTGTTTCAGCATTGTGGAATAGAATGACTGATTGTGAGGAACAGACAGTTAAGCTCACTAGTGATACAATTTCATCCTTGAAATTGAACATTTCTCAATTAGCAACACGTAATAAAGAATTAGAGAAAGAACATTTGTCTCTAACTCTTAAATATGATTCATTGAGTAATAAATATAATGACCTTTCAAACAAATTTTGTGAGTTAGAAAAATTATATGAAACACATTTATTAAAAACTGAATCAAGAACAAAGTTATCTTTTGCACAGACAAATCAAAGTGTCTCTGAGCTGCTACAAAGATTAACTAAAGTTGATATTGAAACTGCCAATCTACTGATGAACCAGGATAATCATAAGTATAATCAATATAATAATAATCCTTTCATTGGCAAAAGTGAATCTCATTCCTTCCCTGTACCACCACAATTAAAACCATCTGGTGGTAGTGTCAAATCTGAAAATGTAAGTCACAAATCCGTGCAGGAAGAAATACAAGACCATTTATCAAAAGTAAATGAGTTGTTGAATTTACCTAAGATTAGTGAGATAAAATCCAATCAGAAGAACTGGCCTAAGATAGATCAGTACCCAACTTATGATGGGGAAGCCAGCTCTGATTGGCAACATTTTATTCAAAGAATTGACAACTTGAAATTCTCATATAAGTTACCAGATGAAGAGATAACATCAAAATTAATTTCTTTATTTAAGGATGTTGCTTTATTATGGTTTGAAGCTGTCTTAAGTGAGGGTAGAGACTACTCTTGGGCTGAATGGAAACAACTTATTGAAAAACAATTTGGAGGTTCTAAATTCAGGCTTACTCATCAGAGACTGTATGAGAAGACTAGGTATAATCCGTTGAATGGTGACAAACCTATAGTATTTTTAATGAATTTAAACAAAATATTAAAAGCCATTGAGCCTCATATGGATTTTAACTTATGGAAAGATAAGATAATATACAAATTACCTATATCTTTCAGAGACATTGTTGTAGCTAGAACATTAAATGTTACTGAATATTCTGACTTTATTAATATTTGCAATGAAATATTATTGAACCATAAGTATGAATCAAGGTATTCCACTTATAAACAAAATGTTGAGCCTGTAAAAACTCAGAATTCAAAAACACTTCAGGAGAAGCAGAAAAAACCTACTGCACCTGTAGTACCTAAAAAGTCTGAAACAAATACTTGTTATAAGTGTAACAAACCTTGGGTCAAAGGTCACAAATGTGAGAAAAACATAAATATTGTTGAAAATCAACGTGAATCTGAAACTGAAACTGAAAAAAGTAAAGAATCAAGTGATTATGACAGCAATATCTCATATAGTGATGAAAATGAAGTCTGTATGTTGGAAGATGATTTGTCCATCTTTGAAAATCCAATATTAAATATGGACTCAAATGAATCTTTAATGAATTTTGAGGATGCTGAAATCATTAAGGATATACAAGCTGATAACTTTAGAATGACACCTATCATGGTTCCAGCTATCATTTCTGGTGAAAATGTTAATATAGTATTGGACACAGGAGCTGCTGGTTCAGTTGTTTCCACTAATACATTACAGAAAATTGATAGTGAATATAAGGTTAATCTTGAACCACTTCAAAATAAAAATTGGAGAGGTTTTGGATCAGTACTACACCCCATTGGTAAATACAAAGCTGCAGTTTTCTTTAAACACCAACATGGTTATGTAAGGGTAACTTGTGACTTTGTAGTAATGGATAATACTAATTGTAGTAACTGTTTTATCATTGGAAATGATATTCTGACTAAATTTGGTGTAAAATTAGACCCTGCTAATAACAATTTTACAATTGGCATGAATGGTAAAAGGAAATTTAAAATAAATTCTTTTAACACTGTCTTACACATTGAGTCAGTAACAAATTCCCCGTCTAAAGGAAGAGAATCCAATGAGATGGAACTTCTGGAAACAGAAATTTCAAAAGCATCATTTGGCACTCAGATAAGTGAAACTGAGAAAGATAATATTTTGGAATTAATTAAAGCTTTTCCAATGGCTTTTGAACATGGTACAAATGAACTTGGCCTTGTAAAAGATCATGAAATGAAGATTAGTTTAACCTGTGATATGGATAATATTCCTGCTAGTCTTAAAAAGAAACCATACCCTGCTTCACCAATGAAGAGGAAAGACATAGAGGATAATATTAAGATGTTATTAAAAATGAACATTCTTGAGAAGGTTGAAACTACACAAAAATATTGTGTAATATCACCAGTGCTGATTTCTTATGAACAAGATAAAGCAAGACTGTGCGGTGATTATAGAGCATTAAATACATTTACAGTAGATGATATTTATCCCTTGCCAAGGATTGCCTCTATACATGCTACCCTTAAAGGTGCTAAATATATAAGTTGCCTAGATGGAAACAAAGGGTACCATCAAATTCCTGTTGAAAAGAATTCACAGAACTTTTTGTTGATAACAACACACATGGGAATTTATAAGTATGTCAGAATGCCATTTGGACCAAAAAATGCTTCATCAGTATTTCAAAAGTTAATGGATATAACATTCCATAATGAAATGATTGAGGGATGGTTAATGGTATACATTGATGAAATCATAGTGTTCTCTAAAACTTTTGATGAACACTTAATCCATTTAAGGAAAGTATTTCAGAAAATGGATGAAATAAAAATGACCCTTGCATTGAAAAAATGTAAATTTGGGTTTGAATCTTTAAAAGTGCTTGGTCATATTGTATCTGGCTTACAAATATGTGTAGACCAAAATAAAGTGGCTGCAATAAAGAATATTGGCATTCCTCAAAATGTGAAGGATGTACAATCTTTTCTTGGAATGTGTGGTTATTATAGACAATATATAAAAAACTACCAATCAATTGCTGCACCACTGACCACACTGATAAAGAAATCAGAAGCTTTCATTTGGAATAATGAAAGACAACAAGCTTTTAATAAGTTGAAAGAATGTTTAGTGACAGCTCCTATCTTGGGATTACCAGATTTCCAATTACCATTTGTATTATATACAGATGCAAGTTTTATTGGACTGGGTGCTGCTTTGCATCAAAAACAACTTATTGAAGGTAAAATGTCAGAAATAGTAATCTGCTATATTTCACGTACTCTGAGAAGTGGTGAATTGAAATATGGTGCTACTCAATTTGAATGTTTGGCAGTAGTATGGGCTCTTGAAAAGCTACATTATTACCTTGAAGACCAAAAATTTGAGTTAATCACTGACTGTAGTGCAGTTAAGTCACTCTTAAACATGAAAACTCCTAATAGACACATGTTTAGATGGCAATTAGCTGTACAAGAATACAGAGGACGGATGAATATTACACATAGAGCAGGAACCTTGCACTCTAATGTAGATCTGTTATCTAGAGTACCTCTGCCTAATAATGATGATAATCCTGCTTATGTTCCTGAGTCAGAGATTATTAACATTTATGGCATTTATATTGTAGATCTTGAGGATGAGTTTATGCAATCAATTCTTGATAATTATAATTCAGATCCTGACTTGAGTAAATTAACTACAATATTAAATGATCCATCTAATGCTTCAATGAATGTTTTAATAAAAACATTACCAATTTAGTATAAAGAGGCATTAGAAAAAGGAAAATTTTCCATTGAGGATGGTTTTATATATTACAGGAAAAAATTAAGTAATGTAATTGTAATTCCCCCTTCAATGAAGGAGTTAATGTTAAGTATATGTCATGATGATATATTAGCAGGTCATTTTGACTACCATAAAACATTAACCAGAGTAAAAAACACAGCTTGGTGGATTAACATGTCTGAGGATGTTCAGAAATATGTTGAAACATGTGATTCTTGTCAAAAATCTAAAAGATTAACAGGAAAAAGAGCTGGTTTATTACAACAAATTGAGCAACCAAAAGCTCCATGGGAAATTATTAACATGGACTTTGTAACAGGTTTGCCAATAGCAGGGCATAAGAGTTATAACTCCTGCTGGGTAATTGTAGATAGATTTACAAAGATGTGTAAATTTATTCCTACTCACAAAGAGGTTTCTGCAAAGGACTTAGCTTTTTTATGGTGGACACAAATGTTAAATACAGCAGGTTTCCCCAAAGAAATAGTTTCTGACAGAGATCCTAAATTTACTTCTGAGTTCTGGACGTCACTTATGGATGTTTCAGGGTGTCAATTAAAACTTTCTACAGCACACCATCCACAACCTGATGGGCTAGCAGAAAGAATGATACAAACCTTAGATGATATGATAAGAAGATACTGTGCTTTTGGTCTTAATTTTAAAGACAATGAAAAATTCATGCATGATTGGGTAACCCTTATCCCAGGTTTAGAATTTGCATATAATAGTACAGTACATTCTGTCACTGGCAAAAAGCCATTTGAGTTATGGTTGGGTTATGTACCTAATACCCCTGCTAAAACTCTTAATAAGTTACCTAGATTGGATATTCATCCAGGTACTAAATCTTTTCTTCAGATGCAGGAACTATGCAGAAAACATGCTCAAGAATGTATAAATAAGGCTTTTGAGTATGAAAAGAAAAGATGGGATAAAGCCCATAAAGAACAAATGTTCAAAGAGGGTGATGAAGTCCTTATTTCAACGCTACATTTCAACTTAAATGGTAATGTTAAATTGAAGGATCCATTCATTGGACCATTTGTAGTTAAAAAGATGGTTGGTAATAATGCTGTTGAGGTTATTCTATATGCACCTTATGATAGAAAACATCCAGTATTTCCTATTTCTCTTATAAACCCATACCATTCTAATGATACTGCTCTATTTCCAAGAAGATCAGGAAGGCATAAACAGAAACCTGAAGAAATAGTGGAAAAGGCAGAAATTGAAAAGATACTTAAAAAGAGACACCTTACTAAAGAAAAGGGAGTTGAGTATCTATTAAGATTTAAAAATAAATCAAGTGAATATGACCAGTGGATTCCAGAAAATGAAATCTCTGATCTTAAAAATCTCTTGAAAAAATTTAAATCTAAATAATACTGTTCATTCAGTATATGTATTATAAAAATTATTTTTTTATTTTATTATTTCACTCCTTAGTTTTAATTAAAATGTCTTAACATTTTTTTTATTGTTTTTTTTGGGGTGAGGGAGTGTCAGCCTAAATATCCTTAGGACTGAGTATTTCTTATGCTTAAAATAAGATAACCTTAAGTAGTTTAAGCTTATATCTTGAAAATAAGGTTAAAATAATAATATATATTATTTTATTATATATATATATAATTATTATTCTATTATATAATTTATAATAGTTTAAATAGCTTATCCATGGCCTAATAATACTTATTAAGGTGTTAATGGAGTCATAATATACTTATCTTAAGTGATATGAAGTAATTATTGACATACATAAGCTTATATGTATACATAAATCTCATATTCAGTGAAATATGCAGTATATTATGTATATTTAGGTATATAAGTGGGTTTTAGCCCCTTAATAGCCTATAACCTTTGTTTTTCTGCTTATTTTAGGTCATATGGACAAAATCAGTGGACTCACAACACCTACAGAAGCATAGACACCTATATCAGGCGCATACACCCAGTTTGGACAACTAAAAGTACTTCCTTGAATGGTTATTCACGGATTTATGGGTTGGAAGGATGTTTCTGGGTTAATGTGGATGCTTGGGGATGTTATTGGGGGCTTGGACATTTTATTTGTTTCCTTTATATGCTTTTAGTTTCATTAAATCTCTTTTTGATTATTTATTTTACCTGTTTCTTTATGGTATCCGCTTTTATCTGGGTTTTCTATTTATGGTATGACTCTGTGTTATTATTAATAGTGATGGAGGGTCCTTACTGGAGGTCTGGGTATTGAAACTGCTTGAAGTGGATGCCATGGGGAGGTGATGAGCCCTCACAGTGCTGTAATTGCCGGGGATAGCAGTGACATCATCTGGATTGAAGGTCTGTGCACTCCAGTGGATTTGGGTATAAGTAAGGAGGGATTTTGACGGTTTATTATCATCATTCAATTACTACACTTCAAACCAACACTACAATACAATTATTAGCATTCATAAATATATTATAAAGCCACTATAAATTGATATTATCTTTATATAAGCTATAGCTATATTTTATTCTTCCATTTTCCACCACTAGCACGCATTTAAATCCAAGTATTGTGAGTTTATTTGAGTATAACTATTTTATTAGTCTTCCCCTGAGGTTTAATCACTAAATCATTTATTAATAAGTAGTAGGACCATAAAATAACACTATTATATCATACTTATATACTAGACTATACTGACAAAACCTCAGTTGGACACTTTTATGATGCAGAGTAGCTAGGGCAAAAGTATTCTTCAGTTAATTTGGTATTCATAATAAATTTATCCTCCTGAAGTTTATCCTAACTTGAGGTGGAAAATTTCGGAAAGCACCAGTTAGTCACTATCCATCAAAAAAGTGTTCACCAAAATTTTGGCTAAACTTGTGGTGGACCCCTTTGATCAGCCACAGTCAGATGAGATCAACTCTTGAGATGGGAATGAGGATGATGTTTTGGTCAATCATGGAAATAGAAGTAGTGTGATGTGGCCAAATTACCCCCTGAAGGTCAGACAAACCTCAGAAGGACACTTTTTAGCAGGTAGTAACTGAGAAAAATCAATTTATCAGAAGGAAAATTTTTTATTGGATAGATGCCAGGGTTTCATACTTGTGTATTATGGTCAGTATTAATTTTGAAAGAGTCTGTCCAAGCAATTTCATTGCCCATCATGACTCATTTTGTTTTAAATGTTTCAAACTGCGTGATACATTATTAAGGTGTCACATAGTATAATTAAGTTCTATTACGTGCCCTCCTATGATGCCTAAATTTATAATTTAATATCTTACATAATAATTTTTTTATATAAATTCATCAATATTTTTTTTTATTATCAAATTCAATAGAGCAAGTATCCTGAATTATTATATATGCATAAGCTTAGGTTAGATCAATTTGTGCTCAATTTGTTCTCATCAGAGGACCAAAATCAAGTTCTGGAGGATCAACTTGTGCAGAATTTGGAATCAGTTGATATTCTGTCTATAATCAATCTGAGAATAAATGTAAATCTAACTCTAATTTACTTATGTTTATAAAGTATTCATAAACCTGGCATAATTAAGGGACACTCTAAATTTCAGGAGAGGGGATTGCTAGCAATTCACCCCTAGATTTCCCGTGGTGAGTGACTTTTATCTCAAAATATTTATAAAATATGTATCATTCTGGAATCAATCTTAAAAAAAGTTGACTTCAAACAGAGATAATTTCTAGCAGCACAACACCATATTTAAAAAGGTGTACAATACCTCAAATATTTCTCATAATATAGCAAGGCAAGGAATCTACAAAATTCACATTTGAAACAAGGATTTATATTTTGAATTTGAAATTGAGAAATTGAATATTATTTTCCAATTTAAACATATATTAGTCATTTTACCAAAAGTTTTCAGTAATCGGATTGAATTTGATGGTATTTCATTGTATATTAATCATGTTGAGGAGCCATTTACTCAAAATTACTGGTTTAAGTTCTGATATTCCATGTGAAATTCATTACAAATCTTTTTGAAAGTGAATAGTTGACATATTGGATATGCAAAAGAATATGTTAGATCAAAGTGAGCTCAAAGGGAGTTAAACTCATGATCAAATTAGGATTTTGCAAGATCAAACGGTGATCAATGTAGGTTTATCTTCAGCTCAATTTGTGACAAATCTCTGACTAAATGTAAGGCCAAACAATTTACTCCATGGTGATGATGTGTGCATAATTCAGGCATAGATTTGTGGCTCAACGGAGTTTAAGCAAGGGGTATTGCTAGCAATAACCCCCCAAATTCTCTGTGGTGTATGATCTGAATGGGGATCCAATTCCAATGGATTTGGATTCTGAATTTGAGGAGGATTTTCTTTTTGCTTCTTTGCCAAGTCCAAGTGGGGCCAGGGTCACATGTGATGAATCTGGTTTGGTTACTGTGGTCAAGAAACTTGTGGATGGAGGTGATGGATCTCAAGAGGAATCAAGGCCTAAGGTGGTGAAACCAAAATCTCATTTTGAGAGGCCAGTGGTTGCAGGGAGAGTTAATGTGAGCGATTCTGTGTTGGAGAAAACGAATAAAGGGACTATATCCTACACTTTTGGAGAGTTTTTTTCTATCAGTCTTGGTTTGGCTGAGAAACAAAAGAAGATGTTGACCAGGAGAAGGGTCTCTTCTGGGGAGGTGGAGTTTGTGTGTGATTCTTCTGAGAAGTTTGGGGAGAATTTCAAGACTCATTTCTCTGATCCTCTGGGGTTTTTCAATGTCACTCTCAATGGAAAGGCCACAAGAGCTTTGGTTTATTCTGGTTCTCAGATCAATCTTATTTGTTTATCTGAGACAACTCAATTGGGCCTCCACATCAAAACTGGTATTGGTGGGAAGTTGAGAGGGATTGGTGGAGATGTGACTGAATTGGTGGGAACAGCAGAGTTTGTGAAGTAGGATGTTGGTGGAGCTTCTGGGAAAGTGCACTTTTATATTTCAAAAGGAACTGTTAGGGAAGTTTTGGGTGGCCCATTTTTGATGGATTTTGCAGCCAGGATTGAGTATCAGCCTGGAGTTGGTATCAGCTTGGAGTTGACAGGGGAGGATGAAAGTACCCTGCATATGAGGTTTTCTTCACCTGGTGAAGAGGGTTGGGAGACTAGTCCTAGGCTTAGCTCTATGTGTCATTTTCCTGATTTTTGTGAGAGGAGAAGGGAATATAGGGCTTCTTCTGGTATTTTGGAAGCTGGCTCAGTATTTGATGGAGAGCCTTATTTTTTAGAGTAGGTGGGGCTGATCATTCAAGTACTGAAACCTCTCTCACTTCAGTGAAAATCCCAGGTTTTAGTAGGTCAGCTCATTTGGAGATATTCAAAGTTGATTTCCAGCTTTATTTGTATAATTTTTCTCTTCTCTGCAATTATTCTTCAAGTTTTTTATCAAGTCTCTGTTAATTAAATGGTTTCAAGATTAATGTTATTTCAATTTCAAGAGGGAAGATGGGGTATATGTCTAGTGAATTGAAAAGCCTTAAGGTGGTGAGATTGGGTTCTAAAAGTAAGTCCTCCCAATTGTGCACCACTAAGGTTTTTTCTACACCTTTCAAAAGACATTACCTTGGCCACACATGTTATCAATTGTGCAACCCTAGTTTCTATTTTAGGGAAGGCTTTCCATCAAGAAAAGAAGAAAAAAATCTGAAGATAAAGAAGAAAGAATATTAAAAAAAATTATTTCAAGATTATTTGGTTGACTAGGTGAAAGGTGATGGATGTGTTGGAAGTGATGGACTTGAGGTTTTTATTGAGGAGAAAAATGGGAATTTGGAATGGAAAAGTTTTGGGGCGGAAAGATTGGGGTCTAAAAGTAAGTCCTCCAAATTGTGCACTGCTAGAGCTTCTTCTACCTCTTTCAAAAACATTACCTAGGACACTCCTGTGAGAATTGGGGAAACCCCTGTTTCTTTTTGTAGGAAGATTGAAGAAGCCCCTGTTGAAGCTGAAGATTGGGAAGTGGATGCTTCTAAGTGCAAGAAGATAGCAGTGAAGGTTAGGCCTGTCAATGAGCCTATGCCAGTTGGACTGAGCCAGCCTTTGAAGATACCTCCTTTTTCAAGAGATCCTTACGTTGTGGTATGTGCATTTCAGGTAACTTATCTTTTGGACCAATCAGCTTGTGTATCCCAGGAAGAACAAAGGATAAGCATAGCGCAGAAGATAGCCCTATTATAAATATGTAATTATGCTTTTAAAAGAACAAAGCAAAAGAAAAGCGCAGAAGGGGATTTAGGGTCTGTGCACTCCGATTTTGCAGTGGGATGTGCAGCATAAAGGAAATATCAACTTAGGAGTTCAAGCGCTGAACATTATGGATTTGGATTTTCCAATAATTTTGTGTTATGCATTAAGGAAGGAATTATGGCACAAGGAAGGCTTCAAGTACATAGTATACTTCACTGCAGCTAGTGTGGTAACTTACTGAAATAGGTAATGTAAGTTTCAGAGGCTAATTAGTTAAGTCAATTGTCAGAACTATGGACTTAGTAATGAAACAAGGAGAATGTGGACTTGATCACAAAATTACCCAAGAGTGAATGAGACTAGGATCAGCACTGAAAGGTGACAACGCGGGAAGTAGTGCTGAAACAATGCAAATGTACAATCATAAGCGCGCATGTGGAACATGAGTGAAACAAGTAAATACTATTTTTAGTAGGCTTAGGGTATTTTTAGGCGCTGTAGTTGTTACAAGTGGTGTATTTAGTTTACTTATGAAATAGTTAGTATTTTGCTAATGTGGTTCTAGAAACAGCACTGGAGATCCACTAGGGAACTTTGTCTGGAGTGCTGAAAAATATAAGAAGGAAAGGCTATCTTATAGGAGTAGAGAGAAGAGTGAGGTAAAACATTATTATTGAGATCAGTCATTTTGATTACAAAAATTAGAACTTCATATTATATTCTTTGGAAATATATTGTAAAATATAGCAATTTCGTCTATTTTGTGATTACTCTGATAAATAGTATGTGCGTCTGTGTGTGTATTTCATATAGTTTAGTGAAAAAACGCAACACAGAGGGAATATATAGATTCAGTAGGACAAACTATTATTAGAGTTATTTTATTGCTATAATAAGGAATATTCAGAGAGAGCTTTTCAAGAGGGAGTATCTGTGGATATTAGAACTTATTATGAATAGAAATATCTAGATAGTAATATTTGTTTTTCCTTATCTTTTAACTCATCTCTCAACTCATAAACTATCTAGTCAGATACTAGTATTAAACATTATTGTTCTGTCTTTAAAATAAGAGTGGAAGGCGCTTCTTTTTAGAAATCGAAAATAAGAACCAACCCATCTCGCATTGTGTCTACTGCTTAGTACTTTAGAACTCTCTACAACATGACACCTTTAGTAAAGAATCCACCTTATTTTGTAGAAACTTATAGAATTACTGGGTAAAGGTTGGAGGTGGTGAATTTTAGTCCTGATGGGTGGTTATCTGAGGAGGAGAGGAAGTTGTCGTTGTATGTAATGGTGTTTAGGGAAAAGGCAATTTATTTTGGGAGGGAGGAAAGAAGTGTGTTAAAGCATTCTTATGGTTAACCTTATCTGGTTCCAGTGGTTTTTCATGAGCCTTGAAAAATCAAACCAATTCCAATCCCTGCATCTATAAGGGATGATTTTTTGGAAATTTGTAAGAAAGGGTCAGGAGAGGGTTGTGTGAAAAGTCAACCTCAAGTTATTCTATTCCTGTGTTCTGTGTCAAGAAGAAGAATGGTAAGATTAGGGTGCTTCAAGATCTCAGGGCCTTGAATAGAGTGACTATCAAGGATGCTGGAATGCCACCAAGTGCAGAGGATTTTGTGGAGGCTATTTCTAGAAGGGTGTGTTATGGTTTGGGTGATATTATTGGTGCTTACGATGAGAGGGAACACATGTGGACTCTAGGCCTCTCACTACTTTTGAGACTCCTTTAGGAAGGTTTCGATTGACCATGTTAACTCAAGGAGATACTAATTCTGTTGCTGTTTACCAGGCACAGATGGCTTGGATTTTGCAAGATGAATTACTAAGTTATTCTGGGATATTTACTGATGATGGTGGAATTAAAGGGCCAATATCTGATTATGGTAATGAGGTTTTGAAGGAAAAACCTGGTATTAGGAGGTTTTTGTGGGAGTATTTTGTAATACTTGAGAGGAGTTTGTTTAGGATAGAGGAGGCTGGTTTGACTGTGTCTGGGTGAAAGATTTGTTGTTGTGTAACAGCATTGGAGATTTTAGGTCATGTGGTGTGCAAGAAGGGTAGGATTATGGCAAGGAAGAAGGTTACTAAAATTCAAGCATGACCAAAACCAAAGAATACCACCAAAGTCTGGGGATTCTTAGGTGTTTGTGTCTATATGAGGATGTTTATAAAGGACTTTTCTTTATTGGAGGCTACTTTAAGGAAGTTGACCAGGAAGGATTCTGATTGGAAGTGGGATGATGATTGTAAAGAGGCTTTTGTGAAGTTGAAGAAGGTGGTAGGGGAGGATATTGTGTTGGTTCTGGGAAGATTTATTTAGTTATTGACTCAAATTATATTGCTGCTGGTGCTGTTCTGTCTCAGGAGGATAAAGATGGGAAGGTCAGGAGAGTTAGGTATGAATCTGTGGTGTTTAATGAGATGGAATACAGCTATTCTCAGCCAAAGTTGGAGCTCTGTGGTGTGGCCAAAATCTTAAAGAAGTTTCAGACTGTTTTGTGGGTGCAGAATTTTGAGCTGCAGGTAGATGCTAAATCTTTGGTGCAGATGATCAACACTCCTAGTCTTCCAAATGTTCCTATGACTAGGTGAGTTGCATTTATCCAGCATTTCTCTTTTGACTTGGAACATAAGCCAGGAAAAACTTTCACGATGCCAGATGGATCCTCAAGAAGATCACCAACAGATGAAGATTCAGAATCAGAAGAGTATGATGAATATTTTCCAGTGGTTAGGGCCAGAATAAGAGGTGCTGAAGATTCTTCAACCCTCCCCCATGAGGTTAAACTTTCTGGATCTGATCTTGATTCTGGTGATCAGGATGTTTTTATTGATGAAGAAGGGGCTTTTTTTTGGGATGGCTCAAATTTAGAAAATGGTGTTTTTGTTGGTACACTGGATTCTCTAAAAATTCATTGGAAAGAGAAGGATGTGCCAAAATTTATATATTGGTGTCCTGGATGGGCAGGTCAATTGGCCATGTGCATACTGGTGAATTTGATGACAGGGTTGTGTCCTTGAATGTTATTTTTTTGGATTTTGAAGACAAGACCTGGGGTCAGTCTGGGTTTTATTTTCTTATGGTGGAATATCTGTTGACCTTGGAGAGGCCAGATAGTTGTGATGATGATACTTAGATAGCAATCAAGAAGAATAGTCCTGGTTTTTATGTGTCAGGAAGAAAGTTAATGAGGAGGAGGAATCCAAATCTGAAATTTGTGGTGGCTCAGAAGAAGAGTCAAGAGGTGGTGTTGAAGTATTTTAATGAAGAACTTGGTCATGGAGGCTTTGAGGAGACTTATAGAAGATTAGCAGAAAGATTTTGGTGGCCTGGTATGAAGTTGGATTTGCAGGTTTGAGTCCAATCTTTTGAAGAGTGTAAAAGAAGAAGTCATTTGAAACCAAAGGAAATTGTTCATGCTACTGTTGAATCAACTGTGTTTGGAAGAGTCAGTTTGGATGTGGTGCACATTAAGAGGAAAGGTATAAATATTTTATTGTGGCCAGGGATGATTTATCTATTTGAATTGAGGCAGTGCCTCTTGTTAACTTGACTGCCAAGAATGTGGCAGAGTTTTTGAAGAAAGAGTGGATTTATAGGTATGGGCTGATGAAATTTGTCACTGTTGATGGAGAGCCAGAGTTCGGAGCTGAATTAAAAGAAGCTGTTACTATTTTTGGGTCCAAGGTCAGAGTGGCTACTCCTTCTTATCCTGAAGCTGAAGGCATGGTCAAGAGAGGGCATCAAGTTTTGAAAGATGGTTTGGTTAAGATGTGTGGGGATAGTTCTGAAAAGTGGAGGCATTATTTACCTTTGGTTTTGTTTGCTTACAGAATTACTGTCAAGTGGACTATTGGATATTCACCTTATGAACTTAATTTTAGTCATAAGGCAGTTTAACCAGTAGATTTGGAGGCGATTTCATATTTGGGAATTGATTGGGATGAAGTTTGTTCAACTGAAGATTTTTTATGTGCCAGAATGAAGAAGCTTGAAGCAAAAGAGGAATTTCATGAAAAATCCTAGGAAGGGATGATTAAGATCAAGAATAAGTCAGTTAGATATTGGGATAAGAGGCTGGCTCACAGGCTGAGGGGTTCTTTAAAGCCTGGGTGGTTGGTATTGCTGTATAATAGGAGTTTGAAGAGTTAGTGGGGCAAGATGTTCTCTGAAAGGTGGAATGGTCCCTATAGAGTCATATCTCAACTCTTAGGTGGATAATATCAATTGGAGTAATTGGATGGGGAAGTCTTGAAGAAGAGAGTCACTTCTGACCAGGTGAAGAGGTTTGATCCTAAAGACACAAGAAGGGAAAAAGACTAACTCTTCAATGAGGATAGACTATGAATCATTCTTTTTATTGGAATGTTTTGTTGGTGATTCTGTGCATCTGTTGTATTGGAAACTTTTTTGTTAGATGGTACCCAGGGGGGCATATGGATTATATTTTGACAAGTGTGGGGGTAACTGATGGGCTGGCTTCTCTGTATAACAGTTACCCCAGATTTTCTGTTTCCAACCCCTTCTCTTAATTTAGTTTAACCCTAGTGTTTCTCTACTTTAACAGGTCTTCAGTCCTCTATGACTTTAAACTGGATTTCTGTTGTCTTTAAGCGCTTGTCTTATCCCTGGTGGTTTTTGTATTTATTTGTTGAATTGTGAGGTGGAAGTTTTTCAGTCAGAAGGTACCAAGGGGGAAGGGGCTTCTAGATTATGCATTGGAAAGTGTTGGGGTAACTGATGGGCTGGAAGCTCTGTGTAAAAGTTACCCCAGAATTTCCGTTTCAAACTCTTGGTTTTATTTAGTTGAATCCTATTTATCTGCTTTTATTCAGCTTTTTAGTACTCTATGACTTTAAACTGGAGTGGATTGGTTCTTAATTCTTGGTTCTTTCTTGGTGGTGGATCACTGCTTGTCTCCCGTCATTTTTACTTATTGGAGGGAGCCCACCAAGTGATCTTTTCTTTGGACCTTGATTTGCTTCTGTGATCTATTTTGATGGAATGGAATTGTAGTGGTTCTAGATTTAATTATATTTTTTCTATTTTTCGTTTATTTTTTTAGTGAGGGTTACTATATAAAATAAAAAATATATTTGGGTGTACCAAATCAGGGTCGCCTGGATGTGGGCAAGCATTGGTGGGGAACAGCTCTTCAATGGGCCAAGCAATACTATTTCTCTTTTTCATTATTATTTATTTTATTTATTTTTCATTTTTGGTATTATTTATATTTTATTTCAGCTCAAGTTATTCAAATCTTTAAAATTTCTTAAAGGTGTATCCACATCATGGTGCACTTGGATGTGGGTAAGGTATCATGGGATCAGCTCATCAATTGTATGGGGGATACCAATTGTAATTATTATTTATTTTATTTTATTATTATTCATTTCATTTTATTTTCTCAGCTCTCATATTTTTTTTGGTAATTTTAATTCTTTTCAAGTTTTTTTAGTATGTTAGTAGTTATAGGTAGTAATTATTAAAAAAATGGAATTTCTAATTATTATTTGTTTTTATTTATTTAGTTATTTATTTTGTTTTCTGTTTTCAATAATTTAATTTTGGGAAGAAGAATCTTTTGGAAGTTGTCTAGGATTGTGTTGACATTTTTTTTGTTAGGGTTGGTGGATGAACTGTGTTCTTTAAAGTGAATTCCGCTGTAAAGATAGTATGGGTTGAAATGGTCTGGAACCATTTTGAAAGGTGGTTTGTGGGAGGAAGCAGAAGAGGCTAGAATATAATGTTGGAAGGTGTTCTTTATGATTCTTGAAATCTTCCAGTGGCCATCCAGAAGTTGCTATCTCAGGGTCTTTTCAAACTCATCCAATGGTCCATGAAGAGCAAAAGCCTTTAGTATGTTCAAACAAATGATGCTTAGGTTTTATTTCATATCCTCATAATCCAGGGTTAAAGAAGTTTAAAGTGTTTGGCCAACTCCAATAGTAGCTTCTGGAGGAGGGGTTCCACCTAAACAAGAAGAATTTATCTCAGATGTTGTTTTATGTTGATGAAAATGGATCAAATATTATGGTACTTACAGATGGGAAGTTCTTCAAAATTGTAGGCTGCAGGGGTTTGGACTTCTAAAGTAATGTAAAGGTGTGTGTTTGGAGGATCAGGCAGATATAAATATGGGTTGTCTTAATTTTCTTCCATTGGGTGCTGAGAAGGTGTACTGGTATGGATCTATTCCTGGGGCCTAGCTGGAGTAGGAAAGTTGTTTTCTGTGTTTTTGTTGTTATTGATATCCTGCTCAGTTGGACTGGTTTCTGGTTCTGGAGAACGAATTTTGTTGTATAATGGGGCAGGTGAAGGTGATTTAGGGACCAACTTTTGTCTTCTGGAGGAATTCCTTGAAGAAAATGAACTGTCAGAAGAATAGTCGGCAGGCAGAGGAGAGTTGTAGTTTCTGCTTCTGGATGTAGAAAGTGATTTTGGGGTTGGAGAAAATTTGGGAGCTCTTGTTTCTTCTTGTGGAGCTCTAGCAGGTCATCTAGAAGTTTAGGAATTTTTTTTGTTATTGGACCTTAAAATTTTTGTCTGAATTGCTCTGGGAGCACTAGGAGGTTGTTGTGTAGAAGTGTTGTTGTTTTTTGGATGATTTTGGCTGTTTTCTGGTTGATTTCAGAAGTTTTGAGCCTGATTTTTTCTTCTTAGAAGGGCGGGGAAGCCATCCAGACATGGTCTAGAAGCCTAGGAGTTTATTTTGAAGTATTTGGAGCTGAAATTGAATAGACTAAGGCAGAATTCTGGGCAGATAAATCTGGCCTTTTTGAGAGAGTTCAGGGGACTGATTTTCTGGATCTTCTGGAAGGAGCTGAAGATAAAGAAGAAGAGACTGGACCCAGCTCTGGAGATGTAGTAGGGGATCTGGAAATTTTTTTGTGAGAAGGTGAAGGTGGAGAAATAGGGTAGTTGGTGTCTCCATCACATCTTTTCTTTTTCGATTTACAAGAGCCACAAGCCCTGTTATATAGTTTGGCTTCTAGAGTTGGTAGAGTGAAAGTGCATGGTCTGCACATGTGGATGCACTGTTTGCAAGCATAGGCCTTGGGAGCAGTGCAGCAGGGAAGAGTTGATGGGTCAAAAGTAGGAAATCTAAGGTTTTTGATGATCTGTGGTGGAATAGGAATAAAAAAAAAGAGAAAGAGATGAGAAGGAATTTTTTTTCAGTGATGGGTAGAAGATGAAGTGGATGTTGAAGTTCAACATGTTGAATAGAGGTGTATATGCAGAATTCCATCAAGACTTTAAACTGAAAAATGGTTATGCAGTCCATCAAGACTTTAAGCTGAAAAATGTTCCTACAGTCCCCCAAGACTATAAACTGAGGAATGAGTATTTTTTTTGCTTTTGATTTTGAAGATTGACAGAGGGTTTCCACAGGGGAAGCCTCTTAATTTAGCAAAGGCAAGTTTGGGGGTAATTGATGGGCTGGAAGCTCTATACACAATTACCCCAAAATTTTAGTTTTTTTTTCAGTGTCTTAATGTGGTTGATCTTTGGTTCTGGGTCTATGTTTTAGGATTTGAGCACCCAAGATTATAAACTGAGGGTTTTTATTTTGAGTCCCCCAAGACTATAAAATGATGATAGTCTCCCAAGACTTTAAACTGAGGGTTGTTTGGTGGCTACATCCTATAGAGGGTATGGTCATATTTTCTTTTCTAAAGCAAACTCAAGAGCCAAGTGTAACTGCAGAAGAGAGTCAAGAGAGGTGGAAAAATGTTCTTAATTGTCTTTGAGTTGTTGAATGAGGTTCTTTCTCTTTTCAATCACCGCAAAAAATTAAGTGGAACCTGCTAGCAGATGCAAATCCCTATATTCAGTTTTTATTTGAGAGTAAATTTTATTTTATTTTGTGTGAGCTAGTGTGCTCAATTTTCAGTGCATAGTATTTCCAGAAGAATTACAGCTGAGCTGAAATTCAGTTAAGTCAAAGATAGGGATTGGCACCTGAAATTAGGTGCCCATGTTTTTTTTCTGGTGAGTGTCTTGTTTGTCCTTGGCAGGTTTTGATTGGTAGTAAGAGAGGAGGAGTTGTTTCTGTTTTTGGGTGTGATTTTGGAATCTGTTTTTGATAAGAGATGTTGGATTTGGAGGTGGTGTTTCAATGGTCCCTACATTTTTATCATCATCAATGTCTGGTGGAGGAGAGGCTGAAAAGAACGGTCAGTCTAGTTTGGTTTAGAGTGAAGGAAGCTTACCATCTTTTGAATCAGGGTGATGAGAGGCTGTTGGAGCCACAGGTTTTTTATGGATGGGTGTAGTTTGTTGATTATTTTTGGAATGATAATGAAGGTCCTGGATCTTCTGGTGGAAGAGGATGGGCAAGATTGAGTGGAGGAAGAAGCTGAAGAGGAGGATAATGGTCCAGGTCTGTGGCATTGGTTCTTTCTGCAGTGACAAGAATCACAAGAAGTCTTGTAGAGGGGAAGAGCTCCAGTCATTTAACAGATGAGTTTGTTGTCAATGCAGTACTGGAAGGGGCCCAGGTCAGAGGCAGGTATGGAGAGGTGTTTGAAAATGGTTGTTAGTGGATGAAAAATGGGGAAATCGTTGACTAGAGGGAGGATGTGGTCATCCAAATCTGGGTAGGCTTTGGAGTGTGTATTTGGGGGTATTTGGTATGTAGGGTATAGTTGGGGTTATGGTGTTTTATTGGTATTTTGTTAGATGTTAGATGATTAGTTGTGTTTTTGGAGGCTTAAGCTAGGGTCACTTATTATCTCTCAGCTTAATGCCTTTTTTTATCTTCATTGTGGTATGCTTTGTGCATGATTAGCTTTTTTTAAGTGTGATTACCATTGTTTTTTGTTTTAGAGGGTGTTTATGGGTTTTTTGGGCATTTAAAGGCTTAAAAGTGGCTGCCTGCCTCTAAGCAGCCACCCTGCCTGTGCATGTGGAATTTCCTAAAGGCACTTTTATGCATTTAGGAAGGTGGGAAAGCTAGATTTGGCTGGGAAATGGCCAGGGTGGTCTGTGTGTGAGAAAGGGAAGTAAGACTAGAAAGAAAAAGAAAGTAAAAAGGGATTTCTAATTTATCATCAACCATCTGGTATATCTGGAATCTCAATGCTTCACTCTTTTTTGTGTGCTTTTTGGCATCTTTTGGCAGGGTTGTGAAAAGGTTAGTTCTTACTTTACCTCAGCTCTTGTCATTGTTTCTCTGGTATAGTCTTGCAAGCTATATCAAGTATCTTTCTGTCTCTGGTGTAGCTTTACAACCTAAATCAAGTACCTTGCTTTCTCTGGTGTGGACATTGGTCAACATTTCAGTTCTTTGGTGTGGTAGTCTGTCTGGGGACTACTTCCTTGACTGATCAGGCAGTCAAGTGTGTTGGAAAGGGGTTTTAGCAATCAAGAATCAATTTACTTTAGCAGGTAAATCTCACTTTATTTTTCTAAAGGGAAAGGGGATTTTCTCTCTGGTTTTTCTCCAACTCCATTGGTTAAGGCCTATATCTAGCACTTTAGGATTATCTACACTGGAAAAAAAGCACAGATTTGCATCTATTATTGTTTCTTCCTCATTTAACTTCTTTTCTTTAAACACGTAATAGAAGGAAAATTATTATTATATTATTTTTTCTAAGTATAGACTTTAATTTAAAAATTTCAATTTTAAACTAATGTGGGAAGTAACTATTACCAGTACTTCTTATTAGTGATACTTAATTTTTACCCTCACTGAAAAAACTTGGTTCTGATTTTTTTAATTTTTTTGTACTATCTTATCAAGCACAGAGATCGGCAGGAGAAAGAATAGTAGAAAATTAATTCAAAACAAAACAGAGATGAACTATTGAACTTACCTGTAAAATATAAAGGAGAATTAGTAAGGGAGGGCATTGAGTGAGAGGAAGGTAATTGCTGAATCTTTTGATAATTAAATATAATTGGCTACTAATGGGAGGATAGGAGAGGATAGGAGTAAAAAGAAGTGTGAAAATTAGATTTTAGTTTTATAAACAGTTTTTAAAAAGTATGCAATCACAAAACCTCTTACTAAGAAGTGTTATTTTTTGGCTTTAAATATCTTTTTTGTCTCATTCAAAAAACTAAAAAAAATACACAAAAATCTGGCTTTTTAAAACAGCAGTAAGCCCTGTGATGGGAGGCTCAGGGCATAATTTTCTTGGTTTTAAAAAGTGTTAGTAAAATGTCTAAATAAGGCTCTGGAAGATGAAAATTGCATGAAGAACAATAGAGCATGCTAAAAGACATCCCCCAGGCTCATTTTTCAAAGGTTACATAAAGGAGAATCAATTATTTAAAGATATGGCAAGAAGAATTTGTATTTGGGAAAGAAAAATCACCTTGCAGAAATAAAACACTACCCACACAATGGGTATTCAAACTGAAAAATAGATTAATATAGAAATTTCATAAAATACAATTAAATACTTGTAAACTCTTTCATTAAACATATCTTTTTTATCTTTGAAATTAATATTTATATTAGAGACAAGAAATAAAGTTTTTATGCACTACCTGCTGTTTTAAGGGCATATTTGCATACATAAATTGTAAGTGATGTGCAGGTAACCATACCACAAAAATGTACCACTTTCTGAAGAATAAAATTGCTATTAAATGAATAATAAATTTTACAAGGAAGCAAAGCAGAAATTTTCAGTAAATCTATTTTTCAGAAATTTCACTTATCTAACTTATGATCCAAGTGTTTATTGATATGAAAAAGGTTGGATGTATCTTAAATCTGGATAAATTTTCAAGATAAATTATTTATGGTCTCATTAAAAAAAATTCTCAATAGGCTCTACAGCAATATTAAGGCTATATTTTAGATAATTTGGAAAGGAGAGATAAAAAAAATTAGAGGTTGGATATTGGAATTTCAATTGTGATTTATTCCATCTTAACCAAAACTTACATTGTGATAAAATTATTGCATCCACAAAATTCTCTTAATTATGTCTGAAAAGACTAGTCACATCAAATGACAATGAAGAAATACCCAATAGAGTTTCTGCTGGTTACTTATAAGTTATATGAGATTTTAAATATCTTTCCAATGCAATATAGCTTGACCTATTGTAAATTTTCAGAAATTTTTGAAAATTCTTGAAATTACCAAAAAAAAGTGTTTGAAATTGTTTTAAAAAATGATTTAACTTCCTGAATGGCCCTAATTTCAAATGTCTTGTAAACTTTCAAAAACAGGACCAATATACACCACAAAAATTTACCTGTAACCTTCTAGCAGGTTTCAAATGCATCAATTCATTTTTGATTCAAGAATAACTGAGATTTGATGACATAAAAGCTAAAAATCTCAACTTTCAGTGTGTGGTCTTCTCAGAAGATTTACAGTTGAACTAAAACTGAATCAAATCAAATATAGGGATTGGCACCTGCTATCAGGTGCACATATTTTTTCAGATGATATTATTTGAATTTTTCCAAATAGAAGGGTGGAGATGAAATTTCTAAATATGTGTGTGCTTTTATTACCCTATTTTTAAGATTTCTAAATCTTCTAGTCTCATCAAAACAAGCAACCTTTGAAACTTCTCTGGATTACTTGAAATTAATGGTGCTAAATAGGAAAAACTAAACAGATTTTTTGGTTGAAATTTGTCTTAGATGATATCAGGGTGGCTAGTGGTATGGTATGTATTTTAACCCTGAATGTATAGATTTTATTCACAAGAATTAGATTTTTAAATTTATATTTACTATTGTTGCAAGAAATTTTTTTATCTATGTAGGAAAAAAATATGAATGGAATTTGATGTTTTACTTACTTAGTAATGAATGTAGATAGAATGTAACAATACTAAAAAAGATATATTTTCCACTAAACCAATCCCCTTGATTTACAAGAAAAATTGCATGCTAGTACATAGAGTAGTTCTTCCACAAGAACTAAGACCAAACTAAAAAAAGTATCAAAACAGTATTTCAAACAATTAAATACAGTAAAATGAAAATTCTAAGACAGGATATTATTTATCCATAAATTTAATTTATAATAGAATAATGACCATATTTTGTGTAAAACTAGATCCATATTATTCAACCTGATTAAAATTACCACTTTTATAAAGTACTAAAGATTGTAAACTCCCACCCCAGAGCTAATTACTATTGTGGCAGTCTAAAGTTTATTAAGGCAATTAAGTTTATTATAAAAGTATTTTTGAGGAATGGGTACTGATATTGGAAAGGCCAATCTAATTTTAAAATGGTTATATTAAAGAATTTGAGTATTAAAAGTGGTTTAAAAAGGATAAATTTAACAAGTCAAGATATAACAAATAATTACCAGACAGGAAATGCAATTAAAGGTTTAAAAGTGCATGTAAGTTAAATTCAGGAGTCTAAAGAGACTTTGGGTATTTTTGTGGAATTGTTTCTATTTTCATAAAATTTTTAATAATTTCATAAAGTATTTTTGGTTATTTTAAATTTTTCATAATTTACTTAACTTTAATAACTTTTTAATAGGTGATTGGGGCTGCGCAGATTAGAAAATGGGAATAAATTATAAAGGAGAAGTAGCTCTATATGCTATAATTTTTCTAGATTTTTTATTGATATTTTAAAAGTTCTAATTGAGCCCAGAAGTCTGTAAAAGCTCTGGAATGCTCTGGGTGATCTTTTTACAAACTCCGGAATGCTCAGGGCAAGCTCTCTACAAACTCCAGTGATCTCTGGAAAAGCTCCAGAAAGCTCCAGTTAGTAAAAGTAGGGCACATGACATACTATGCATATAAATTTTTCAGACTTGAAGATAGACAGTAACAGACAACTTAACAACCAACAACAAAAATGCATATTATAACATTTATTATAATTTTTCATAACATATTATAAAATTTGTAATACCCTTGTAAATATAACACTTTTAAATAACAATTTATTAATTTCACTCATCATCATATATATTAGCTTATAGGGTACCATATTAAATGTCTCAACACCAGGGATCTGATTTTAATAACTAAATCTTATAAAAATAAAAGCTTCATAAAAACATATTTTTCAATCATTTAAATAACTTTTCTTAATACAGCTTCACTGTTGTGTTTCTCAATCTCATTATAAAGAACACTTATTCAACATCTCAACACATTTATTAACAAATATGTTATTAGTCATTTCATATCAAATAGAGGCTATAGCTTACTTAGTTGTGAACTCTTAATATATATAAAGGGACAGGGTTTTCTTTAGTTTATCCAACTCCCTTGGATTCTGCTTACAGAAAGGAAACTGTAAGAGCATTTCTACATTGGTGGCGCCCAAGGTGGTGTTTTGAATTCTCTAGATTTTATTCAATCTTACTTGGTATCAGGACTTTCTTAGCCTGAAAGAGGCTTATTAAACAAAGTCTTATCTTATTTTTTAATTGTTTTATCTTATAATTTTGGGATGTCCTCTGCTTCTGGATCTGGTGTTTCTCTTCTTATGGTGTGGCACACATCTCACAAAGTCACAGAATAAACCTCAGGAGTGCAGCAAAATGCTCAATTTTCTAAAGCGCAAGAATGTGGTTTCTAAGAAAGATGGTTACAGAAGCGCAACAAAGATGTCTTCAAAAGAGCAGGGAAAGATAGACTCTCCATGCACACTTTTTTAGGGATAGTATAGATATACAAGAAGTGAAAAATGGAGAAAACGCAGAAGTGTACAATGGACTATAAGGCAGGAGAATAGTATGTATTTAAATATTCTAAAACCAGAACTAAAAGCACAGTATAGATTAATGAGTATTCAGAAATAAGCAAGGGTATGAGTTTCACACTTAGAGATACGTCAAAATATTTTAATGTAAACTATAAACACACAATAGAAGTAGAAACCTTGATAGGGAAAGGTAGCACTAGAAGAACGAGTGGGTTGGTTATCAGCCCTCAATTAATAGAAGATAGAAAGTAAGACTTGAAGAAGGGGTACTTGCTTAGCACAAAGGACTTCACAATTAGTGGATACTTACACAGCAAGCATGAGTTATTATAATAGGTAGGAGAGGCGGTTCAGTACCTATTATATAGTTAGTAATCTCAAGGAGTATAGGGTATGTATGGAAAGGTGAAGTATTGAACGCTAATAGTAGAGTTACAATAACGGTTCAAGGGCTATTAGGACAAGGATTTAAGCTAACCACTTTACATAGATAATTGAAATATCTAGATACCGTTTGATAATCTTAGATTAGCATTGAACTTGTGTAGGAGAACCCGTAGGGAAATGAAACATAGGGAAAAAGTTCTGAATATAAAATACATATAAAAAGGAAACTCACTTTTATAAAAGTGGGTGAGAATAAATAGAAATAGATATTTTTGATATAGACAAAAGAGAAACAGATATGTTTTTATTTTTTGTACATAACAGGTGTGCATACCAGAAGTAGCGCTGTAGAGTTATATTTCTGCTATAATAAGGATAGTATTAGATAGAGTTCTTCAAGAGGTAGTGACTGAGAATAGGTCTAGCCAGCAGATAGATTACTTATATTAAAATATATTACTTTTTCTTAAATATCTACAGAGTTTTTTCTATTTTCTTTTCCACAAAATATAGATAACCACACTTACAATACGTTCTTTCACTGTCTTTAAATATTATAATGGCAGGAGTTTATTTTAAAATTATTTTTAGAGAGAAGAACCAGCCCATATCAGATTTTGTCTATAGCATAGTATTATAGAACTTTTCTTTCCACATTGGCTCTTCAGCCAGGATTGTTTTTTGGGATGGGCTCAAGTTTAATGGGGAAGAAGTTAAATGTTTCTAAAATCACTATGAAGCTCTGCTTCTGTTGATGGGGCTTCAACTTTGGACATATTGAAGCAGAATAGGTTCTTTATTGTGGACAGAGAGATGGAAATGGAGGTCATTTATATTGATGGTTATAAAAGATGGGACTGGTTGAAATTGTCAAAGGAGATGATTTATAGATGGGGAGTCAAGTATACTATGGTGGACCTTAACAATATTTTTCAGTGATTAGCAAGAAAAAGCTGGAGTTTCAACTATAGTGGACTTCAAAACGTTATGTAGGCAGTTTGATGAAGTGGTTGAATATTTGATTCTGGTGGAGGAAATAGGCCATGAAAATCAGGAAAAGAATTTTTTTTGGTCATCATTAAGCAGGGATATCAGAATGTATTTGTTGAAGGAGCTGTCTAGAAGGAACTTGATGAAGGAATTACCAAATGGAGAACAGAGACTACCTGCTCTGGAGGTCATCAAAGAAATAATTCAGGAGTATTTAAAATTAATGGGTTTGGACAAGTATCAGGAGTCCTGCACTCAATATGTTAGAAAGGTTAGTGAAGTTTTGGCCAAAAACAATGATATTATTGTTAAGGCTCAAGAGGCAAAGAAGGCTCAGTTGGGTCAGCCTGTTGCTAAGGTTGAGGGGGATTTTGATAATAAAATGGTGGATCATTTAGCTGACATAACTAAGCAGACCAAAATTTTTGTTCCAGAAACTCAGAAGGCCAACAGAGCGCTTCTGGCTTCAACTTCAACTTCTTCTTCTTATCAATCTAGGTTTTATGAGAGGAGGAACTATGGCTTTAATGGAAATGGTGGTAGTAATGGTAATTGTAATGGTGGAAATGGTTATAGAGGTGGTTATGGAAAATGTAGGGTGTGCTCCTATTTTAATAAGAGGGGGCACAAGGCAGCAGATTGTTACTTCCTGGATAAGGACTTGCAGGCTGGTAGAGTAAAATTTGATGGAAAGGTTTACAAATTCCCTGCTGGATCTTTCATTAAACCCAGTGACAGGAAAGCACTTTTGGATTTATTTAGGATGAATTTGATGGCTGAAAGGAGAGCCAGATTTGAAGAATTAACCAATGATGATGAAAATACTAAAGGTGGTAAAAAAATTGTGGTACTGATGGTGTAAAATTAGATAAGGGTAAAAAAAGGAGGTCAGTAAGGCCACTCTTACATCTTCATTTTGTGTAATAGTGTTGGGAATGGTTGCTAGAGTGGATGGAAACTGTATGATTGGTGAATATGATGTTAATGCTGCTAGAAAATCAGCTTCTACTAAAGCTAAAAGTAGCATTAAGAGGCAACTTAAGGATACACAGTGAAAGGCTGAAATTAAAAATATTGAGAAGAAACCTTACTCTAAGGACAAAATTTATAAAATGCAGAAGGGAATGGTGGACATGGGGCCTTGCAGTTATGGAAAATTTGATTTAAAGAGTGAGCCTATGCCTGTGGAAGAAGAATCTGATTATGAGGAAGATTTACCAATAGTGTCTCTTCCCAGACTAAGTTCTGCTGTTCCAACTCATATGGAAGGGATAAGGAGAACAAGTAATGGATCTGGATTGGTGAATGAAGCTGGAGATGGAGCTAGAGTTATTGTAGATGAAGATGTTATTATGGGGGGCTAAAATGGCAATGTGGGTCATCAATAGGTGCCCAGGGAAAAGGTTATAAAATCAAAAATTAAATATTAAAGGTGAAAGTATAGTCTAGTATATAAGTATGATATAACAGTATTTATTTATGGTCCTACTACTTATTAATAAATGATTTAGTGATTAAACCTCAGGGGAAGACTAATAAAATAGCTATACTCAAGTAAAACTCACAATACTTGGATTTAAATGCGTGCTAGTGGTGGAAAATAGACAAATAGAATATAGTTTTAGCTTATATAATGATAATATCAACTTATAAAAGGCTTTATAATATATTTCTAAATGTTATTAATTGTATTGAAGTGTTTTTTTGAATTGTAGTAAGTGAATGATGATAAATAACCGTCAAAATCCCTCCTTACTTATACCCAAATCCTCTGGAGTGCACAGACCTTCAATCCAGATGATGTCACTGCTATCCCCAGCAATCAAAGCACTGTGAGGGCCCATCACCTCCCCATGGCTTCCACTTCAAGCAGATTCAACACCCAGACCTCCAGTAAGGACCCTCCATCACAATTAATGATAACACAGATCTATACCACAAATAGAAAATCCAGATAAAAGCAGATACCATAAAGAAACAGGTAAAATAAGTAATCAAAAAGTGATTTAATGCAACTCAAAGCATATAAAGGAAACAAATAAAATGTCCAAGCCCCCAATAACATCCCCAAGCATCCACAATAACCCAGAAATGACCTTCCAACCCATAAATCCGTGAATAACCATCCAAGGAAGTAAATTGAGTTGTCCAAACTGAGTGTATGAGCCTGATATAGATGTCTATGCTTCTGTAGGCTTTGTGAGTCCACTGATTTCGTCCATATGACCTAAAATAAGCAGAAAAACAAAGTTTATAGGCTATTAAGGGCTAAAACCCACTTATATACCTAAATATACGTAATACACTGCATATTTCACTGAATATGAGATTTATGTATACATATAAGCTTATGTATGTCAATAATTACTTCATATCACTTAAGATAAGTATATTATTACTCTATTAACACCTTAATAATTATTATGAGGCTATGGATAAGCTATTTAAACTACTATAATTTATATAATAGAATAATAATTATATATATATATAATATAATCATATATATTATTATTTTAACCTTATTTTTAAGATATAGGCTTAATTAACTTAAGGTTATCTTATTTTAAGCATAAGAAATACTCAGTCCTAGGGATATCTAGGCTGACAAAAGGCCAGTAGTATCTGGTCAAGAAAATTCTATGCAGATGGTTTTGGGTATATTAAATCAACTCCAGATTCCTTTATCTTTGGGGAAATTATTCACAATTAGTCTGGCCCTTGCAGAAAAGAAGAAGAAGCATCAGAGAAGGAGACAGGTATCTGTTAAAAGTTGGAATATATATGTGAAAATGCACAAACGTTTGGAGAGGAAATGGAAACTCATTTTTCTGCTCCAAAAGGGTATTTAATGGTGATGTTAAATGCTAAAGAGTTTAAGGCCATGGTGGATTCTGGGTCACAAATTAATCTAATTTCTTTAGAGTAAGCATCTATAATGGGTTTGCCAATTAAAACTGGTACTGGTGTTAATTTAAGAGGTATAGGTGGAAATGCTACTGAACCTATGGGTACAGTAGAGCATGTAAAGTTATGCATTGGTGGAACTGTTGGAAGAGTGTACTTTTATGCAGCGAGAGGATATGTAAAAAAGGTTCTTGGTGTGCCTTTTTTGATGGACTTTGAAGCAAGGATAGGTTATCAGAGTGGAATGGAACTTAGTTTAAAGATTTCTGGTGACAATATGAGAAGGCTTCATTTATGATTAGCGTCTCCAGGAGATGATGGCTGGAAAACAAGGTGTCAGCCAGGCTATACCAGGAGCCCAGTAAATGGTATGTTAATCTATTAGAGCTTAATGAGGGCGAAAAATTATGCATTTTATGTATATAAATTAATATTATATTGCATAATAAAATTAGATAACAATTGTATTATAATATAACTAAAATAAGGGTTATATTAAATAAATTATAGATACAATTAAAACTCATAAAATACTTTATATTTTATAAAATGTTGGCGCATTTTTCATTTATTTAATACTTATAAATTATTAATTAATTTATTAAATATATTATAGTTAAAAAATCAAAATATTAACTTATAATATAAATAAATAAATAAATAAAATTAAAGTATTAAATAAAACTTTTATATCATATGAATTATGAATATTGGGCACTTTTTTGACTCATAATTATGTCATTAAGGTATTAAATTAGTTAAAACATTTTATTTAATTAATTACTAATGTTGTATTCTAAAATTTAGTAATAAAATTAAATTAATAAATAGTTTTAACCTAATTTAATTCTTACACTAATAAAATGGGTTATATTAATTAATATCTTATGTTCCAGACTTAATTAATTAATTACACTAATTATTATATTAAAATAGTTTAATTTTTATGTTTCACTTAAAATGGGCTATTATAAAACATGTTATAAATTGAATTAGTTAATACTTCAAGTGTTTCAATCTTCTTTAATTACTCACTTATTTTAAAGATTTGTTTGGGGTTAAATTGGTGGATTTTTTGGGCTCTTACTTATTTATTTATTAATTGTTTTATATTTTTTCCCTTACAGCTTTGGTACACTTAATTTTAACTAATAATTATTTCTTATTTTATTTTTTATAGAATATAATTTTTGTGGCGCTTCAGAGGGCCCCTTGCCTATATAAGGGCCTTGGGAAACCCCCTGTAGCTCTATCACTTATTATTTACACTCAACTCAATACAATTTCAATTATCTTACGTTTATTTTATTTTTTATTAGTCTTATAAAATTTAAATTTAAAAGTAAATAAATATTCTACGGTTGCAATAGGTCTAATAATAATAATAGTGTTTACCACGCATTGAAAGTATCTACTCATTAAATAATTATTAAAATTTATTCAAACCTCACTGTCGTATAATGTCCCTAAAATCTACTCGTTGCCTCACCTTTTAAAATAATTAAACTATTTTATTATTTTATTTAATTCCCTTTTAGATTACGTTATTCCCCTTCTTCTAGATGACTGGCCAATACAAGGCCTGTTATTACCAAAATGTGACAGTGTTGTATGTGCACCAAGAAGAGGCAAATTAAAAGGTCAGCTTCTGGTGAATTTATAAAATATAAGTATGATTAACCTCATTTTTTGGGGTAGTAAGGGCTGATAGCTCCAATTTTTCAATCTCTCCTCAAGAAGAGATCCCGGATCGCAATAGGTCAGCTCACTTGAAGATAAATCAAATTGATTATCAATTATTTTCTGTTAATATTTTAGTTGAATGTCATTATGTGCTGGATTTTTCTATATGTTTACTATCTTTATCAAATTATTGTATAAATTTTAAAAAAGGTTCAAAGGGAAAGATGGGATATATTATTTTGGATAGAAATCAGAAAGGGAATTTGGTTAATTATGGTGATATTAGTGGTGGATTATTTCATTGCCTTTAGCAAGAGGATAAACTGCAATTATCACATCAAATTCAACAAAAAATCTTAGTATAATTAAATCACAAAAAAAATATTTGTGATGATTATATTTCTTTCCTCCAGCAAAATGTTAAACTGACAAATTTATTTACTGGTGATTTTATGATAGAAAATGAAAGAGAAAAAGATGTTGGAAAATTATATGATATATTAGACAAAGGAAAAAGGGGTGGTAGTGATAGAAATAAAAATATTAAAAATAAAAATTATGGTTCAAACTACTCTATTTCTGATACTGGATATGAAGCTGAAAAAAAATTATTATGACAATTTATATAATGGCAAAAATATAATGGATCAGGTATCTCAAGTAAAAGTGGACTTTGGTGTGGAAAAGTAAAGAAGGTAGCTAGTATAATTAGGCCAATTAACAAACCTCTACCAGATGAGTTAAATATGCCTTTGAGAATAACAAATTTGTTAAGAGATCTATATGACTGTCTTTTAGTCTAGAACCCACCTGATTTTTTTAAAACTTCCAGGATCAATTTCAAGAGATTAGAGGTTGTTAATTTTGGACATGAAGGATGTCTGTCAGGTGAAGAAAAAAGGTTGTTGTTGGATGTAATGGTTAAGGGGTAAAAGTCAATTGCAATTTAAGAAGAGGAGAGAGGGGTGTTAAAGCTTTCTTATGGGGAGCCTTACAAGATCCCAGTTTTTTTCCATGAACTATGGCAACAGAAGACAATTCCTATACCTGCCACTTTAAAGGAAGATTATTTTGAAGTCATTAACAAAAGATTTCAAACTAGAATATAAGAACAATCATCATAAATTTATTCAAGTCCAGTATTATGTATAAAAAACTTAATGGCAAGCTTAGGGTAGTTCATAATTTAAGTGAACTAAAAAGGGTTATGATAAAAGATGCAGGAATACTGCCTAGTTTGGAGGAATTTTTAGAAATTTTTTCAGGGAGAGTGTGTTATGTTTTGGGAGATATAATGGGGGGATATAGCAAAATAGAGTTAAATCTGGACTCTAGACCTCTTACAAAATTTGATACACCACTTGGAAAACTACAATTTACAAGATTACCCCAAAGAGTAACAAATTCAGTTGCATTATATCAATCTCAGATGGCTTGGATTCTAAAAGACGAAATTCCACAATATGCTGGTATATTGATTAATTATGGTAGAAAAAAAGGACCTTCAACATATTATGGTAATGAAGTACTGAAGGAGAATCCAGGGATACAAATATTTATCTGGGAATATGCCATTATTTTAGAGAGGATTTTTTTTGGATAGAAGATTCTGTTTTAACAATTTCACGTTCCAAATTATCATGTTGTGTGCCAGCTTTAAAAATCTTAGGTCATGTGGTATGTAGAGAGGATAGGATTATGTCAAAGAAGAAAGTAAATAAAATTCAGTCCTGGCCAAGACCCAAGAATACAACCAAATTCAGAGGGTTTTTAGGTGTGTGTGTTTATGTTAGAATGTTTATCAAGGATTTTTCTTCATTGACTGCTCCTTTGAAATGTTTTACTAGGAAGTATTCCAACTGGGAGTAGGATGAAGAGTGTGAAGGGCCTTTTGTCAGGTTTAATAAAATTAGTTGGAGAGGATATTATTCTGCACAAGTAAGATTATGGGAAAGATGCAGGCCCAATTTATTTAGAAAGAATTTAAGTCAGATTGCTTCTGAGGTGGTTATGTCTTAAATAGATAAAGCTGGTTATATTAGACCAGTCAGGTATGAATTTGTGGTTTTTACTGAGGTGTAATCAGGATATTCTAAACCTAAATTGGAGCTTTGTGGTGTGGTAAAAATATTAAAGAAATTTCAAAATATATTATGGGGAAAACACTTCAAATTACAAGTTGATGCTAAATCATCATTTCAAATAATCAATTCCCCAAGTTTACTGAATGTGCCCATGACTAGATGGGTAGATTTTATTCAGAATTTTTCTTTCAATTTAGTTCACAATCCTGGAAAGACATGTACTATGCCACATGGAATATCAAGAAGACCACCTACACAAGAGGATTCTGACTCAGAGGAATTTGATGAAGATATACCTGTAATTAAACCCAGTACAAAAGGTACTGAAGACTTTCCTTACCGTCCTCATGAGGTTTAACTGGAAGGATTTATATCCATGGATAGAGATGATGAATATCTCCACCATGAGGATAAACTGGAAAATAATAAAAATATGAAAAAGTATGTGGTTTGGGAGTTTGATGATGGTGTAGATAAATTAGGTTAAAAAGAGGTTGGAGATATGATGTATATGGATTAGGATGGTGAAATAGTGTGTGATAGTAAAACTTTGGTGAATTCTGTATATTTTGGCATTTCATAAAATATGGTTAAAGAGAGGTTGGGTGTTTACAAAAATTTGGTTAAAAGGAGATTGAACAAAGATGAAGATGATTATGCTAAAAAGTGTAAAAGGAAAAAAGAATAAAATGTTGTTGATAAGAGGTTGGCATGTTCAAAGATGGAAAATTAAATATATTTAATGATAAAAAGGCAAATTCTAGGATTAAAATTATTGGCTCATTTATGTGCAGGTGATTTAGGAGATAGGGAAGTGCCCATTGAAATAATATTAATGGATTTTTAAGATGATGTCTAGGGAGATACAGGATTTTATTTTAAAATGGTTAAATATTTATTAATGTTAGAAAAACCAGATAATTGTGATAATGATCAATGGGTGGCTATCAAAAGGAAGTCAACAGAATTATATCTATCTGGTAGAATATTAATGAGGAGGAGGTATCCAAATCCTCAAGTAGTTATTACTCAAAAGGAAGGGCAAGAAATAGTTCTGAAATCACTGCACAAAGATCTTGGCTATAGAAGAGTTGGTGAAACTTATACAAAAATTGAAGATAAATTTTGGTGGCCAGGAATGAATTTGAAAGTTAAAAAATGGGTTCAGTCATGTGAAGAATGTCAAAGGAGAAGTTATTTAAGGCCAAAGGAGCCTGGACATGCAACAGGTGAAAATACTCTTTTTGATAGAGTTACTTTACATGCTTTTCATATTAAGGAGGGGAGATATAAATATTTGATTTTAGCCAGAGATAATTTTTCTGGTTAGGTATAGAAAGCTCCTCTTATTAATTTGAATGCCAAGAACTTGGAAGATTTTTTTATGAAAAATTGGGTATATAGCTATGGAGTGATGAAGTTGGCAACGGTTGATGGAGGTCCTGAACTTGGGACAGAGTTTAGAAAAGAAATATCAAAAGCTGGATCAAAGTTAGGGTAGCGACCCCATATTATCCCAAAGCTGAAGGAATGGAAGAATCAAGGCATCAATTTATCAAGGATGCTTTAGTTAAAATGTGTGGATTGAATTCTGAAAAATGGAGGCACTATTTACCATTAGTTTTATTTTCTGAGACAATCACTTCCAAAAGGACAACTGTATATTTACCATAAGAACTAGTTTTTGGACAGAAAGCAGTTTTGCCAGTTTATTTAGAGGCTGAATCATATCTTGGAGTAGATTGGGATATGTTCAAAACTACTGAAGAATTATTATATGCAAGATTGGTTCAGTAATAAGAGAACAAAGAAAATCTAGAAATGGAATATTAAAAAATGATGAATATTAGGAATAAGTCAATTAGATATTGGGATAAGAGGTTAGATCATAGGTTAAGGAATCCTTTGAAAATTGGAGATATTGTCTTGGTGTATAATAGGAGTTTGGAAAGTCAGTGGGGAAGAATGTATGCAGATAGGTGGAATGGACCAGACAGAGTTAGAGAACAGGCACCTGGTGGTTCATATGTGTTAGAAGAGTTGAATGGAGTTTTTTTGAAAAAGAGGGTAGCTGCTGATAAATTCAATGCAGTTCTATCCTAGAGGCACAAGGTGTGCTGAGATATAAATCTGAAATAAGGATAAACTACCAACTATCTTTACAAAGAATAACTCTGAAATGAGGTTAAACAACCTGCCATTGTTAAGAAGATAACCTCGGAAATGAAGATAAAATACTTTATCATAGTTTAAAGAAGATTTACTCCACAAAAGAGTATAAACTAAAACAATAATTAAATTCAAATGTCTCAAATTTTATGGTGAAGAATTGTGTTTGACTGTATTTATTTTTGGTATAAGTGTTTACAGGGGAACTTTCTAATTTTAATATTGGTAAGTTTGGGGGTAGTTGATGGGCTGGCTGCTCTATACACAATTACCCTGCAATGTTTGCTACCATAGTTTCCCTGTTTGTAGTTGAATCCTGGCTTTGTTTTTGTTATATAGGAATTCCACTAAGACTATAAACTGGATCAACACTAGGTAAAATGATTACGCTGTTTTGAAGCTTAATTCAAGGATTTTTATATTTTATTTTAGATTTATGAAATTTTATTTTTGAATTTTTTTATGTTATAGTTTTATTTTATTTTCATTTTAAACTTATTAAAGTTAATTGTTTCAGAGATAATGATAACCGGTGGTCTTCAATCAATTTTAAAAATTGGAGGGAGCCCGCCCAGTGATCATTTCTATATTTTTTTATCATGACTTTCAAATTTTTTTAAAAAATCATTTTTGTTTATTTTCAATTTCTTTTCTTGTATATCCCACATCAAGATTCACTTTGATGTGAGTATTATGTCATGGGATGGCTCATAAACTGGCTGGGGGGCATCTTTATATATTTAATTTTTATTTTCAAATTTTAGGATATTTTATATATATATTTAATTATAATTTTTAAATATCAAAGCACCTTTAAAAAATAATTTTATTTAATTTAAATTTTCTAATTTATAATAGTGAATTTTCTATTTCAAAATTTTTCTACTTTACAATTTAATTAAGAAAAAAAACAAAAACAAATAATAAAATAAAAAATAAAATAAAATAATTTTTTTAACTTTAAATTTTCTTTATAATTTTAGTTTACTTCTTTTATATTATTTATTGCTATTTTTCTTACAGGAAACAGGGTCTAATGGAGTGTGATATCAGCTGAACTCTATATCAAGATATGCTGTTAGTCCTCCAAGACTATAAACTGGCTGATTTTCAAGAATTTTTCAAGACTTTTGTATTTATGTTTTTTTGGATCTGTTAGTCCTTCAAGACTTTAAACTGAATTCTTAAGAAGATTTTTGAATCTTGTTGGATCTTTTATTCCATCAAGACTTAAAACCGAATATTAAAGAAGAAAATTTCAAAAATATACAAGCAACACAATTTTTGGTCCACTATGACCTAAAACTAGAAATGAACTTTAGGTATCTTGTCAGCCAGGCTTCTAGACTTACCCAGTAAAATAATCAATTATTTACTGGGATGAAGCCATGCCCTTTTATCTCTTATATATTATTAATTATAATATATTTACTTTAAATTCACTTGTAATAAATTAACTAGTTACAAAAAAGTAAATTTAGTAAATAATTAAAATTGATATTAAATGTCCCTTATATTTTTATTTCCTAACACCATGCTCAATGAATGGTTGAAAGAAATAAAATTTGATGTTAAAATAAAATTTAATATTGAGATAAAAATTAAATAAAAATAAATATATACAAAAAAATGAAATCACTTATTTAAAGATGAAACTTACAGTTATTTTTAAATAAATGAATTTATTTTGACATATACAGTAAATACATATTTTAAAAACATTCTTTCTAGAACAATATTAATATTTGAAATAATTTTTCTGGAATTTTCTTTTCCTTCTCTCATACTCCTGTATATAGGATTTTAACTCCGTGCTTTGTCTCTCTTTTACCTATATAAGGCCTCCCCTTTCTGGTTGTTTTGAATCATATTTTACTTACTAATAATTTTATTATCCCAGTACTTCAATAAATTATTTATTAATATTTTTTATTGTTTTTAGAATTTACTAAAACTTAATTCTAAATCATAAGTTATAATAATAATTATGAAACATTTTACCTCTTTAAATTGAGTAATTAAAATAAAAGATAAATTCATATGTACTTTGACCTTGAAATATTCAAATCCACCTACCAATTCCATTATACCTCCATCAAAATCTTCTAGACCAAAAGGACTCCCTGGAACTTGAGGCCCTTTCCTAATTGTTGAAGGCGCATTGATATCTTGAATCTGGCAACCAAGGGACCATTAACAACAAGGAACTAGTAGTGACCAGTGGACAACAAAAATGACAAACATCATCAACTACGTGACTTATTTTTTTGCTGTGACCAGGAATCAAACCCCGTTCCAAATTTTAGGTTCATATATTGGCAATAGTCATATATATTTGTGGTAATTATATTGATTACTATCTGTGGGTAACTTTGCACATTTCATAGTTTATGTATATCTTTTTTACTCAGCACTCTGTAAGTGGCATTTATTTGCTAATTTTACAGGGGGAGGTGCCTGGTAACTAAAATATTTTTTTTCCTAGTTGACCAAGATAGAACTATATTGTTCTTATTCCTAGAATTAATATAAAAATTAAGTTAATTTTATTATATCTTTTTTTAATTATTCCAGTTGACCTCTAGTCCTGATAATTAGAATATTATCTTATTGATTCAGCTAAAAAATTTTCCTGGGAGTAAAATAATAGTATATAAAATTAATTGAATTAATTATATTAAAACTATTTTAGTTGACATTAAGTCCTGGTAGTTAAATTATTTCCGTCAAAGCTAAGTCCTGGTAAGAAGAATTTTTCAGTTGACACTTAGTCCTGATAATTATCAACATATATATTAGTAATTAATAAATTATTTTATTTTTCAGTTGATTTATTTTAAATCCTGGTAATAAAATATAGTTATCTTAATTTAATTAATAAAAATTGTGATTATTATTTAAGTTGATGTTTTGTCCTGATAAACATTATATTTTCATTATTCCAGTTTATTAACAAATCCTGATAATTGATTATATACTAGAAATATTTTTTTCTCTTTTATTTTTCTATAAACAAAGTAAGATAATAACTGATCAAATTTTAATATTTCTTTCTCTCAGTTCAGGTTATTTACAACAATGACTGATCAAAGTGCTTCTGCTGGCCGTGATGAGGAACTAGATTTGGTTGATTATGATGAAGCTTCTGTAAATTCTCCTTTGACTACAAAACTTACTCAAATTAATCATTAACTGGACCAATCAGGATGTTGAAATGCAAGAAATAGAGTTAAAAGTGGAGACAGCTGCTCTGGATCAAAAGTCTTCAATCAACCCCCCAGAAGTGCTTCCAAAATAATTCAAAATAAAAAAGATGCCCTTGAATCAGAAAGTCAGCAATCTCTCCACTAAAATCAAGGAGTTGAGGTCAGAAAATATCCAACTCAGGTCAAAATTATAGTATCTAGAAGAAAAGGTAATAAACATAGAGTGCTTTCTTCAAGAGAAGAGGAAACCTCCTCCTGTGCCAAAAGCCCTTCCACAATTGGCCCCTGAACAACAGGAAAAGGTGGAAGTTTTGAAATGGAAATGTGAATGGCTAAACACCCATTGAGAATATCTACAGGCCCAAAAACAACAACAACAACAACAACAAGCACCTCAGGAAGGTCCTTCAAGAACTCATCAGTTCAACCCATCACCTCCTCACCCCTACCAAGGAGGAAGAAAGAGGAAGAAAGAGGAAGAATAATCACATTCAGTTTTTTTACAAAGCCATGGTAAGCCTCTCTATTGAATCGCAAGTACCTTTTCTAGTTACTGATTCAGTTCTATCAGGTAATTCTGGAAGAGGGGATAAGACCTTGAGACCAGTAGAGACTGAATGTAGTAGACAATTTGCTCAATATTCTAATGTAACTAATCCTTTGATATTAATTGCCACTTCAATGATGAATCCTGATATGGCTATTATTGATGAAACACTTGTTCCTGAATTTTATCATAATCTAGAAAGTTATTCTGTTTCTCTATTGAGAAATACTCCAGATGAAGCTATCATTAATGATGAATATTTGAGGGATATTATTGCTAAACAAAATCATATAATGAACAACATTAAATTGACTCAGAAATTTAATAGTTTGTTAACTGAAAAAGGGTATCAAGCATTGAGGAGTGAACTACAAAGAGTTTCTGATGATTTGTTTAACTACAAAGTAACTCATGAAAAGAAAGTTGCTTTGTGGCAAAATATCATGAATGATTTGTCTAAATTAAAATATACTGTGTCTATCCATTTCCAGGAGCTAGAGGGAAATAAGTCAAACTTAAAGAGATTAGGTGACCATTATTCATCTCTTCAAAATAAGAACCAGTTATCTTTTGAAACCATCAATGAGGGTTTATTGAGTATTCCAAGAATAAAAACTAGGCTAACAACCATTGAAGAGAGATTTAATTCATTTTTACATGATCAAAAAATTTCTGAAATTTCTTTGAAATAATCTGTAGCACAGGATACCCCAATTTTACCTGTCCCTAGTTCATCTAAAGTAAAATTAGTTCCAGAAATACCTGTTGATATCACTGAGTTTTCATCAAAAATTGATGATTTACCTGGTTCATCTACAGAAGGATTAAACAATGATATTAATGCCTAATTGGAGACATTATAGCTCCTTCTCACTCAGAGACAAGCTTGTAATAAGGATACTACTTCAAATCAAAAGAGTTGGCCAAAACTTGACCAATACCCAACATTTGATTGTGATTCTTCCTCTGATTGGCAGCAGTTTATTTGCAGGATTGATAATCTAGAAAATTCTTACAAACTCCCAGATGAGGAAATCGTGTCAAAATTAATTTCTTTATTTACCAATGCTACCCTAATCTAGTATGAATCTGTTCTCTTAGATAAAAATGACTACTCATGGGAAGATTGGAAAAATTTAATTAAAGCACATTTTGGTGGGTCCAATTTTGGTTAGCTCAACAAAGGCAGTATGAAGAAGCCAGATATAGCTCTTCTTCTACTGAAAAACCTATTGATTTTCTGATGAGACTTGTGAAAATTCTGAGGGCAATGGACCCAGATATGGAGTTTAAATTATGGAAGGACAGGGTCCTATATAAACTACCTAATTCTCTGAGAGACTGAATAGTTGCTAGGACTGAGCTCTCAGGAGAACCTTCTTCTTTTATCAATACTTGTAATGAGATCCTTTTAAATAAAAAGTATGATTCTAGAAGATTCATTCCTAGAACTTGATTGGAGAAAACCTCCAATTACCAACAAAAACGTCTTGGAAAAGTTGGTAAACCTTCTTCCCCTGTTGCACCAAAAAAGTATGCAGCAAACAATTGCTTCAAATGCAGAAATCCTTTGCAGAAAGGCAATGTTTGTGACAAGAAGATAAATCTTGTTGAACAGACAGAGTAACATGCTGATGATACAGTTGCACTAGATAATATGTTGAGTGATTGTGCCAGCAATATTTCATATGAATATAACTAGGAAACTTTCATGCTGGAAGAAGATATTCATTATTTAAATAAGATTGATATTGAGAATAATGATTTAGCTACAGTAGAAGATTCTGAGAACATAAGGAATCTTGAGGACAGCTCAATTATTATTTCCCTTACAAGGCACAAGTCTTGATTAATGGATATAACATTGAGGTTGTTTTGGATTCTGGAGCTGCAGGAAGTGTAGTATCTGAAAAAGCACTTGCTTCAGTGGACCAGTATTATGAATCAAAACTTATGTCTATCATTTCTGAGAATTGGAGAGGTTATGGCTCTGTTTTTTACCCCATTGGTAAATACAAAGCCACATTTTTTTTCAAATATAACCATGGTTTTATGAGAGCTATATGTGATTTTTTGTCATGAAAAATGATAGCTTAAGCAGTTGGTTAATTGTGGGAAATGATATTTTAATAAAATATGGCATAAAATTGGATCCTTCAAACCAATGCTTCACAATGAGGATGAATGGTAAGAGAAAATTTAAGATTTTCTCCCCTAAAAAATTATTAACATTGAATACACGTCATTCTTTAGTTCAACATAAAGGAAGATCTACAAAAGAAATTCCTGCCCTTTTGTCTGAAATTGACAATGCTTCTTTTGGAGAACAACTTTCTGGTGAGGAAAAAGATTCTGTCATTCAATTGATAAAATCTTTTCCTATGGCCTTTGCTCATGGGTCACATGAATTAGGATTGTCAAAACAAGAAATTAAGCTCTCATTATCTTTCCCATTAACTGAAATACCACCTAGTTTAGAGAAGAAGCCTTATCCTGCTTCTCCCACAAAGAGAAAGATATTGAAGACAATATCTCTACCCTTTTAAAGATGAACATTATTGAAAAGGTAGTTGAAACACCTAAACATTGTGTTATCTCACCTGTCCTAATTCATTATGAGAAAGATAAAGCTAGGCTATAGGGTGATTATAGAGCATTAAATACTTATACTATAGATGATATCTATCCTTTACCCAGAATTAGCACTATACATGCTACCTTACAAGGCACTAAATATATCAGCTGTTTAGATGGGAATAAGGGATATTGCCAGGTACCTGTTGAGAAGAATTCCTGGAATTTTCTGATGATTGCTACTCATATGGGTATTTATAAGTATGTTAGGATGCCATTTGTCTCCAAAAATGCCCCTTCAGTTTTTCAAAAAGTTATGGATAACACATTCCATCAGGAAATAATTGAAGGATGGCTGATGGTTTACATTGATGATATCATCATATTCTTTAAAACATTTGAGGACCATCTTAACCACCTTTGTAAAGTGTTCCATAAGATGGATGAGACAAATATGACACTTGCCTTGAAGAAATGCTAATTTGGCTTTCATTCCTTAAAAGTGCTTGGTCATGTTGTCTCAGGTTTACAGATATGTGTTGACCAAAACAAAGTGGCAGCCATACAACAGGTTAAGGCTCCTACCACAGTTAGAGAGCTCCAGAGTTTTTTGGGAATGTGTGGATACTATAGACAGTATATTAAAAATAATCAAGTCATAGCATTACCCCTTACCCAATTAACTAGGAAAGATTTTGCTTTTGTCTGGAACAGTGAAAGACAAAGAGCTTTTGACACTATGAAACATTGTTTGATGTCAGCAACAATTCTTGCTTTGCCTGACTTTAATCAAGCATTTGTTTTATACACTGATGCCAGTTTTATTGGTCTTGGTGCTGCTTTCCATCAAAAACAAGTTATGAATTATAAGTATCAGAAATAGTAATTTTTTATATTTCAAGAACCTTGAGAAATAGTGAATTAAAATATGGTGCCACTCAACTGTGGTGTTTAGCAGTAGTGTGGGCTCTGGAGAAGCTACATTATTATCTGGATGACCAGAATTTTGAACTTTCCACTGACTGCAGTGCAGTTAAGTCCCTCTTAAACTTGAAAACACCTAACAGACATATGTTCAGATGGCAGCTAGCTGCTCAAGAATATAGAGTAAGGATGACAATAATTCATAGGGCTGGTATTGTTCACTCAAATGTGGATATGTTATCAAGGTTACCTTTGCCAAATGATGACTCAAATCCTGCATTTGTTCCTGAAGATGAGATATTTCACATTCACTGGATATATGTGGTTGATATGGAGGAAGAGCTATTACAGCTTATTCTCAATTCATATGATAAGGACACTTACTTAAACAAGTTATGTACCATATTAAATTACCCAAAGAATGCTTCAATACAAGCATTAATTAAAATTCTCCCACCAAAGTACCAGAAGGCTTTGGAAAAAGGTAAATTTTCAATTGATGAAGGCTACCTCTATTATAGAAGAAAGTTGAGTAATGTTATTGTTATTCCTCCTTCTATGAAAGAGATCATCTTGAAGATTTTTCATGATGACATATTGGTTGGACATTTTGATCTTGAGAAAACAATGATCAGAATTAAGAACACTTCTTGGTGGGTTAATATGTCTGAAGACACCAAACTATATGTTGAATCCTGTGATTCTTGCCAAAAATCAAAAAGATTGACTGGTAAAAGAGCTGGATTAATGCAACATATTGAACCTCCTGATGCACCATGGCAAATAATAAACATGGACTTTGTAACAGGATTTCCCATTACTGGGAAAGACAGATATAATTCTTGCTGGGTTATTGTGGATAGATTCACAAAAATGTGTAAATTTATCCCTACCCAAAAAGATGTTTCCACTAAATAATTAGCTTTCTTGTGGTGGTCTCATATGTTTAATACTGCTGGATTTCCTTGGGCCATAATCTCTGACAGAGAACCTAAATTTACTTCTGAATTTTGGATGTCTCTGATGGATGTTTGTCATTGTGATCTGAAACTTTCTACTGCCCATCACCCCCAAACTGATGGATTAGCTGAAATAATGATTCAGATCTTGGAAGACATGATAAGAAGTTATTGTGCCTTTGGCCTTGAGTACAACGACAATGAAAGATTCACTCATAATTGGGTTACCATACACAACACAATATAGGGGGTGTACTTGCTAGCAAGTCCTCAACCTGAAATCAGATGTAACTCAGATGTAACTCAGACTGAACTCATACTGAACCCATACTGAACTCTACTTGAACACCCACCTAAAACTGTTCTTCTGAGTGGTGTTCATCCCTGCTTGCATGGTTCCTTTATCAAAAGCTCAATGTGTGTTCAATCTGTGGTGAGTTTGGGTCCAAGGTTGTGGACTCGCTAGCAAGTCCGCCCCCCATATTGTGTGGTGTTACTTCCTGGGTTAGAATTTTCTTATAATAGCACTATCAATTCTGTTACTCAGAAAAAGCCTTTTGAGCTCTGGCTTGGATATGTTCCAAATACTCCTGCCCAAATTCTCAATAATAAAATACCTAAATTGGATTTACATCCTGGTGTGAAATTATTTCTGCAAATGCAACAACTTTGCAGAAGTCATGCTCAAAAATGGATTGCAAAATCTTTGGAATATGAGAAGAAGATGTGGGACAAATCCCATAAAGAATACACTTTTAAAAAGGGTGATGAAGTACTTATTTCTACAGTCCACTTCAATTTACAAGGTAATAACAAATTAAAAGACCCATTTGTAAGTCCATTTGTTGTCAGAAGAATGGTTGGTGATAATGCAGTTGAAGTTATCCTGTATTCTGCATATGACAGAAAAAATCCTGTTTTTCCAATATCTCTTTTGAAACCTTACACATTCAATAGTGATTTATTTCCCAAAAGGAGGGGAAGACCAAAGAAAACCACTAATAAAATCACTGAGACAGCAGAAATTGATAAGATTCTAAATGACAGAATAGTTGCTTCTAAAAAAGGTACTGAACACTTATTGAGATTCAAGAATAAATCTTCTGAATATGATTCTTGGATACCTGGGAAAGAAATATCTAATCTTCTTACTCTACTAAAGAAATATAAAAAGAAAAAAAAAGCATTTTTTTATTGTTTTTTAGAGTGAGGGAGTGTCAGCCAGGCTTCTAGACTTAACCAGTAAAATAATTAATTATTTACTGGGATTAATTTATGCCTTTTTATTTCTTATATATTATTAATTATAATATATTTACTTCAAGTTAACTTGTAATAAATTAACTAGTTAAAAAAAAGTAAATTTAGTTAATAAATAAAATTAATATTAAATGTCCCTTATATTTTTATTTCCTAACACCATTCTCAATGAAAGTTTAAATGAAATAAAATTTAATATTAAAATAAAATTCAATATTGAGATAAAAATTAAATAAATATAAATATATACAAAAAAATCAAATCACTTATTTAAAGATGACACTTACAGTTATTTTTAAATAAATGAATTTATTTTGACATATACAGTAACTACATATTTTAAACACATTCTTTCTAGAACAATATTAATATTTGAAATATTTTTTCTGTAATTTTCTTTTCCATCTCTCATACTCCTGTATATAGGATTTTAACTCCGTTCTATATCTCTCCTTTGGCTATATAAGGCCTCTCCTTTCTGGTTTTTTTGGATCATCCTTTACTTACTTATTATTTTATTATACCATTACTTCAATAAATTATTTAATAATATTGTTTATTGCTTTTAGCATTTACTAAAACGTAATTCTAATTCATAAGTTATAATAATAATTATAAAAAATTTTACATTGTTAAATTGAGTAATTAAAATAAAAGATAAATTTATACATACTTTGACCTTGAAATCTTCAAATCCACCTACCAAAGCCATTATACCTCCATCAAAATCTTCTAGAAAAAAAGGACTTCCCAACATATCTGGTCCTCTATGCCCTTAAACTGGAAAAAAACATCAAAATTTCAATAATTGGTCCCCTATGACCTTAAACTGGCAAATTACTTTCACTTTGGTCCACCAAGAATATAAACTAGCAGTTAATTAAAAATTTAGATTTCAAGGATATTAGGAGTGAATGTTAATCAAGTGAGATAATCAATTCAGTAATTTTTATTTAATCACTGTTTCATCAGTATTCAGACTGGTTATCACTTATTGGGACAGCTCATTCATTTATGAAAACAGTGAAACTAACTTTAGGCAATGGATATGTCATTATAAGAGTTATTTAGGGTTAAAGAGAAATGGAAATTTTATAGGTCATGGATGGAGATTGTGAAAAATATAGATGTCAAGAATCTCTGGAAAATTATAATTTATCCCCACACAATATGGGGGACGGACATTCTAGCGAGTCCGCAACCTTGGACCCAAACTAACCACAGATTGAACACACATTGAGCTATTGATAAAGGAACCATACAATCAGGAATGAGCACCACTCAGAAGAACAGTTTTAGGTGGGTGTTCAAGTAGAGTTCTGTTTGGGTTCAGTATGAGTTCAGTCTGAGTTCTATCTGAGTTCCATCTCAGTTCAGGTTGAAGACTTGCTAGAAAGTCCACCTCCTATATTGCGTAGTGTATGATAAAATTAGGTGTGATTTTAAAGTGTTGGAAATTTATTTGAATGTTGCGATGTTAAAACATAGAAGAAGGATAGTATTTGGAATTAGTGGGTCTCTTTGGTAGACTATTTAGGAGGAAGCTTTCAGGACCTTATGGAAAGAATAGAATAATAGTATTCAGCTCAGGGGGAAGCCCAATGGGAATGGAATCAAAAGTATTTGGCTCATTAGGGAGGCCCGCTCTCTCATGCTGTTAAAAAAATGGATACTGGTAGAGGAGAGTCCGAAGGGAGTCAACCCTTGCTCTCAGTAGTGGAATCATCACATAAAAATATGGTTTATAAGAACTTTATTTAAAAATATGACAAATTTAAAAGAATTAAAATCAACCAGACAATATATCTATCAGTACCAAAATAAATTAAAGAATTAAAGAATTATAGTTGCAGAAGAGAAGACAATCAAAATAAATACAATCTTTGCAATCTTTATACATCATTATCAAAGCTTTGCATCAAGATTCGTCTCTTCATTAAATCTTCAGTATAATTAGAAGGAGTTTCCTGAAAATAAGAAAAAAAATATGCTTAATATCATCACAAAAATCAAGAAAGAGATATCTATGCAACTTAGGATAATGATTAATGTTATCATTCTGCACCTTCCAAAAGTTATATGTATTGGTAATTTCAATAGCTTAGGAGTTGGAAGAGATAGTAGTTGGATTTGGAATTAGTAGGTGAATTATTAAATTAAAGTTAAAAGTCTAACTTTTTGAGCTAGGAAATAATATTTCACAAAATTTGAAAGGAGAGACTGGAATAATGGGATTATGATCTTGAGATGGAGGAGGAAGCTAAGGATTGGGATATTTAGATGAAGAAGCTGTTTTGGCCTTTATATTACAAAAGAGGTTAGGAATTTTCGATAATCTCTTTTTAGGAATAGTAGGATCAGGAAGAGTGGCTGGTCCAGAATAGAGTTTGGCTCTGGAAGGTATAATTTCAAAATTAAAATCAATTTTCTTAAGCCTGCAAAGATCACAGGCAGTTCTTGCAGGAATACCAGGGTTAGAAGTCAAACAAGGAACCTGGTATTTGGCGCATAATTCACATGGGACAGCAAGGTCTTTTGATGAAAGATTGATGATGATATCTATTTTAGAATAAAAGGATGGAAATATTCAGGACCATTTAAGGCAATTGGTTAAAGAGGATAAAGGGAGGATGAATATGTGTTCAATAAATTATGCAAATTTAAAGAATGGTGATATTTTTCATTGGAGGGAGGATGTGGCAGTCTAAAGTTTAATAGTGCACTTAAGTGTATTATAAAAGATTTTTTGAGGAATGATTATTGGGATTGGAAAAGCCAATCTAGTTTTAAGATGGTTATATTTAAAATAATGAGTATTAAAGGTGGTTAAAAGGGGTAAATTTTACAATTCAAGATTTATCAAATAACTATTGGACAGAATATGCAATTATAGGTTTAAAAGTGCATGGAATATTAAATTAAGGAGTCTCAAGAACCTTTGGGAGTTTTTGTGGAATTTTTACTATTTTTCTACTATTTTTAATAATTTTATAAAGCAACTATGGTTATTTTTAATTTTTCATAATTTACTTGACTTTGATAATTCTTTACTAGGTTAATAGGGCTGCGCAGATTACACAAATTTATATGAATTATAAAGGATAAGTAGCTCTATCATTTAAAAATTTTCTAGATTTTTATTAATATTTTAAAGGTTTTAATTGAGTCCAGAAGTTTGTATGAGCTCCAGAATGCTCTGGAAGGGCTCTGTACAAACTCCAGTGATCTCAAGACAAGCTACAGAATTCTCTGGTTAGAGGAAGTAGGGCACGTGACATACAATGCATATAAATCCTGTAGACTCAATATTATAAAGGGAAACAAGAACAGACAACTTAACAACCAACCACAAAAACTCATATTAGGGGGTATCAAAGTTAGAATTATTTCATTTCAAAACACCTCTTTTCTCCACCAAATAAACTATGATTATTTTTTAAAATATTCCATATTTTACCCACAAAATACTGTTTTACTGAAAATTAATGTTTATTTTGTAGCTTTCTTTTTGTTTTGTGAAATATGTTTTAAAGAATTAGAAATTTCTAACTTTAATACCCCCTATTATGAAATTTATTATTTTTTTCCATAACAAATTATAAAATTGTAATACCCTTATAAATATATCACTATTACATAAAAATTTATTAATTTCACTCATCATCATAAATAATAACTTATAGGGTACCTTTATAAAGGTCTCATCACCAGGGATCTGATTTTAACAACTAAATCTTATAAAAATAAATTCTTCTTAAAAACATATTTTTCAATCATTTAAATAAATTTACTAAATACTGCTTCACTATGGTGTTTCTCAACCTCATTATAAAGAAAACTGATTCTAAATCTCAACACCATTAATAATATATACTTCGTTGGTCATTTCTTATCAAGTAGAGGTTATAGCTTAGTTAATTTTTAACTCTTTATTTACTTAAAGGTAAAAGGTTCTCTTTGGTTTATCCAACTGCTTTGGATTCTTCTTACAGTAAGGAGACTGTGATTGTCTTTCTAAATTGTAAAAGGTCTAATATCATAATTTTTAGAAAATATAATTGTGGAAGATGATTGGATCATAATTATTTTTACCCGCAAGTAATTTAATTTCAGATTGGTCAACATTGATACCACCTAATGAGAATATTTCACACACTCATGTAAATTATTCTGTAATTTAAATATTTCATAAATAACAATAAAAATACAAAATGATAATTAAAATCAATACATGAGCTTTAAACACCACACAAAATGGAGGGTGGACTTGCTAGCAAGTCTGCAACATTGAACCCAAATTCATATTTAATTGAGCACATAATGAGGCAGTGATGAAATAACCAACAATCAAACTTAAAAACTCTCTGAAATAAACTCAAAGACAAGTTGAATACTTATCAATGCACACCTGATAATTATTGCAAAAAGTCTTGCAATCTGACTTACTCTAATTATAAAAGGAATATTGATATGAGTGAAGTCCATAACATTAACAGACTGGAAAATGCATAAGATTTTAGAAATAATGTGCTTCAGATTAATGAATTCATATGTAATAGAAAATTTCTCATGTAAATCAAGTCAAAATCTTTTTTAAATCTTCACATAAGTTTGTGGAGCTATCAATATATAGAGAAATCACTTAATAACATAAGAAGTTTTTGAAGAGAGAATATGTAGTTTACTGATATTTTTCATTGGATTTCATCAGTGAAAGTTTTGTAAATATATATATTTATTCTAATATTATGATCAGGAATTATCAATTATTTCAAGCTTTAAAATATTTTTGAAAGTTAAAAATTTCTTTCAAATATAATTAAGATAAATTAATTTAGAGGTATCATTTATATAATTTTTACATGTCATTTTTTTAATAAAGTGAAAAAATGATATGGTCACTACTATTTTTAAATAATAAATTTCCTTCTTCTTCAATAAATCAAAATATTAAGGGTGGAATTATATGATGATAAACCATATGTCTAATAGTTAGTACACTAGAATTTGGGTTTTATTTTTTTTGGTTTCAGGATATAACCGGTTCCTGTTCCTTGTTGTGTTGTTTATATATATATATATATATATATATATATATTATTTACTTCATTTTGAAATTCTCCATCCATATGTTTTCCTTCAATTTTTGAACCATATAATGTTCTTCCCCTGTTAAATCTTCCCCCTTATTCTTATTTTAATTCTCTCTTACCTGTTATCTTTCAATTTCTCAATTTGTGGTTGCCTCTCCACACCTCTCCATCCCACCTCCCTTAAACTCACTCCTTTCACTACCTTCTCCACCCCCTTTTACTCTCTTTAGAGTGAAAGAGGTAAGGTAGAAGGTTAAAGGGGGGATTTGGAAAGTGTGGGGGTGGATTTTATTGAAGAGAAATAGAGTTAGGGTGAGGAGAAAAGAGGTGGGAAGGATAGAAAAAGAGGTGGTGGGGGATAAAAAAGGTTAGCGAGGGGATGGAAGTGGTAGCAAGTGGGGTATGGTGGTGTGGACTGGGAGCCTAAAGGGTGGGGTGGGGTAGAAAGAGGAAAAATAAAGAGTTAGAAGGGTCATTCACCACAGAAAATTTGGGGGGGTATTGCTAGCAATACCCCTCATTTAAAAATGTTGGGAAGTGGTTGGAAAGCTGTTGGAAGGCTGTTGGGAGTTCATTGTGAAACCAGATTTAAATTAATTGGACAAAGATTTGGTAATCAGTTAGACCTAGGTTCAACCAAACTCAATCACAGGTTTCTTGGAGCTTGGTGATTACTTTGATTTTGAGCTGAGCACAGATTGAGCAAATCTTGAACATATCACTTAACATATCATAATATTCACTTTCCCATCTTGTGGAAAGCAAAATTTGATATTCGTTCTAAGAATATCTACATATATTTTCTTGCCAAGTTGGTAACAGAAGGTTAAACTGTAGTATCTCAATTATTACACTAGACTACATAGATATTTGATAAAACATACAATTCAAATCAATTTTAATATTATTGAGATCACCATAAGTGTCTGTCCAAAGACTTACAAAAAGTATGTTAGTATCAAGACATCGCTCTTGGTAGTAGTTTCAATTTGGATTTTGAACTGACATCTAAAGCATTTTACTATTAGACAGAAACATAAATAAGTGTAATAAGAGTGAAATTATTCTATTTTGTGATTACAATGTAACAATAAAGCACATTTTTATTGAGAAAATTTTTCTTCCTTCACAAACCAAAATTTACTCTATAGGCTCAAGATTTATTTTTAAGCCATATTATTCATTTCAGTTATCATTGATTTACTTCCAATATTTATTAAAAAGATAATAATAATACATGTGAAAGAATTATGAGCTTAGCATAGCATATGCTAAAAAGTTATTTTGTCGTTTTATTCAAAACTGATTATTCATTTTTTGCTTCAATTCATCTTTTAACAACCACTATCTTCAGATACTATTCTTACTTAATATGTCAAGTCTCAGATGTGTTGGACAGTTCTCAATAACAATCGATAAAATTTATATGAATGTAATTTCAAGATTTCAAAACTCACTGACCCCCACGATTTTACAGCGAGGCCATTCGAATGTTCATATTTTTGGACTATTTGAAGAAAGAAAACCAACCCTTGTCGGTAATCTTTCTCAAGTTCAGAGTCAGCACATTGGACCACTATTGGGTGACATTGGCTCTGGATCTCACCATTTAAACCAAAGAAGTGCCTTGAATCCTATGAAGCCTTTCTATTTTCATGCTTACTTGGTTCCAGTTTTTGGTAATCAGTATCAACTTTGGGGATGCCTCTTTTCTTCAAGTACACTAATCAGTCTTGCTAAAGAAGAATTTTCTTCTGCACAAATCGATTTATGTCCAATCCTGAACTACGACTCCACTATCTTTTTTAATATCCCACATGTAATTTTTGAAGGCTCTTTCCAAATATCTCAGAGTACTCAAGATTGGAAAGCTGATCAACTTATCTGAGGAATCAAAACAGTTCTCAAAACACATCAACTTCAAGCAATAAATTTTATGATTGACAATGAACAAATGTTAAAGGAAAAGTTGGATATCATGTGGAGGCACCAGGACAACCATTGGCTTAGAACTGGATTCAATGACTATAAAGATCAGTTTCCTAACAATCAATTAACGCCTGAAGGAAACGGGTCAATACTTGCTGATGATATGGGTTTGGGAAAGACACTTTCAACTCTTTCTCTTATAAGTGCAACTCAAGGTGAAGCAAGAAAATTCCAGGTATCAGAAAATCAAGAAGGTATTAATCGGAGTTCGGCCACACTGATTATATGCCCCCTGGCAACACTATCGAATTGGATCAATGAAATAAGTGTGCACTTTGAAGATAATGCGCTTCCTTTCAAGGTTCTTTATGGGAAGGATTGTCAAAATACTAATGTCAATGAGCTACAGGACACTGCTATTGTTTTAACGACCTATGAAATAGCTAGCCCAACGATGTCAAAAAATCAAAGCCAAAAAAAGATACCGGTGACTCAAATGCTCTTTTGGTATAGAGTTGTTTTAGATGAAGCTCAGTTAGTGCCCATTTCTATATCTAAAACTTAAAACTTAATTTTTATAATCAATTTTTATAAATATTCTTTTAGTTACATTAAAAATCCTTACTTGCAGAGGGCTCAAACAATATTTGACTTGGAATCCCAACACCGACTATGCTTGACTGGAACTCCACTTCAGAACAGGCCCACTGACCTTCAAATTCTCATATTTTTTCTTAGAATCGAAAAGTGGCAAGAAGACTGGTTATGGAAGAATTTCCTTTTTCCAGGTTTGCAAAAAGGAAAGGCTAATTCTATTAAATCAATCAATCACTTAATGAAAGTCATAAGCCTACGTAGAACAAAGGATGCAATTTTTTCTCTTCCAAAAAAGATTCAAAGGGGAATATCGGTTCAATTAGCAGATCCATGGAGGTCTAAACTTGATGTGCTTCAAGAAGGATTCACTGAGCGATATGGGCCCTCCAGAAGCACTGACTTCCCTTGGGACTCATCTGAGTTTCTAAGAGAGCTGATGATTTTAAGAAAATTCTGCAACCATCCAATCTACGAAAATCTGGATGAACCTCCAACTTTTGATTTCACCTGGCAGCATTCCGCAAAGATTTGTCATCTTATAGGCCACTTAAAAAACTTTTTGTCTGGTGAAAGGGGTATAAATTTTCCAAAAGCTGTTATATTCTCCAACTTTGCAGATTTTTTGCAGATGTAAGTGATTCTATAATGAATTGTTTTACAAAATTGTGTTGGCTTATTAAAAACAATTTTCTAATATTTCAAAATAGAATAAAAATGGCTTTAGATGACCACAATATTAGGTATACCCAGCTTACGGGTGAACTCAGCAGGACAAAGCGAGACAAAAATATGCATGAATTCTATTTTAATAAAAATTGCCAAGTTTTGGTTGGAACGATTCAGGCTGCAGGAGTGGGTATAGATCTCAGGTGTGCTCAAAATGTATATATAATGGTGAGCTCAATGTCTTTTATTTCATATTAAGAACAAAAATATTAAATTTTTTATATGTTCAATGTTGAAATAGGAGCCAAATTGGAATCCAGCAGTTGAGCAACAGGCTGTTGATCGGCTGTATAGAATGGGGCAGCAAAATGAAGTAAATGTTTTGAATTATTTTGTACAAGGAAGTATAGAATTCAGCATGTATAAGATTCAAAGGAAAAAAATGGAGCTAACAATGTAAGCCAAATTTCATTTCTATAAATTTTAATGATAATAGTAATCATTAAAATTATGTTTTTGTTTTCAAGGCTAAGTGTCCGAAACAGTGGAAATGAGGAGTATGAGTGTGCAAACCTATTATTAAGGGAGTTTGTCAATCACTCACTTTAGAGGAAGAAAGAATTTCAAGGAGAGCAGGTAAATTTATGGGATTTTGAGGATTTAAAAGTCTGCGTTGTTGAGGATTTAGAGATGCAAGATATAAGGGAGAATAACAGTCATTCGGCAAACCCCGGGGGACATGAGAAGGATTAAGGTTAGGGGATAATGTTGAAACCAAACTTATTCTTTTGTACAAGGCCAAGTCCTTTAGCACACTTCCAGAGTAGGTTGAATTATCTCGAATATCAAAGTGTTGTTGGTCAAGATATTGTGCAACTTTAGAAAAATCTTCAGACCTCCATTGCATTAAGATACGTCTTAACGATCCATCATTATCAATTTCGGTGTCTGAACAACACTTGATGTTTGTGAAAAGGTTGTGATAAGTTTCACAATGTGGAAGTTGTTTAAGAAGTTTAGTTTGGTTAACTGAATTCTAAGAATCTTTGTTATTTGAAATAAAGGTCATAAATAAAAACGGTTGAAAAAAAAAGGATTTTCATACTTTTTTTTATTCTATATTTATGCTTTCTCACTTTGATTATTTCTTGAGAGCTATGAGAATCCTTCCCAAGTCTTAATCTATCAGCATGACCTAAAAACCAATGGTGAAGAACTCCTATTTGATTTGAGAAGCTAATTTGAGTTGAGTCAATTGGATATGCAATCAAATTATTGGTTTTTAAGGCATTGTCCCAGTGTTTAATGAGAATATTTGCCAAGACCTGGTTCCATTTGTCAAACCAATCTAGGTTCCAAGCGAAAGTTGATCCTGGGAAACCACACATGCAAAGGTGCTCAATAAAAGATTCACAGAAAATTGGTGGAAACTTTTCCGAAACCACTGAATTTGATTCTGGATGAGGTAGTTCAAAGGCAATGTTGCAAGAATTCATGTCGAATGATGAAAATCTGTCTAATTTCTCTTCAGTAGGGTTTTGTTTCCATCCATTTGATTCTGGTGACATATCCAAAAGTGAACGACAAAAATTGTGTATGGATCTACAAAAGTTAGAATTGAATGGAGGCAAAGTCTCATTAAAAATTCTATTAAGTGTTCTTGTGTTTGTGGGCAGGTTTCCATGAGGAAAGTAAGAGCTACTAGGGTTCATAAATAATTATATTAAGAAAGTGTTCAATTAAATTAAACAAAGAGGAAGGATAAATTGTTGAGCTCCAAAACTTTATGATCAAAGTTGATTTAAGGAGAAATATCACAAAAATTAAGAATAAGAAATATTTCGACTTTATGGAATTATAATATGCATAAATTATATTTTTATATGCAACTTGAACTCAAAAGGAATGGTATAAAATAAAGAGAATGATTATGTGATAAAAGCAGACTCATTTAAGAAACAAATTTTTTTTTCTTTTCAAAAAATTCTTCCACAAAAATAATTTGTTAAATGTGAGGCTATGTTCATTTTTTGATTACCAAAAAATTATTTTTGGTCCAATATGATAGTAATACATATTCTATTGAGTAATTTTTTTCAACCTGAATAAATAGACTAGAGTGTCACTTCATCACATTTATGTATGAAAAGTTATACAAGGTTTCAGCTTTTATGTAATTCTTTAAGGTTTACACTTTTGTAGCATCTATTATTTGAGTATTTTTGATTTTTTCTTTATAGAAAATTCTACCTAGTACAGACCAATTTTCAAATTGAAAGAAATATGTTTGTGATTGTTTTTTACAAAATATTAAACTTATTTTTGGGTTTGAATTTGATTTTTGGGCTAATTTTTTAAATAATTATGTTAAAAATATGGATTACTTTTCTTATAGTCCATAACTAAGAATTTTTATCAAAATCAAATAATTATAGGGTAGTTAGATATAACTCAGAAGGCATTTGATAGAAAAATAATTAAGATTCTTGTGCGTACAACAGAATTTTTTCTATGATAGAAAATATTCTGATAAACATGCATGCATTGTTGTACAAATGCAGAGAGTATACAGAATACAAATAAAGTAGACTGCATAACTTTAAATTAATATATAATTTATCCGATTAAAAATTAAACATTTAAACTTAAATAATTTCAACACATATTCCATCATATTCTTTTGATAAAAAAATGTAGCTTATATTAGCTAGTGCCTTTCAAAAAAAGGAATACCTTCAATCGGTAACTTTGAATAGCTAACTTATTCCTACAATTATCACAATTACAATGCCTCCATTTTTTCATGTATGTCAATGTCAAGATCTTGGATGTGTCAATAGAAAGTATCAAACTTCTTCTGGGTCCTTTGAAGTTGGTATGGCTTTCAAAAGCTCTAATTCTTATGCAAAACATCAAGAGGAAAGAAATAGGAAGGCCCAGATGGTTATTTCTTCCAACAATCCACTTAACATTGGAAGTTCCCGCTCCACAGAAACAGTAAGCTGTATATCTATAGTTCAATGTGATAATTAAAGTCTTTATGATGTTTCAATAATTTATTACATAGGGGCAGTTGCTATTGGGGGCAGAAGTATCTTCAACAGTCTCTAGAAACTCAAATCTTGGGGAACGGTATAGCCAAATAATTATGTGGCAGGCAGCAAAGCTTTCTCTGATTCATCATTTGAGCAAAGAAGGTTGTACTCAATTTTTGGATGAAGAAATTAAGAAGCTCAAACTTCTAGGTGATAGTGGAATACTGGATTCTGATAGCATTGTCCGCCTGGTCCCACGCTCAATAGATACAGTTTTTAGTCGATTAAAGCTCAATCAATCATTTTTCAATAAAACATGCTGTCCTAAATGCTTTGCTCTTTATGAGTATAACTCTGAATCTCAACCATCTATACTATGTTGCAATCAACCGTTTCTTTCATCATCAAAGCGCTATTTAAAAATGTTTGGAGCAGGACAAATTGCAGTTAAATGTGATGAAAGGCTGTATTTGATGGAGGAACATCAAGAACATGTAAAATACTTATCTCTTAAAACATTTCATCACCATTCTTTTATCGACTAGCTTAAGGAAAAGATCAAACTGTTCAAATTTGAGCTTCTGATTGAGAAGAAAACCCCTGTGGCAGAACGTGTAGAGTGTGATTTGATGAAGGATGTTTGTGATGGTTCAATTTGGAAAAACTTTTTCATAACCACTCCAGCTCTGGATAGCAATGATGATGAATATATGATAACTTCAGGCAACTTAATGTTTACTTTATATGTCGACTGGTTTAGGCCTGGTGGAAATAGGATTGGAGGTCATCAGAAGTCTGTAGGCAATATTATGATGGTGTGTATGAACCTACCTCAAGAAGATAGATACAAAATGGAAAATCTTTTTTGTATGCTATTATACCCGGACCAACAGAACCCACAAGTGAACAGCTTAATCACCTTGTAAAACCACTGCTTAATGATCTACAAACTCTATGGGATGGTATATTGATTGAAAAGACACATCTTTATCCACGAGGCTGGAAATTAAGAGTTGCATTGTTCTCTTTGATAGGTGACATTCCTGCAATACGAAAATTGGCTGGCTTTTCAAGTCACTCTGCAAAAATGTTCTGCTCTTTCTGTAATATCTCTAAAGATGAAATTAGTGAAAAGAATGTGGGAAATTTTTCATTACGGAATCATGAGGATCATATGTGCTGGGCAACAAAGTGGAAAAACTCTAAGTCACATTGGGAGCGTGTATCAATTGTTCAAAATCATGGGGTACGATGGAGTGAGCTGAATAACCTTGAATATTGGCGTCCAACTGAATATTGCTCAATTGATGTTATGCATTCACATATGCTTGGCAACCTGAAAGATCACAGTCTAAGCTATTTTCAAATCCAAAATGCAGCAAAAGATCTAGAAAGAAAGCTGGAAAAGGATAAAAATTGGCATGTAAGAGAAGAAGATGATGATTTCTTTTCTGATACTTCACTGCACAAACATTCGAAAAAACGTAGAAGTAGCTTAAGCACCACGAATAATGATGATGATGATACAGGACACACGAGACAGCACAAGCGGCAAAGACGTACGAGTTCAAGACAGTCATCAAGTCATCATGGACTAGATAATGAAGGATTGGGAACAAATTGATCAAGAAGCCAGAGTAGGTCATCCAGCTCCAAATTTATTCCTCCATATAGCGATGTGGCCTCAATGCAGTCTCACAGCAGTGACAGTAGGAATTCATTGTATAACTTAAGGCAAAGAAGCATTAGCATATCACAGAGTGAAGGATCTCACTCATCAAATGAGACAGCTAGAGATGAAGAAAATAAAAGGAAAGGTAAGGAGAAAGAAAATGAAGGTAGTAGTAATCCACGAATCACAGCAGCAGAGCTACAGGTTGTATGGAAGATGATTGATCAAGTAAGAAGACCTTCCTGGCTAACACGAGTTCCAAAATCAGTAGGATCTAAAAAGGCAGGATCCCTCAAGGCAGCAGAATGGCACATGCTGTATACTCTCTACTTCCCTTTGTCACTTATACCCCTTTGGTTTGAAAAATTTAAAGAATCTGAATCTTCAGCTTCCTCAGCTGATAAACCAAGAGAATATTATCTTCTCAAGTCACTTGTAACATTATGCTCGATCACCAATTTTTTGACATTAAAAAATATACAGACTAATGAGCTTAAAGATCTAGATCAATTTCTGTTAGAGTATCGTGAGTGCCTTGAAGAGGGTTGGAAGAATATTAATGCAAAGCCAAATCTGCATATCACTCAACATTATCCTGAAATGATAAAGCGTCTTGGTCCACCATCAGGTACAGCTACTTGGTCTGGAGAGCGGGTGAATCATATATTATCTGAAATTCCAAACAATCACCATCCACATATGTAATGTTTGTAAGCAATGATTTAAAAACTCAGCTGTGCTAATTTATTAATATTTACCACAGGAGAGATACCGCTAACAATGCTCAAACATTGGTATTGGAAGTCTAGGGTATTAGATCTTGGTGAAGCTGAAGATAATGATCAATGTGAGACTAAAAAAATCCATATTGATCTTGATAAACAAAACAAATGGATCCATCTAAGTATGGCATTATTTACTAAATGGGTAAGGGCACGAATGGGAAAAGAAACTTCAAGAAGGGCTTTGACAACATCGGAGAAAAGTGGGGATCGGGTAGTTGAAAATGTAGCAAGCATATTGATACATGGAAAGAGGTTTACTAGTTACCATCGAAACATTGCTAATTCAACAATTGAATTCTACTATGGAAAAGATAGCCAGTTTGGGCAAATTGATGATCTTTTCAGATCAAAGGAAGAGATTGATCAAATATATTTAATAGTAAGTCCTTTCAAAGAGCTCCGTCCAGAAGAAACATCAAAGGATCCCTATGAGCTTTTCCCACAAGTGCATTGTTGGTTAGTAAGAGTAGCCAAAGCAACTCAAATTGTGATTAAGAAAGATGCAATAATTGGACATGCAGCTACTGTCGAGCACAAAAAAGGAATGTTTGGAATCAAAGACGAGGTTGTCACTGCCATTGGACTGCAGACAGTAGTGAGTGAAAAAATTAATCAAATTTATTTTCTGTTGACTAACATCTTTGTGTTAATTTGGGATTGGGGAAATTTGTAGGATTGGTGATATTTGTAAATGGTGAAAGAAATAATTCAATGCTCGATTAAAAAATGCAATGCATCCAACTTACCTTATCATAAATCAGTGAAAAATTACTTTGGTTGCTTTTATTGCGAGAGAACCCATGCTTTCAATGAGTCATTTTTATCTTAAATGTAAGAATGAAAGAAATAAAATCATGATAATGAGAAATATGATAAAATTTTTACTTAATGAATGATCTTCTTTCTCATTCATCTACTATAAATAGTTTGACCTTCCAACTTTAGCTGATAGCTATATATTATTCACTTTATTTTTCGACAAGAGAACATACACGTTTACAAGACTATATACATAGTATCTTTTTTTACTTTAGCTTTGATAGGTATAAATTTTAACAACTGATTATTTTTATTTTATTTTATTTTATTACAGTTCATTATGGATGATAATTTTGAAGGGATGTCTGTTGACCCAACCGATTCTGATTGTTTTCCGCCTCAACATACTAATACTGGAAATACTCCTCCACCACCCTCTGCTGATCCACCTCCAGATGCATCTCAATCTGTACCACCTAATCCTAATTCAGGCCAAGAGTCTCATTCAGAACCGAGAAATTTTAATCCCAATCATCCTTCTGCTTCTGAAAGTGCTGATCAGCAAGCTGATCAGCTAGGAAGAGATTGGGCTAGTGAAGTATTGAGGGAATTTTTTGGAGACCAATCATCATCTGCTCAGCCTAACCAAGGAGCAAGCACAAGTGGAGCAGGTAAGTCAAATTTGTAGTGTATTCTTTTATTGAAAAATAACCAATTTAATTAACTTATTTGAATTGTTAGTGAATCCCTCAATCATTATGGGTATCAGTGATTACCACAGACTCAATTCAGCAGAGTCTCATGAGCGAGAACGGGGGTTAAGGGCTGTAAGAGGCTTAGTTAGAAGGAATGATGTTCCCAGGAGCTCGGACAGTCTAAATAGAAATATTTACCACTTTCTGAAGTAATGTCTTGGGGGACCAACACAAATATCAAAATATCCTGCAAGCCCAACACCTTTGGAGATTGAAAATTGGAAAGATTGGAGCCAATTCAAACTAAAAACCATTCAAACTGTCCTAACCCATGTCCAATCTTCTAACCGTGCCAATTCTGCAGCTGATCGACAATTTCTGATAACCAATTCTATAGCCTTCTTGCAATCCAAAATTCGACTACCCGAATTTTTTCCAGCACCTGAGCCTCGAGGACTAAAAGGAGGAGCACCGATCCCACTTTCTGTCAAAAGAAACTTAGAGCGTGAATCGCAAGAAAAAGTTTTTCGGAAATTTGCGTTTGATTGGACTTGCTGTGATTTTTCAGAATCAACTTGGAATCAAGTCATGGGAAGCATAGTATGCGACCACTGTACCAGATGGCTCAACACCTTGAATACAATCGATCAGTCAAAGCTTCAGTTCACTAAATGTGTTATTGATAAATGGGTAGTTAATAAGGGGAAGGAGATGATAAGGTTGTTTGGGCAAGAAGAGAAAGGGTAGCAAGAGAAAAGATTGAAAAGAGGGCAAGGGCACAAGTAAAACGTTATCGGACCAAGGTAAGTTTTTTATTTTACTTTGCTTTTTGTTATTATGAAGCTGATTTAGTTGGAATTCAGATTGCTAGTGCACGCTACAAGTTAGCAAGAGATCTCTGCAGTGATGTGCCAGGTTTTGTTGTGCTTTTTCATGATACTAGGTGCATCTCTGATATCGAGGAAGGCCCAGCACCAGCCCCAACTGCACCTATCCGAGCTATTCCTGGATGGTGAAATCCTGAACTCAATGATTTGTTTAAAAAAATGGATAAGATGACAAAGGACTTAGCCCATACACCAGCTCAAAGAAAATCAGCATTAAAAACATATTCACGGTCATCAGAAAGGACAGTTGCACAAAATGGTATATTAGGGGGTGTCAGTTCTGGCAAATCCGCACTTACAAATCCGCACTTAAATAAGTGCGGATTTCCAAAACACACTAGCCCCAATACTGGTGGATTTCAAAATGAAATAAGTCACTTATTTCACTCAAATCCGCACTTTCTCAACCAAAAGTGCTGATTTCACCATCAAGTCCCATTTCACTGATTTGTCAGCATCATCCCATTCATACGCAGCACTCCGCAGAATAACACTTCATAACTCAAAACATCGTACATCACTTACATCTTCATATCATATCATATAAGAGTCATGCCTTCCTCACTTTCAAATCGTGATAAATTACATAAAGCAATGACTTTCATGGCGCTTGAACTGCTCTTGGACTCTGATTCCGATTCTGATCTAGAAGAAGATTTTGTCGTTTTATCAAAAATGGCCAGGAAACGTTACCTTCTTCCCAGAAAGCCTCAAGTACTTCATACCCCCAAGTACACCATCCAAACACTTCTTAACCTATCTACACCCAGTTTTAGACAGCTGTTCAGGACTTCTCAGGAATTTTTCCTTAAATTGCTTGAGCTTATTCATGATCATCCCATATTTCACAATAATTCTCAAAAAGAACAACGACATCCTTCAATTCAATTGGCCATCACACTATGCCGTTTGGGTTCAAATGGTAATGGAGCCGCTTTGAAACGTTTAGAAAATGTCTTTGATTTAGGGTATGGTTCAGTTAACACTTATACCAAACGATGTATCACTGCCATCAACTCCTTGGAATCATCCCCCTTTTCCCCCCTTTGGCTGCCTCATTCACCCCTCCTTGGCTCACTCTAACCTCCCTTTTCTCCCTCTTTGGTCTCATCTCTCCCTTTCTCCCCCTTCTTGGTCTCCTCATATCTTCCCCTCATTCCACTCCACCCCCCACCAAATCCCCCAAATCCTCCCTCCAAATCCCCACCAAACCCGCCTCTAACCCCCCCTCCAAACCCCCCCTCCAAACCCCCCCTCCAAACCCCCCTCCTATCCCCCTCAAAACTCCCTCTTTTTAAACAGAGTGTGAAAATAGGAGGATGAACTCTGTTCTTCGGGCAAAGAACAGAGTTCACTTCCATTCACTTATATTTCTTTTTTCTCAACTCATCTCTCCAGGTAAGTCATTTTATTCTTTTTAAACACAGTGTGAAAATAGGAGGATGAACTCTGTTCTTAGGGCGAAGAACAGAGTTCACTTCCATTCACTTATAGTTCTTTTTTCTCAACTCATCTCTCCAGGTAAGTCATTTTATTCTTTTTAAACAGAGTGTGAAAATAGGAGGATGAACTCTGTTCTTCGGGCAAAGAACAGAGTTCACTTCCATTCACTTATATTTCTTTTTTCTAAACTCATCTCTCCAGGTAAGTCATTTTATTCTTTTTAAACAGAGTGTGAAAATAGGAGGATGAACTCTGTTCTTCGGGCAAAGAACAGAGTTCACTTCCATTCACTTATAGTTCTTTTTTCTCAACTCATCTCTCCAGGTAAGTCATTTTATTCTTTTTAAACAGAGTGTGAAAATAGGAGGATGAACTCTGTTCTTCGGGCGAAGAACAGAGTTCACTTCCATTCACTTATATTTCTTTTTTCTAAACTCATCTCTCCAGGTAAGTCATTTTATTCTTTTTAAACAGAGTGTGAAAATAGGAGGATGAACTCTGTTCTTCGGGCGAAGAACAGAGTTCACTTCCATAAAATATTAGCTGAAACATAGTTTTCAATTCTGTAAAAACAGTTGTAAGTAATAGAAAAAGTCACTGATTTTTTTTATATGTAATCTGAAATTTTTTAATAAAATTATTGTATTTAAGAATTGCAATATTGTCAATCAATCTTTATTGATCAACTTAATTTAATAAAGTATTATTTAAATAAGTTGCTTCAAAAAATACTTTGCATTGAACCTAGTTTCTAGACTTGATCTGCATTTTGGCTTAAGGAATTGTCATTACTTTAAAAGTAGTATACTTGACATATCTTATTTATATATTAATTAATTTATGTAATTATATTGTATTTTGATGACTTTCACCCTTTACTTCAATAAAATGCAGGGGAGGGTATTGCCAATTTTTTAAATCTGACATGTGAAATTGATGACTTAGAAAAATTTGGTGGTACCCACCCCTTGTTTCAATAAAATGCAGGGGAGGGCATTGCCAATTTTTTAAATCTGACATGTAAAATTGATGACTTAGAAAAATTTAGATAAGTAAACTTATTGACTAGAAAGTAAAGATAGAAAATTTTTATTATACATTCAAATTTTTGTCAAAAATAACGTACTATATTCTTTTCCTTTTATAAGTCAGCATATAAGAAAATATTACCAAAATTAAATTAACTAGAAAAACAATTTATCAATTGAAAAGGTCAAGTAATTTTTTAATGTCCTCATAAGATTGGCCATTTTTAACACATTCCATAATGAAATCTTTTTTTTTAAAACTCTCTTGTTTTTCCAATTCACAAGTAGCCATTCCTCTTTGAAATTGACGGTCATTTACTCTTTCCATCTGCTCTACCTCAAATTTTTTTTCTTCCAAATCTAAGGCTTGCTGATCTTTCCTTAGCATATGATCAAACTTCATCTAAAAAAGAATGTAAACATGCCTGGTCAAAATATTGAAAATGTCAGGAAGGGGTGTGTGCCGAGGATTGATGGGTAGGTAGCGAGGAAGGTCAGTGTGTCACATGTGACAGGGATGGGGTAAGAAAGGAAGGGATGTTTTGTGGCCAAAATGTGGTTGTGAAAAAAAACGGGAAAAAAGTGCTGATTTGAGGTCATAACTGACACCCTTTTTTGAAATAAGTGACTTTTTTGCAAAATTTAAGTGCTGATTTGTAAGTGCTGATTTGGTTTGAAATCCGCACTTAATTTAAGTGCGGATTTTCCAGAACTGACACCCCCTATTCAATGTTCCCAAATACCTCCCCAAGAATTGCTATTCAGCAACATTTTTGCAAGGATTATCTGTGAATGAACGTGAGTCACTTGGGGTTGGAGCTGATATTGATCTGGTAAAGATTCGGGAATCAATTAATAGAGCATCAACATCATCATAACTTAGGTATAACAGTGATCTTCTGTGTAATATAGCTATCTTATATTGAATTTTATGTATTCTGTTTTTTTTCAAAGCAGCTTGGTAAATGTTATAAAGTGATATTGAGAGAGAGTAACATTTTATTTAAGAAAAACAAATAATGTATGAGATATAAAAATGTATTTTCAACAAATTGATGGTCCATACCTCTTTATGTCACATTTATGTATCCATATTAATTTCAATCGAATTTAATGTTGACCAATACATAGTGAATACACGCTATTCCACTTATACTTGCCAGGCATTGCTACCATTAAATATGCCAGTATCAAAAATTAATTTCGATCGAAATTAATGAGCATGATAATCATGAATTTCTGTAGTCAACTGCTTATTTTTATGCATGGTGCCTTGCCAACATTAATTTCGATTTAAATTACTTTTGATACTGGCATATTGCATGGTGTCTATTCCTGGAAAGTGTAAGTGGCATAGTGTGTATTCATTACGTATTGGTCAACATTAATTTCAATAGAATTTAATATTGACATTTTCATATTGAACCCAAACCAGCAAACGACCCAAAAAATTCTTCATAAAACTGCTCATTAATTTTGATTGAAATTAGTGAGCACCATATACATATTGAATGGTAGTTATATCTGGTGTGTGTAAGTTGTAAAGCTTGTGTTCAATGTTTATTGGTCAACATTAATTTTGATTGAAATTAATATTAATGTGTAAATGATATTTACATGCTCAATATGCATTGTAATGTGTTTACTTAAGAATAGAGTGCCCTACTTTTCATCTTACATAAAAATGCTTGGTGGCATGTCAAATTCAATTTTTATTAAAATTAATGTTGACATGTTACCATGCATAACAGTAAGCAACTGACTGAATAAATTGATGATAATCAAGAACCTTAATTTCGATCGAAATTAATGTTGCCAAGTGCAGATTGAAAAAAAGCTATGCCACTTACACTAGCCAGGCATATTTACTATTTATTATGTATTGGTCAACATTAACTTTTATAGAAATTAATATGGATATGTAAATTTTATATTTACCCTCAACATGTATAGTAAATTTCAATACTTAAAAATACTTGCCGTCCTTTACATGTCATGCAAAAAAGCATTATATCATTTCAACATTAATTTTGATCAAAATTAATGTTGGCATGCCATTATGCATTGAAACAACTAACTGACTGAAAAAGTTCATGATCAAAATGCTCATTAATTTTGATCAAAATAAATGTTGACCAATACATATTGAATATAAGTAATCTCCGCTTACTCAGACCAGATATAACTACCATTGAATAGGTATATGGTCAGCCTTAATTTCAATTGAAATTAATGGGAAGTTTTATGAAGAATCTTCTGGGTTGTTTTCTGGCTTGGGTTCAATATGCAAATGTCAACATTAAATTCGATCGAAATTAATGTTGACCAATACATAATGAATACACACTATGCCAATTACACTTTCCAGGCATATATACATGCAATATGCCAGTATCAAAAGTAATTTCGATTGAAATTAATGTTGGCAAGGCACCATGCATAAAAATAAGCAGTTGACTCCAGAAATTCATGATTATCATGCTCATTAATTTCGATTGAAATTAATTTTTGATACTGGCATATTTAATGGTAGCTATGCCTGGCAAGTGTAAGTGGCATAGCATGTATTCATTATGTATTAGTCAACATTAACTTCGAACGAAATTAATATGGACATGGACTATGCATAAAATTCCTATAAGTATAGGTAAGCTAAGCAGTTAGATAAACTGGTTTGATCAAGTACGCCATATAAAAATTGATGTTTTAATGCCTTCATTAATTTCGATCAAAATTAATTTTAAGCCATGCATGTTGAATTTTATCTATGTCTGTGTAGTCCATGTGAAATGGCTTGTATTCAATATGCAGGGGTCTATATTAATTTTGATCGAAATTATGAGGTTCATTGCCTCATAAATTTGATGGTTTCTGTCAGTGTTTCATGCATGGTGCCATATGATACTTGTTGATTCCTATCAAAATTAATTTCAACACCAATATATTGAATACAAACCATGGCACTTACAGTACTTGGTCATAGCTAAAATTTAATATGCTAGTCTCAAAATTAATTTCGATAGAAATTAATCAGGATCCATGAAGTTTATCAATAGTGTATGAGTTAAGTTTCAAGTCATATGTTTCATCATTTTCTTGCACCCATTTCTAGGTTATCTCAACAATTTTTTTCAAGTTTTATTATATTAATCAAAACTGTGGTAAGTTGTGAAAAATTAGCTAATCCAAATCTCAAATTGAATATTAATATTTTAATAATTTTGAATGTTGCTTAAGGTATTTCATTGGGTGATTCATAATAATATTTTATCAACTTAGTAGTCCTATAAATTTTGAAAAGTAACAATATTGGTATAGTTAGGGACAACAATGCAATATCTTGTGCAGACTAAGATATATTGCAAAATAAAACTATTCAATTTTTTTTTCCCTTAGTTGTATCCAAGTTTATCAAAGGTTTGGTCACGGTGCCCACACCCTAGCCTGACACTCCTCCTGTCACTTAAAAAACAAATTCTTATCTTAAATTCTAATGTTACCAATTTTATATTTATAATTCATTTCTTGTTTGATGAGGCATATCAGTATATATGTGAATCTCGCATTGTCATCTGAAAGTAAATTTAACAAATATTCATAAAGGATTATCCTTTTTTTCATATAATATACTAATTAAGTGTATCTCCATTGTTTAGGAGTAAATTCTAATTTAAAATATTTTGTATTTACCCGTGGCAATTTGCATATGGGATATAAATTTTTTATTATTTGTTTTTCACACTAAAAGTCCCCAAAGAATTACTAGTATTTTCTGTTAGCTACATCAAATTTCACTTCAATATAAACAGATTGTGATTTAGCATGTTACTCAGTTTATCCCACTATGAATAATACATGTTAAAAAAAGCTCAAATAATATAAAATCCCCCTCTTTATGTTTTCTGTTTCTTTCATCCTCACTTTAATTTTAATCTTATTCAATTTTTTATCCTATTAAATTATCAACTTCAATTTTCTAGAATAGAGTTTCTTATAATTATTCATCATATTACATCATAATTTTTTGATATCAAATACTTTTTTTTAATATTCATTAATCAATATGTCTAGTATACAAAATCCTACACCTCCACTTTGTATGTATATCATGTTCCTCTCTCTTAATTTATATATTTCACTTATGTTCTATATCTTTTTTTTTCAAAAATTTGATTTTCCAGCACCCAAATGTGTTTCATCCCACTCTCTGATTGATACTTGCTTTGAAGCTTTTGAGCTTGCACCATGTCTGCCACATGGCATGGCACCTAACCCTCCTGTACTTAGCAATGAGAGGCAGGAAATAACAAGAGTTCAGTATCGCAACTTACTTGAATTGGCTAGAGATAAAACAGAAGAGCTTGTCAAGATCCTTAACAATAATCCTTCTCCTTCATATTTATCTAACCCTGGTAATGACTTACTCCAATATGTGAAAAGCCTTGAAAAATGTATGTTCATCACCTTTTTTGTCTCCTTTTAAATTAGTAGATAAGATTATTAATATTTTTTTTCTTCATATATATTTGTAGCTTATGAGGAGGGTATGATTCCTCCTGATGAAATCATTGTCATTAGGGATGATGATGAGACAGATGAACCATCAGATTTAACTCATGCTTCAACTTCTAAGGAAAATCTTGAAACACCTGTTATCCGCTCCAAGAAAAAGAGATTATCCCAAGGCTCCTCTTTTGTTCGACGTATTAAACCGGCTTCTGCTAATAAATTTTCTGATGTATCAAATAATAAATCTCAAAAAAAAGCAAAGGTTTTGATAATGAGTATATTCTTGTTTCCTTTTTTTTTTATTGTTATTCTTTTATCTTTAAAATTCTATCATATATCTCTTTTATTGCTTACATATTGTACTTTTTATCTTTCTTTTGATATTTTGTACCGGAAACTCACCTGCTGTAGATTGTTCCATCCATAAACGCCCTCTCCCTGATGAAGATGATGAAAAGAGCGATGAAAATAGCGATGATCAACTGTCAGAATATGAAGCTATGCTTGTTCATCAAAAAAAGCAAAGTTTAAAATCTTCTTCAAGACATGTTGATATGTTTGATAAAGATGATGATTCAAACAGCTCATCACCGAATTCCTTCATTTCTAAGAAGCAATACCCATCACCTCCTAAATTACCTACTTTGACCTCTTTGAAAGCTTCTCTACCAATGAAATCAACTCCAATCAAGATATCGAAAAAACCTCTAACTTATTCACCCTCAGTTCTAAAAGAATCTGATTTGCAGGATGAATTCTGTAAAATTCATAATTTTTATAAAGGTAGAATCAGCACGGCAAAGGTCCTCAGGTCGTGGTTGGAAATTGTTACTCTCCTCGAATTACGCTCTTCTACTTCTTCCCAAGAACCCATGTCAAATATTCCAATGTTTACTTTTCATTGGGAAAAATCTTGTGGAGAAGATTGGCTTTCAAAACTTACTGAGTTATGTAAGTTACCATAATTTTTAGTCTTGACTTTTGTTCTTTTACTTATTTTTTTTTTCCTTTTGTAGAAAATATTTTTTTAGAGATTGATAGCTCACAGCTATGGGTACTCGATAATATTGATTTCAAAAAAATGGAAGATTTATGTGATCCTGATGGTTTAAATACTGAAATTCTTTCCTCAACAAAGAAAACAGATCACCCTGAATCCAATCTTATCCAAATGCTCATGAGATTAATGATCCCAAGTGACCACTGCCGTTCTTCATGGGTATCTCTTATATCATCTTCACTTTATCTGACCGCACATGAATTCAGCCAGCTTCCATCACATCAAAACATTAACTCAGATTGTCCAATTGAACGTGGTCTTCAGCTTCTAGCTCACCTTTCAAATCTGAAGAGTCCGATTTCTGATGGCTTAGAAGTTGGTCCCACTGCACTTCAAACCCGTGATATATCAATGTCAACTCTTCTTCAAATCAGCAATATTATCATTGATATAATTATGTCAATTATCATTCTTAAATCAAAATATTGTGCTGCAACAATATCAAGTGGCAAGACTAGTGAAGCTCAACAATCAAGTGAGAAAAACGAAAATACTGAACTGACTATAATGAGAGAGAAACAAAAGGCTGCACTAAACAAAATAAATTCTGAATACTCCCACCACCGATATCAATCTTTCACATTCTATATAATCAATGGTGTCAGTGGTTTATTTCTGAGCTCTCAAGATCATATATTGGCTTCAGCAGCTGATTGCTTGGAGGTAATATCAGAAGTTAAGTTTCTTAATTTACATGAAAAAAAAAAATCATTTGATGGAAGAAATAATTTGGAAAAATTTAAATAACTATATTTTAACATTAATAAAACCTTTTATAGGCAAGTGTGATCCATTTCCTTTAAAATTTGATACCTTAAGTCCTCCGGGAATTGCTAGGGCTATTTCTGCAGATTTTCTTAATCACTGGAGCTCCATTCAGCCAGTATCACCTTTTTTTGCTGAACATAGCCTTTCAATAAATTAATATTCCAACATGTAAATAGATAAATTTCTGTCTATATGATATATCTTGTATAATTCAAGTTATTTTCCTTCAAATACTTCAAAAATGTGACCATCTTTGAAATTTATTAAGTAACCTTTGACATGATTTTCTAAATTAATTATTAAAAAAAATTATTGTAAGTCCAGCAATAACAAAGATTTTAAAATCTACTTATATGATTTCAAATACTTGTATTAAATTCTTAAATATTTTATTGTTTATATAAAAATATGATAACTGCTCTAGTTTTGTTACTTTACCTTTAATATTATATAATCTATTAATTATTACAAATATTTTCGTTGATTGTAACATTTTTAATCAGAAGTAGAACAATTTAAATAATTAAATGAGTACATTCTTAAAAAAATACAATTTAATCTATTATTAATTCAAAATTCTTTCTTCAATTCTTTATTATTAACTTTTTTATTAATAAGCCTGTTTGACCTAAAATACTATACAGTTAATTTGGTAGCATTAAAAGCACATTTTTATGGCTAATATATTTCAAATTCTTTATTATAGTTTTTTTTATTTTAGAACCTTTGCTACCAATTTAATAAAAATGACATTTAAAGATTTCACAACTTATATATTTCCTCAAAATTAAATCAAATTTTCTTATAATATTATGAAAAAAAATTATTTTATTTCACAAATAAAAAAATAGATAATACTATAATTATCAAAACTGAAAATGTTACAGCTACTCCCAGTATTTATCATGTTTTAATTTGCATTAAGTTGTGTATATATAATATAAATTTTTAATATTTATATATCTAGATTTTTTAGATTTGTCTTAACATTAGATAAATAATACTTTGCTGATTCTATTTCTTCCTCTATAAAGTCATCTCTTTTCAAAAAAACTCTCAAAGAACTAATCAAATATTCTAACCTAAATTTTTCTTTTTTAATTTCTAAGTATTCTGAAATATCAATATCAAAAACATTAAGCTTTTCTATAGCATGAAAAAGTCTAGTGCTGATTTGAATAGAAGAACCTATCCTAGTGAAGCCAGGAATTTCATGACATCTTGAGGTAAAATGCCTTAGTTGATTGGCAGGCCATAATGTCACTGTTATTCCATTAGTTGCTTCAAAGTTGATTTTACTTTGAATTTTGGGAAACATAAGTTCTCCACCTATTTGTCGTGGTTGGGTCTTATCATACTTCATATGAATAGTGTTTTTTTCTGTATCTTTAGGAAAAAATATTCCTAAAGTATACTCACTTGCATCCTTATCGAGATGAACCTCATTAGAGAACCCATTACCATTCCCTCCAGATGTCCAAGTTAAATTACTAGCAAACGGTACACCCTCTTCTTCACTAGAAACTTTTGAAAATCCAGGAATACCAAGTTTTGCGCAAAGATTAGTTGCCTCATTGTACTTTACATATGATATTTTTTTAAAAAAATATTCAAAGTACATTGCAATCCTCTTCATTCGTTTTTTATATTCATCCATTTTTACAATATCATCAGTGTATTCATCTGCAAGGAAAAGCATTCAAAAATTCAGTATTTAAATTAAAAAAAGTGATACTTACGAATATGTAAAGATTTCTTTCCATCTAAAATAAAGCCACCACCAAACATTTCTCCAAAACCACCAGCTCTTTGATGATAACCATTATTTTTAATTTCATGTTCGCAGTAAGAAAGATCCTTAATGCATTGCACCGTAGCTTCTAACATATCTAGTTCTTTGAGCTCATGAATTTCAAAAGTCTGCACAAGAACATTAGGTATTAAGACACCTTTTGGTTTATAAATACTACATCCAGGAAAAAAATTGTAATAATTATTGCAATCTGTCATATTATTTGCATAAGATCGTGCATAGAAATGTGGCTTCTTCCCGTTTGTATCCATTCCAAGAGCGTTTACAAGTTTCATTCCAGTAGCAATGTCTTTCTCCCACCTATTGTTAGAGTTCTTCCCTGGCCGTTTTTTTTTTCAAATCGTTACTCATTGATGGTTCAATCCTAAGAGAATTCAATTTTGATTTAAAATAGAAAAAAATCAAAAATTAGAAAATAGTAACATAATTTCAATTATCAGTCAATGATACCTTTAACTTTATCATATCTTCAATATTAGAAATACAAAAGTTAGCATATCTACATATTAGTAAATTTATATACTTTTTCTTTATTTCAAATATTAAGTAAGTGTTTCAAAGGTATACTTTATTAAATTATACATATAAAGAGTATAGCTTTATCCTGTATGCATTCAGCAAGTACGAGATTTGGCTCTACACTTAATATTAATAATATAATGAAAGTATAACTCCAATACACTAGTAATATTAAAAAATTTACGGAATTATGATATCCACATATATAAAATGAAAAATCTTGCTCTGATCAATATATTGACTTAGAAAGTTATACTTCAATAAATTATTAATTTTTAAATTGTAGCATTGTCGTGTATGCTTTCAGCAAGTACGAGGCTTTGAAACAACTTAAAAATCAATAAATTAAAGGTAAAGTACAAACAATCTAATTATTATTATGAAAAGCAAAACATTATCCTGTATGCTTTCAGCAAGTACGAGATGATGTTTTACTTTTTATATTAATAATATAATGATTGAGAAAGTATTAAAGAAATATAGAAAAATGATAAGCAAAACATGAACTTACATGTCTATAAAATCTTCTTCCATTTGTAGCTGATTGATCAAAATTAATTATAAAGTTTATTTTATAATCACTGTTTTAAAAAATAAATGGTTAGATAAATAAATTGAACATTTTTGATAAGGAATAAAGAAAAGTAAATTGACAAACAAATAAAAAAACTTTAAGTTAACTGAAAAAGAATTATTTTATAATGAATCGAAATGGTACAGTAAAAGATACCATAAAAATAAATTCAGAATTAGAATCATTAGATTAACTTGTCAAAAGTGTAAAAAAGTGTAACAAACCAAAATGATATGAAATGCAATAGCAAGAAAAATTTGCTTACCGGTAATCAGATAAGGTCAAGAAAATAGTACCAATAATTCAAAATGATAAAGCAAAAATATGATTGATAATTTTTGAAAAAGGTAAGTGAGAAAGAGAAAGGAAAATTAAATTGGGTGGCAAACAGATGTATATATCATGAATTTTCACTGATCACATTTTCAAAAAAATGCAGCTCTCCAAGTCATATGATAAACTTCATCTAAATTCCAAGAATGATGTTGCCAAGGCACTGTACACAGCATGATCTTTTTTTCCTATGCATATACTAATTCCAGCTAGAATTTACTTGTCTGCATGTTGTACAGATGCACATTTGTGGAACACTGAATTTCACATCTAAAAAAAATTGACACCACATAATTCTAGCTACCATGTTTCACGTAGCTAAAAAACATACACTCATCACATTTAAATTTACATTGCGCCAAAATTAATTCATTTTTGAATTTTTTTAAAGGAAACTATAATGTGCACCACCTATTTCTAAAATATGAACCTCCGCACCATATTAAATTGGGAGATTTTTAATTATGCAATTTTTTTGCCGTGACCTTTTTCCTGATCTTACTTGGTTCAAAATATTGAAACATGGCCAATGTTGATGAAAGAAACATTTGATTTTGTTTCTATGTGTAACAATGGAAGGCTGTTTCTTACTGGCTGAAGAGTGTTGTATATTTTATTTGAACAAATTTTTATTTTTTTATGTATTTTATTTAAAAAAATTACTTTTTATTGCAGCCAGATTTATACTGGATGCTTTTTAGAAACCTTAATTTATGACCCAAGCCTTTGAAATTGGCTTGGGTCCCTTACATTGCAATTTAGTACTTCCAGCCAGGTTTCCCCTGGCTGGAAGTGTCTCTTTCAAGCAATCGAAGTCGCTAAAAGCGACTTCGATTGCTTGCTGTAATTTTTGCCACCCTCCCAGCTAATTTACTAGGCTGGGAGGTGGCCAAAGCAGTGTGCAACGCGCGTTGCACAATCGCTACCATATCTCATGCAGCTGATATCAAGTCAGCTGCATGCAGTGCATTGCACAGCCAGTTTTTTTCTGGCTGTGCAATGCACACAGAGAAACCAAAGTCCCTGCAAGGGACTTTGGTCTCTAAAATGGAAGCGACTTTCCCTACCAGGTGCAATCTGGTGGGAAAGTGAGAGAAACGTTAGACCAAAGTTGTTTGAAAGCAACTTCGGTCTTAAAAACATTAAAAATCATAAAAAAAAATGAGAAATGTAGAAAAATTAAAATGTGAGTAAGAGAAAAAAAATAAGTGCTAGTGATCCCAAAAATCCAAGCCAATTTCATTTGGCTTGGTTATTTAATAATTATTTTTTAATACATTAAATTTAAAATTCAAACACCATAAAATATATGAATTTTTTTATATGAATATTATAAATTTAATCTACCTCTTTCTCATAATTATATTTATAATTTTGTTTTTTTAATTTTTGAAATTTAAGTTTATTTTTTGGAAATACAAAATTAAATTTTCAACTAAATTTTTTAGTAAGGTAAAATAAATTATAAATTTGACATTTTATAATTGAATAATGAAAAAAATTTTAAATTTATTTAAAAAATATTTTTGTTAGAAGAATACAAATATTTTAAGGGTAGAAATATGGTGCAAATTGTAAGTAAAAAAATTATATATTTTTTTTGTGAGGGGTTATTTCTATTTTTAAAAATATTTTTCAAAAACATTCATTAAATACTGAATTAAATTACTTTGAAACTCAAATTTTTTGTAAAATAATTAAAAATGAAATAATAATATTGTTGTATTTGATATAAAATTTGAATTGGTAATATTAATGTCTCTTTAAGTAAATTTGAAAATCATTTAAAAAGACCATGTTGATAAGTACTTCATTTTTGATATACAATGGTTATATATATATCTTATATATATTTCTTGAGTGTTATTTTTATATACATTCAATAAAATTTGTAATATAAAATGCCATTTAATAATTAATTAATGTTCAACTTAGTTATAACAACTTCATATTTAATACCAGCCACTAGTATTTACTTTTTAATTTAAAACTCCAATATAATATGAGAGTATCCTTATTTTGTCTGTATGTAATGAACAACAATAACAGACCATAAATGAGTGGGTAATTAATTACAATAAATAGTTGAAGAATAACCTATAAGAAATGATAAGTTTATCAAAAAGAGTACATTAAAAAAATATACTTTTGAATTTTTTTTGATATAATTTGGGTAGTTAAATGAAAATTTAAATTATCAGACATCAAAATGGATAAAATCTAAAAGTGGTGTTTATATAATAAGCCTCATATAAAAAAAAGGATAAAAAATCTACTATGTAACTAAATTATTAAATATTAAGGTATTATTAAAATTATTGAAAAACTTATTTTACAGTTATAATGAAATCTAAATGTGAAAATAATGGTGGGATAATAGTAAGACTATGTGGAAACACTTTAATTTATACATACTTTCAACTATGTTCAGATAAAAAAATTGTTAAAATTGTATAATAACATCTAGTTAATAGTGATGCAATTTTATTTAGATCAAGAATAAATTTTTCTGAGGAAAAACTAATTAAATTGAGATATGGCCATCTCCTTTCAAGAGATAGAATAATAATAAAAATTTAAAAAATTATAATAAGTATTCTTAATCACCATTTTTGAAAAGTCTCTAGTAAAATTCATTATAATATATCATTCATTGATTACATTATATGGAGTTTCATCTTGAAGTAGTGATGTGCAGCTTTGAACTTATGTTATGAAAAACAAAAAAGTTAAAAAATATATAGTTATACTAATGAAAAAGCCAAAAATAAAAATACTATTATAAATTAAAAAAATAAAACTACATAAATTTTATTCTGCTCTAATGATGGAAGGGTACTATGTATGAATTTCCACATGTTAAATCCAAACCTGCTTTAAGGCTAGTTTACAGGTAGAGCTATTAAGTTTCCTTAAATTCTAAAAATAACTTATGCATTTTACTAATTATTTTTTTCTTGTTTTCTTTCCAAAGTTGTTAGAGTTGCTTAATTATTATTGTTATCTTGATTGTAAGATATATAATTTTTTTTGAATACATGATTTATTGTTTCAAAAATTATATTATAAATTTAAATCATTTATTTCATTTTCTAAAGCTTCATTGTCAAAGACAAAACTCCATTTTCTATTACTTAACAAATATATAAAATGTGATAGTAAAATTTGAGGAATTTTCTTTTTGAGAGGGTCAAACTATATTGTGAAGATTTTTATCTAGAAATTCTTGTACTCTAAAACCAAATAATTTTCTCCCTTAAGTAAGACATTTCAAAAATATGAGAATATAAACAAGAATATTAACTTATCTTATTTTTATTTTCTTTACTGAAAGTTTTAGTTCAATCCCTTTTTTTATATGACATTAGTATAAAAACATGGTTAAATGCTACTATATAATTAATTTTTATTATATATATATATATATATATATATATATATAAAATATTTAGAAGGTCATCCTTTTTTATTTACTTGAATAAATGGCTCAATTATAATACCCAACACTTATTAATGTTTCCCAAACTCAATAACAAATTTCTCATATGAAATATTAGCTTCTAATATAAGAAGTTTATCTATAGATGATATTCAACATGTGATTTTACTTTTTAGATTCAGCTAAAATTAAACAAAAGGAGAAATCATGCATATGTGTATAAATGGTAACCATATGTTACTTAGAGGATTGTGAAATTCACTCATCAGAATGGTTTAAGTATTAAAATAAATTGAGTTCATTATTTTCTAGTATTTGAAACTAATTAGGAAATTATTCTAAAAATATATTTTAATGTGTATCATGTTTAAAAAGTTGGAAATATGATTTTTGAAAATTGTGAGTTTCTTATGAGATACCAAGCTTTAGTTTACATTGTTTCAAGTAGAATAGAATTTTAGTATTAGAAATTGAAAGCAATGTACCATTATCAGATTTTAACTGTGTTCTACTTATAGAATGATTACATAACATTAAACATTATTTAAATCAAAAAGGTTTAAAAGATATTTAGAATTTTACCAAATTTCACCATTTATTAATCTTTGATTTGAAAACAAACTATGATGTACACTCACTAGAAATAAGCAATCCCAATTTTAACATAATTTATCAATCCAAAAATAATGAGTCAATTAACATGAAAATATATATTATTTCAAAACCAATTCTCTAGATTTAAAATATGATGCTTTAATGAAAAATTATTAAAAAACTTTAATGCAATGAAGTCTCTTAAAAAATTCAAAAATAGAATATCAAAACAAGTAATTTCTGCAAAAAAAACTACTAACTTTTGTAGATAAAGCATAAAAATAAGTCATATTTTTTAAAAAAATGATCTAACAATATTTATTTTTGTTAAAAAAATCAAAACATTGTTAAGTTTGCTTGTTATAATAATGTTAAAATCCACTAAACATTATCTAAAGGTGGTAAAATATGTTAAAAATATGATGAATTTTATGAGATAAAAATCAACAATTTTGTATCATTTCCTGCTGTGCTATGACTTTATTCCACCCTTTTTATCTGATTCTTCCAGTATTACTTTGCTATGATCACTAGTTTTCAAGTTAAAATTTACAAATGTTCATTATACTTGATAATATGAAAAATAACTCAAACTTTTATAACTACAAAATAAGATTTTGTAACTCCTTCTTTCAATCAATATTTGAAGAAATTTTTAGTTTATTTGAGTAATGATTTTAAAAATAACAAAAAATTTGAAATTCACAAGGAATTATTTCCAGAAACTATAATTATTTACTTGTGTAATGCATGAGCTACTTATCAATGATGTAAAACATCAGAAAAGTAAGTTATAGTTATAAATCTACAGATTATACTGTTTCTGGTATATATATCTTCAATAAATATTTTAAACTTATCTTAGCCTACATACCACACAATAGAAAATCATTATATTAAAAAAGGAAAAAATTCTATGATAATATCATAAAGAATGATAACCATGGATTAATATTCCATAAAAATGGTTAATAATATTTTAAGAGAGCCTAAATCAGTATTCTTTCATCAAAATATATCCTTTTTGTCTTTGTAATTTATTCCAAACAAATTTTTTGAAAGTTGAATCTATATATCTAATGCCAAAACCACTATTAAGTTCCCTCTTAGACTTTTTAAGAAATTATATATATATATATATGTATATATATATATTATTTATCAAAAATTGAAATAAAGAATAAAAACATAATTTTATTTAACTTTAATTATTTAAATATAGAGTATTTTCAGAATGCATTGTGGTTACTTGTGAAGGTTAGAAGATTTGAAGTTGGATTTATGAGTTTTTAGAAGGGCAAATATTGTAAAATTCTTTCATAAATATTTATTTCATAGTTTCAAATGTTGAAATCTACAAACTAATGGGATTTAAAATTATATTGAGATTTAAAATCTGTTTTCTACTCAAGTAAAATAAAATAAAATGATGATATCAAAATTGAAATTAAGTTTAAACTTTTGATATGATCTATCTTCAATTTTATTGATAGTGCATCAAAAATTTAATAATATTTTTTTCCTTCATCACTTTTTACATAAAAGATAGTTTTATCATTTTATGAATTAAAGATTGCTTATATAAATTTAACATCTATGTCAACTGTTTATGACTATTAATCTATATAATAAATTTTTTAGAAGAAAAAATAACATCAGTATATACTGACTTTGAAATTATTCAATTTAAAATAGTTTACAGGTAGATAATGAAGGGTGATTTCATTTTTGAATATGAATTATAGAAGTCTTATTTTGTCAATTTTAATTCTTTTTGAGCTCAAATGTATCCACCGCAACTTATGTAAGAATAAAAATTATTTTTATTGAAATTTACATGAGAAAGTATGCCTATTATTCAAAATCAAACTTGCTCTAATGGTGTTTTTCAATCATTATTTCCATTCATAACAATAAAAAACATTTCAATTTGCTGATGTTTAAGTTTTTGATATCCCCAAGTTTATATCTCAGGTGTACTATTCACAAAATTATTAAAAATATAATTTTTGAAATACATGATAAACTTGAAAGTGAGGGGGCATTAAATTTTCAAAAATGAATTCTAAATTCAGGATGGATAGTATTTTTTCTATTTTCACAAATGAACAATTTTTTGTTTCAATTAATCCAGAAAGAAAATTTTGTTGTAAGCATATTATATTATATTTATTATGATTTTAAATACTATATTTTCAAGATTTGTGTTTAATATTTCCTGTGAAAGTTAATGTTAATGTGAATTTAAAGTAAGCTTGAAGAAATTTAGTCAATAGGCATATTTGATATTTAAAATAATATTTTGCTCCAATCTTGAATCATCCTGGGCTAAAAAATATCCCAAATAAGGTTTTTGTGGGTCAATTTGGATTTAAGTAGGATTAAGTGAGGTTTAATAAAGGACAGATAAAAGGCTAAATTCATTACTAGTGACTTTTTTCTCAAAATAGTTATAAAATATGTATCATTCTGGAATCAAGCTTAAATAAAGTTGAATTGAAACAGAGATAATTTCTAGCAGCGCAACACCATATTTACAAAGGTGTAAAATACCTCAAATATTACTCATAATATAGGAAGGCAAGGAATCTACAAAATTCACATTTCAAACGAGGATTTATATTTTGAATTTGAAATTGAGAAATGGAATATTATTTTCCAATTTAAATATCTATTAGTCATTTTACCAAAAGTTTTCAGTAATCAGATTGAATTTTGATGGTATTTTGTTGTAGATTAATCATTTTGATGAGCCATTTACTCAAAATTACTGGTTTCGTTTCTAATATTCCATGTGAAATTCATTACGAATCTTTTTGAAAGTGAATAGTTGACATATTGGATATGCAAAAGCTTATGTTAGATCAAAGGGAGTTCAACTGATGATCAAATTAGGATTTTACAAGATCAAACGGTGATCAATGTAGGTTCATCTTGAGCTCAATTTGTGACAAATCTCTGACTAAATGTAAGGCCAAACAATTTCCTACATGGTGATGATGTGTGCATAATTCAAGCATAGATTTGTTGCTCAACGGAGTTCAAGCAAGGGGTATTGCTAGCAATACCCCCCCATTTTTTCTCTGGTAATTATTGGAGATAAAGGGCTGAAAGTGAAAGGGAAGAAGATGTAGTATGAGCAAAACAGGTGAGGAAAGGTGAGAAGAGTAAAAGTTCAGGTTTGAAGGCATCAAAAGCAAAACAAAATTAAAAGGATGATGAGCAAAAGGAAAGGGGAGGGAACAGAAATGAAACAGGTGAAGAGTCAGAAAATTATCACTACACAATATAGGGGGTGGATTTTCTAGAAATTCCTCAACCTGAACTCAGATGGAACTCAGACTGAACTGATAATAAACTCTACTTGAAAACCCACATAAAACTGTTCTGCTGAATGGTGTTCATCCCTGATTGTATGGTTCCTTTATCAATAGCTCAATGTGTGTTCAATCTGTGGTGAGTTTGGGTCCAAGGTTGTGGACTCACTAGAAAGTCCACCCCCCATGTTGTGTGGTGTATGTACAAAGGGGTTGAGTGAGTATCAAAAAAGTTGGTGAAAAACAGAAGATATACTCTATCTTTTGGCCAAAGGATAGTGTTCCCCCTGAAATAATATGAAGTTTTACTTCCACTTATAAAAACAATATTTAAACCTGTTGTATGGCTATTTTACATATTTAATCAATTCAAAATACACATATATTGGCTTTTTGTAATAAATACTTGTATTCAAAGTAGAAGATTTATAAAAATATTAAAACTAGCCATAAAGCCCTAGTACATTTTATAAAAAATTATTTAATCGACAATGCACATTAAAAGACTGTACTTTTTATTTTTTTTTTAAACTAAATTTTTAGGAATATTATTTTTGTATATATTAAACATTATTTAGCTCCTTTTGATTATCAAAATCTTTTTTTTAATATTTTTACTTCAAATTTTATAGGAAAACTCAAGTTATGAATTCAGATAGTTTAAAAATGTGAAAAAAATATTTTTCATCAATTTGAGCTTGAAGATGATTTAAACTTACAGCCTCAAATTGTTCTTTTGAAATTAAATGAAAATTTCAAAACCTATTCCATTAAAATTCATTTTTATAAAAATGAATTTATTTAAGTATATATTCTTAATAAGGAAGATAACTTAGAAGATGCATGAATTTTTACTGTTCAATAAAATCTCAAATTATTTTTATTTTTTATGTTTGCTAATGAAGAACATATTTTTCTTTTTTTTTAATATTGGTGTTAAAATCATATTAATAACAAAGCATCAATAAATTATTAATCTGTATTTTTTCACTTGACTATAATGTTTTCATCTTGTATTGTAAATTAACATGGACAATACTCTTATTCTTGAAAAAAAGAAGGTATTTCTGCACTACTATACTCAATTTAAAGGACAAAAATAAAAAATTGAAATATTTTATGCTTCTATTTAAAATATTTTCTTAACTTTTAATTAATAAAAATTCAATTATTCTACTATTAGCCTTTTCTATGAGTATCACTAAAAATATATAATTTTTCTCATTTCAAACTATACTCTCATATATTGATTCTTCTATAAATATAATCATGCATTGATACATAAAAATTTACTTTAATACATAATATAGAGTTTGTGAAAAATAATAGGACTTGATATTTAAACTCAAAAACTCCCATAGTGCATGATAGAAATCTGTTTAGTTTGTGCTGTGTATTCACAGGTGAAAAATATTGATATCTTCAATTATTGAATTCAAGAAAAATAAAGCATTCAGCTTAAATTTCAAATGAATTTTTGGTGATTTATATTAATTTTCCCATTGATATTTTGTATTCCTTTTAATTAAATGATTTTAAGAGCAAAATGTCACTGGGTAGAAGTTAATTTTTGTGACTTGATCAAATTAATTTAAAGAATGAAAATTTACCTAAAGAATATTTATGGATTTGATAAAAATTTCTTCATAATTATGAAAAGTATTAGATTTACTAAAAATCTAACATAAAATGCTTTTGATTTTGAGCAAATTTTATCCTAAAAAATAACAAAACTACTTTACTTACTGTTTTATTATTTTCTTGCATTTTTGAAGTATATAAAAAAATATTAGACTTTACCACTTGAAGAATTTTTTGTTTGTTTAACATATATAATCTCATTCTTCAATTTTTATTTATTTGGAGAAAGGAGAAATGAGGTTTATTCATCATGTCCATCTTTTGAAAATAAAATCTTCCTGCATTTAATTTTTATAATTTGGTGTCTTTCATACAGAACTTTAGAATATAATATGGGATAGGAACTATGGCTTAATTTGTTAGTCACATAATTAATTTTTATAAAAAAAAATGTATTGCATAAGCTTAAAATTCTGAAAAAAAAATTGAGAATAATTCAGTTTACATGGTCTCTATAAAAAAAATGAAAGATTTTTATTATGAAATAATGGATGTTTTCTACATTAAGAAGTCATGAAATATTTTTTAAATTTTTTCAAGAATATGAAGTATATTTCTTAGAATGATTAAAATTTATACTTAAGAAAAAGAATTGAATTTCATGTATTTTTATTCTTAAATTTTCATTCAAAAAGATCATCTGATTACATTTCATCAAAAAGTATTGAATATTGAGAAGATTACAAAAGCTTTTATATTCTTATTTCCATTCAGATTTGAATAGTTTTTCATAATGCTTTCAATAAAAAATAACCCATGTTTTGTGAATACTTCAAGCTTATTTCAGGAAGATTTCAGTCTGAGTTCAGTGTGAGTTCATTCTGAGTTCCATCTGCCTTCAAGTTGAGGACTTTCTAGCAAGCCCCCCCCCAAATATTGCATGGTAAAAGCTATTAGATTTTAGGATTTAAAAAATAAAGACATGAATTAGAAACGTGAATTTGGTTTTTGGTAAAATTTCTGCATTAACTAATGAAAAATTGAAAAAAATAATAATGAAGTCTTAAAAATGAGATTTGAAACTTGATGTACAGCTGAAATCAGACTCCAACTTTTAAAAATCCAAAATAAATTTAAATATAAGGGAAAAATGTAGAACTAAACTCTGATGTTTGGAAAAAAAATTAAGTTTCATCTGTTAAAGTTAAAAAAAGGATTTGGATAGAGGGAAGAAAATTGCAGGTTTACCCTGATATTTGGCCAAAGATTAGGGTACACTTCTTCATACAAGAATGATGAGCCTGATTCACACCCATACAGAGATAATTTGAGAGTTCAAATTATAAAGTTCCAATTAGAAACTATACTTAAGGTATCATGCTATCAAACTCTACAACTTTTGGAAGCAAGACATAAATAAGAAAATTTTACTTGGAAGTAGCACCATATATCATCATCAAACATGGAAATAATGAAAAAAATGGAAGTCATAAATATGAGAATTTTACATTTTTGTGTGGAAAAAAATCATGGTCCATCTCTTAAAATTCTAAGCTGTGTTTTAATAAATGGGAGAAATTTAAAGGTGAAACCTGTTTGTTTCCCAAAAATCAGGGTAACCATCTAAAAATTCAAGATGCTTTTCAATAGAGAGATAAAATAAAATGGTGAATTCTGATATTTGGCTATACATTACAGCTCATTTTTTCAAGTAAATACCTTAATTAAAACACATTGAATTATGTATTTTAATTCTATGGTATGGGTCTATTTTTTAACTCATAATTTTTTACTTATTAAATTATTAGAAGTAATCATAATATATTTTGCTATAAATTTGAAATTTATTTTTATGTTCATGATTAGAATTTTTCAAGAAATTAATTACATTTTTTTCAGTTTTAATGATTTATTTTTTATGATAATTGTGGGAATGTGTCAGCCTAAATATCCTTAGGACTGAGTATTTCTTATGCTTAAAATAAGATAACCTTAACTAGATTAAACTTATATCTTAAAAATAAGGTTAAAATAATAATATATATTATTTTATTATATATATATATAATTATTATTCTATTATATAATTTATAATAGTTTAAATAGCTTATCCATGGCCTAATAATACTTATTAAAGTGTTAATGGAGTCATAATATACTTATCTTAAGTGATATGAAGTAATTATTGACATACATAAGCTTATATGTATACATAAATCTCATATTCAGTGAAATATGCAGTATATTATGTATATTTAGGTATATAAGTGGGTTTTAGCCCCTTAATAGCCTATAACCTTTGTTTTTCTGCTTATTTTAGGTCATATGGACGAAATCAGTGGACTCACAACGCCTACAGAAGCATAGACACCTATATTAGGCGCATACACCCAGTTTGGACAGCTAAAAATACTTCCTTGGATGGTTATTCACGGATTTATGGGTTGGAAAGATGTTTTTGGGTTAATGTGGATGCTTGGGGATGTTATTGGGGGCTTGGACATTTTATTTGTTTCCTTTATATGCTTTTGGTTTCATTAAATCTCTTTTTGATCATTTATTTTACCTGTTTCTTTATGGTATCCGCTTTTATCTGGGTTTTCTATTTATGGTATGACTCTGTGTTATTATTAATAGTGATGGAGGGTCCTTACTGGAGGTCTAAGTGTTGAAACTGCTTGAAGTGGACGCCATGGGGAGGTGATGGGCCCTCACGGTGCTGTAATTGCCAGGGATAGCAGTGACATCATCTGGATTGAAGGTCTGTGCACTCCAGTGGATTTGGGTATAAGTAAGGAGGGATTTTGACGGTTTATTATCATCATTCAATTACTAAACTTCAAACAAACACTACAATACAATTATTAGCAATCAGAAATATATTATAAAGCCCTTATAAATTGATATTATCTTTATAAAAGCTATAACTATATTTTATTCTTCTATTTTCCACCACTAGCACGCATTTAAATCCAAGTATTGTGAGTTTTATTTGAGTATAACTATTCTATTAGTCTTCCCCTGAGGTTTAATCACTAAATCATTTATTAATAAGTAGTAGGACCATAAACTAACACTATTATATCATACTTACATACTAGACTATACTGACAATTGGGGGTCTTTCCTTATATTTTACTTATTATTTAGTATAAGCCTTGGGACGTGATTTTTACCTTAGTACAGCTCAAAATTAACCAAATATTTGGGCCTTCTGCATATTAGTGGGTCATCATAACTCATTTATTGCGGAAAAGAACCCTTATAATAATTGTACTAATTTTTTACCATAAAAATTAGATATTTACAGTAGTAACTGTACCCAATATAAACCCAATTTCACTTGGTATTTGGACACCAATATAACACCCAATTAAATTGGTATTTGGCTAAAGCTTGGTAAGCTAATTATTCACCCTTATAGAGGTCTAGTTAAACTTATTATTATATTTTTAACAGATTTTTTCGAATTTTTCTTATATTTTATTTAAATAAATAAAGATATAAATTCAGGGTAAGCTCCATTGCTTTTTTATTAGTAATATAATTGCTAATATTATTTGTCTACTAATTCCACAGAGTTTTTTCCTTTTGTAGACGTAAAATATTGTTATTCTGAACAATATGAGTGCTCCCCAGGATAGTGTAAGTGAACAGCCTGCTTATAATACCAGGTCTAAAGCTAACAAAAACTTTCCAGGACATCACCATGGAGGGACAACAGTACCCCCAGCCAGAAAGCATGAGTATAGAGGAAAAGGACGCCCTCTTAAAAAAGATAACTATAAAAAAGACGTCTCCTCCTCTTCAGGATCAACTGTCCCACCTGGCCAAACAGGTTCTGAAGTTGGAGGAATCAAAATCTCTCATGTTCAAAGAAGTAGAGCAGTTGCAAAACAATTGCAAGGTAGGATTTCAGCAGATGAATCAGGCAATGGCAGAATTAAAGGGAGGCCAGCCCAGTCAATCAAATCAGCAACCCCCTACCCAAGGAGGGTCCACTCTCTCCCAGGAGAAAATCCTGGTAGAAAAATGGAAATGGGACTGGTTTCACCAACAGTGGACAAGCCACAGTTGCAACAGGGATCCACCCCCTCATCTGACTTCCTCAGCTCACCCTTACAACGGAAAAAAGCGCCAAAAATCAGGACTGGCAACCATCCCTTGGTAAGTAACTTACCCTCTCAGATTAGACATAATACTGATAATTACAATATAGGTAATTCTATTGATGTTAAATCTGTACAAAAAATAGAGGAGGATTTAAGAAATTTAGGTTTTAGAGTAGATACACCTGACTTGTCTTTTGTCCATAATAACATTACTATATACAATGATAATACAGTTAATCCTCAGTTGCAACCACCTACTAGTGAGATGAGAAGTTCACAGGAGAGTGAGAGAATTGAAAAGGTGGACATGGAATATTTTAACAATAATCCAACTGTCCATAGAATTGTTTCAGCATTGTGGAATAGAATGACTGATTGTGAGGAACAGACAGTTAAGCTCACTAGTGATACAATTTCATCCTTGACATTGAACATTTCTCAATTAGCAACACGTAATAAAGAATTAGAGAAAGAACATTTGTCTCTAACTCTTAAATATGATTCATTGAGTAATAAATATAATGACCTTTCAAACAAATTTTGTGAGTTAGAAAAATTATATGAAACACATTTATTAAAAACTGAATCAAGAACAAAGTTATCTTTTGCACAGACAAATCAAAGTGTCTCTGAGCTGCTACAAAGATTAACTAAAGTTGAGATTGAAACTGCCAATCTACTGATGAACCAGGATAATCATAAGTATAATCAATATAATAATAATCCTTTCATTGGCAAAAGTGAATCTCATTCCTTCCCTGTACCACCACAATTAAAACCATCTGGTGGTAGTGTCAAATCTGAAAATGTAAGTCACAAATCTGTGCAGGAAGAAATACAAGACCATTTATCAAAAGTGAATGAGTTGTTGAATTTACCTAAGATTAGTGAGATAAAATCCAATCAGAAGAACTGGCCTAAGATAGATCAGTACCCAACTTATGATGGGGAAGCCAGCTCTGATTGGCAACATTTTATTCAAAGAATTGACAACTTGAAATTCTCATATAAATTACCAGATGAAGAGATAACATCAAAATTAATTTCTTTATTTAAGGATGTTGCCTTATTATGGTTTGAAGCTGTCTTAAGTGAGGGTAGAGACTACTCTTGGGCTGAATGGAAACAACTTATTGAAAAACAATTTGGAGGTTCTAAATTCAGGCTTACTCAGCAGAGACTGTATGAGAAGACTAGGTATAATCCGTTGAATGGTGACAAACCTATGGTATTTTTAATGAATTTAAACAAAATATTAAAAGCCATTGAGCCTCATATGGATTTTAACTTATGGAAAGATAAGATAATATACAAATTACCTATATCTGTCAGAGACATTGTTGTAGCTAGAACATTAAATGTTACTGAATATTCTGACTTTATTAATATTTGCAATGAAATATTATTAAACCATAAGTATGAATCAAGGTATTCCACTTATAAGCAAAATGTTGAACCTGTAAAAACTCAGAATTCAAAAACACTTCAGGAGAAGCAGAAAAAACCTACTGCACCTGTAGTACCTAAAAAGTATGAAACAAATACTTGTTATAAGTGTAACAAACCTTGGGTCAAAGGTCACAAATGTGAGAAAAACATAAATATTGTTGAAAATCAACGTGAATCTGAAACTGAAACTGAAAAAAGTAAAGAATCAAGTGATTATGACAGCAATATCTCATATAGTGATGAAAATGAAGTCTGTATGTTGGAAGATGATTTGTCCATCTTTGAAAATCCAATATTAAATATGGACTCAAATGAATCTTTAATGAATTTTGAGGATGCTGAAATCATTAAGGATATACAAGCTGATAACTTTAGAATGACACCTATCACGGTTCCAGCTATCATTTCTGGTGAAAATGTTAATATAGTATTGGACACAGGAGCTGCTGGTTCAGTTGTTTCCACTAATACATTACAGAAAATTGATAGTGAATATAAGTTTAAGCTTGAACCACTTCAGAATAAAAATTGGAGAGGTTTTGGATCAGTACTACACCCCATTGGTAAATACAAAGCTGCTGTTTTCTTTAAACACCAACATGGTTATGTAAGGGTAACTTGTGACTTTGTAGTAATGGATAATACAAATTGTAGTAACTGTTTTATCATTGGAAATGATATTCTGACTAAATTTGGTGTAAAATTAGACCCTGCTAATAACAATTTTACAATTGGCATGAATGGTAAAAGGAAATTAAAAATAAATTCTTTTAACACTGTCTTACACATTGAGTCAGTAACAAATTCCCCGTCTAAAGGAAGAGATTCCAATGAGTTGGAACTTCTGGAAACAGAAATTTCAAAAGCATCATTTGGCACTCAGATAAGTGAAACTGAGAAAGATAATATTTTGGAATTAATTAAAGCTTTTCCAATGGCTTTTGCACATGGTACAAATGAACTTGGCCTTGTAAAAGAACATGAAATGAAAATTAGTTTAACCTGTGATATGGATAATATTCCTGCTAGTCTTAAAAAGAAACCATACCCTGCTTCACCAATGAAGAGGAAAGACATAGAGGATAATATTAAGATGTTATTAAAAATGAACATTCTTGAGAAGGTTGAAACTACACCAAAATATTGTGTAATATCACCAGTGCTGATTTCTTATGAACAAGATAAAGCAAGACTGTGCAGTGATTATAGAGCATTAAATACATTTACAGTAGATGATATTTATCCCTTGCCAAGGATTGCCTCTATACATGCTACCCTTAAAGGTGCTAAATATATAAGTTGCCTAGATGGAAATAAAGGGTACCATCAAATTCCTGTTGAAAAGAATTCACAGAACTTTTTGTTGATAACAACACACATGGGAATTTATAAGTATGTCAGAATGCCATTTGGACCAAAGAATGCTCCATCAGTATTTCAAAAGTTAATGGATATAACATTCCATAATGAAATGATTGAGGGATGGTTAATGGTATACATTGATGACATCATAGTGTTCTCTAAAAATTTTGATGAACACTTAATCCATTTAAGGAAAGTATTTCAGAAAATGGATGAAATAAAAATGACCCTTGCATTGAAAAAATGTAAATTTGGGTTTGAATCTTTAAAAGTGCTTGGTCATATTGTATCTGGCTTACAAATATGTGTAGACCAAAATAAAGTGGCTGCAATAAAGAATATTGGCATTCCTCAAAATGTGAAGGATGAACAATCTTTTCTTGGAATGTGTGGTTATTATAGACAATATATAAAAAACTACCAATCAATTGCTGCACCACTGACCACACTGATAAAGAAATCAGAAGCTTTCATTTGGAATAATGAAAGACAACAAGCTTTTAATAAGTTGAAAGAATGTTTGATGACAGCTCCTATCTTGGGATTACCAGATTTCCAATTACCATTTGTATTATATACAGATGCAAGTTTTATTGGACTGGGTGCTGCTTTGCATCAAAAACAACTTATTGAAGGTAAAATGTCAGAAATAGTAATCTGCTATATTTCACGTACTCTGAGAAGTGGTGAATTGAAATATGGTGCTACTCAACTTGAATGTTTGGCAGTAGTATGGGCTCTTGAAAAGCTACATTATTACCTTGAAGACCAAAAATTTGAGTTAATAACTGACTGTAGTGCAGTTAAGTCACTCTTAAACATGAAAACTCCTAATAGACACATGTTTAGATGGCAATTAGCTGTACAAGAATACAGAGGACGGATGACTATTACACATAGAGCAGGAACCTTGCACTCTAATGTAGATCTGTTATCTAGAGTACCTCTGCCTAATAATGATGATAATCCTGCTTATGTTCCTGAGTCAGAGATTATTAACATTTATGGCATTTATATTGTAGATCTTGAGGATGAGTTTATGCAATCAATTCTTGATAATTATAATTCAGATCCTGACTTGAGTAAATTAACTACAATATTAAATGATCCATCTAATGCTTCAATGAATGTTTTAATAAAAACATTACCAATTTAGTATAAAGAGGCATTAGAAAAAGGAAAATTTTCCATTGAGGATGGTTTTATATATTACAGGAAAAAATTAAGTAATGTAATTGTAATTCCCCCTTCAATGAAGGAGTTAATGTTAAGTATATGTCATGATGATATATTAGCAGGTCATTTTGACTACCATAAAACATTAACCAGAGTAAAAAACACAGCTTGGTGGATTAACATGTCTGAGGATGTTCAGAAATATGTTGAAACATGTGATTCTTGTCAAAAATCTAAAAGATTAACAGGAAAAAGAGCTGGTTTATTACAACAAATTGAGCAACCAAAAGCTCCATGGGAAATCATTAACATGGACTTTGTAACAGGTTTGCCAATAGCAGGGCATAAGAGTTATAACTCCTGCTGGGTAATTGTAGATAGATTTACAAAGATGTGTAAATTTATTCCTACCCACAAAGAGGTTTCTGCAAAGGACTTAGCTTTTTTATGGTGGACACAAATGTTAAATACAGCAGGTTTCCCCAAAGCAATAGTTTCTGACAGAGATCCTAAATTTACTTCTGAGTTCTGGACGTCACTTATGGATGTTTCAGGGTGTCAATTAAAACTTTCTACAGCACACCATCCACAAACTGATGGGCTAGCAGAAAGAATGATACAAACCTTAGAAGATATGATAAGAAGATACTGTGCTTTTGGTCTTAATTTTAAAGACAATGACAAATTCACGCATGATTGGGTAACCCTTATCCCAGGTTTAGAATTTGCATATAATAGTACAGTACATTCTGTCACTGGCAAAAAGCCATTTGAGTTATGGTTGGGTTATGTACCTAATACCCCTGCTAAAACTCTTAATAAGTTACCTAGATTGGATATTCATCCAGGTACTAAATCTTTTCTTCAGATGCAGGAATTATGCAGAAAACATGCTCAAGAATGTATAAATAAGGCTTTTGAGTATGAAAAGAAAAGATGGGATAAAGCCCATAAAGAACAAATGTTCAAAGAGGGTGATGAAGTCCTTATTTCAACGCTACATTTCAATTTAAATGGTAATGTTAAATTGAAGGATCCATTCATTGGACCATTTGTAGTTAAAAAGATGGTTGGTAATAATGCTGTTGAGGTTATTCTATATGCACCTTATGATAGAAAACATCCAGTATTTCCTATTTCTCTTATAAAACCATACCATTCTAATGATACTGCTCTCTTTCCAAGAAGATCAGGAAGGCATAAACGGCAACCTGAAGAAATAGTGGAAAAAGCAGAAATTGAAAAGATACTTAAAAAGAGACACCTTACTAAAGAAAAGGGAGTTGAGTATCTATTAAGATTTAAAAATAAATCAAGTGAATATGACCAGTGGATTCCAGAAAATGAAATCTCTGATCTTAAAAATCTCTTGAAAAAATTTAAATCTAAATAATACTGTTCATTCAGTATATGTATTATAAAAATTATTTTTTTTATTTTATTATTTCATTCCTTAAGATTAATTAAAATGTCTTAACATTTTTTTTCTTGTTTTTTTTGGGGTGAGGGAGTGTCAGCCTAAATATCCTTAGGACTGAGTATTTCTTATGCTTAAAATAAGATAACCTTAACTAGATTAAACTTATATCTTAAAAATAAGGTTAAAATAATAATATATATTATTTTATTATATATATATATAATTATTATTCTATTATATAATTTATAATAGTTTAAATAGCTTATCCATGGCCTAATAATACTTATTAAAGTGTTAATGGAGTCATAATATACTTATCTTAAGTGATATGAAGTAATTATTGACATACATAAGCTTATATGTATACATAAATCTCATATTCAGTGAAATATGCAGTATATTATGTATATTTAGGTATATAAGTGGGTTTTAGCCCCTTAATAGCCTATAGCCTTTGTTTTTCTGCTTATTTTAGGTCATATGGACGAAATCAGTGGACTCACAACGCCTACAGAAGCATAGACACCTATATTAGGCGCATACACCCAGTTTGGACAACTAAAAATACTTCCTTGGATGGTTATTCACGGATTTATGGGTTGGAAAGATGTTTTTGGGTTAATGTGGATGCTTGGGGATGTTATTGGGGGCTTGGACATTTTATTTGTTTCCTTTATATGCTTTTAGTTTCATTAAATCTCTTTTTGATCATTTATTTTACCTGTTTCTTTATGGTATCCGCTTTTATCTGGGTTTTCTATTTATGGTATGACTCTGTGTTATTATTAATAGTGATGGAGGGTCCTTACTGGAGGTCTGGGTGTTGAAACTGCTTGAAGTGGACGCCATGGGGAGGTGATGGGCCCTCACAGTGCTGTAATTGCCGGGGATAGCAGTGACATCATCTGGATTGAAGGTCTGTGCACTCCAGTGGATTTGGGTATAAGTAAGGAGGGATTTTGACGGTTTATTATCATCATTCAATTACTACACTTCAAACAAACACTACAATACAATTATTAGCAATCAGAAATTTATTATAAAGCCCTTATAAATTGATATTATCTTTATAAAAGCTATAACTATATTTTATTCTTCTATTTTCCACCACTAGCACGCATTTAAATCCAAGTATTGTGAGTTTTATTTGAGTATAACTATTCTATTAGTATTCCCCTGAGGTTTAATCACTAAATCATTTATTAATAAGTAGTAGGACCATAAAATAACACTATTATATCATACTTACATACTAGACTATACTGACAGAATGAGTTATATTGAATGAATTCTTTTACATTGTCTTTTCTCAAATATTACCTAAATTTACATAAATTTAATGCACATTTCAAAAAATATGTTTACATAAATCATTCAAGTTGTAGCTTTCTTTCAAAGTAACAAGGTTTTTTGATGTGTGGATCTCTAATGTATAGTTATTTTTCTTGTCTTTAAGAATTAGTATATATTGAAAATGTGAATGCTATTTAATGGCTGAACACTAGCTTCCAACTATAATATGGTACCTTACATTTAAAATATACCTGTATTTTTGAAATGTGAACTATGATCTTTAAAAAAACAGGGTTAATTTTATTTTCCTGAAAATAATTTAAAAATTTATGCTTCATATCATCAAAAAAAACATGAAAGAGATATCTATGAAACTTAGGATAATTATTAATGTAATTGTTTTGCAACTAGCCAACATCATCTGTATTAGTGATTTCAATAGCTTAAGAGTTGGAAGAGATAGTAGTTGGATTTGTAATTTGTCAGCCTAGATGTCCCTAGGACTGAGTATTTCTTATACTTAGAATAAGATAACCTTAATTAAATTAAGCTTATATCTTAAGAATAAGGTTAAAACAATAATATATATGCTTATATTACATATATATATAATTATTACTCTATTATATAAATTACATTAGTTTAAATAGCTTATCCATAGCCTAATAATAATTATTAAGGTGTTAATGGAGTCATAATATACTTATCTTAAGTAATATTAAGTAATTAATGAGATACACTACGCAATATAGGGGGTGGACTTGCTAGCAAGTCCTCAACCTGAACTCAGATGGAACTCAGATGGAACTCAGACTGAACTCAGACTGAACCCATACTGAACTCTACTTGAACACCCACCTAAAACTGTTCTGCTGAGTGGTGTTCATCCCTGATTGTATGGTTCCTTTATCAATAGCTCAATGTGTGTTCAATCTATGGTGAGTTTGGGTCCAAGGTTGCGGACTTGCTAGCAAGTCCGCCCCCCATATTGTGTGGTGATACATAAGCTTATATGTATACATAAATCTCATATTCAGTGAAATATGTAGTATATTATGTATATTTAGGTATATAAGTGGGTTTTAGCCTCTTAATAGCCTATAACCTTTTTTTTTCTGCTTATTTTAGGTCATATGGACGTATTCAGTGGATTCACAACACCTACAGAAGCATAAACATCTATTTCAGGCGCATACACTCAGTTTGGACAACCTAATCTGCTTCCTTGGATAGATATTCACGGATTTATGGGTTGGCAGGTCATTTCTGGGTTAATATTGATGCTTGGGGATGTTATTGGGGGCTTGGAAATTTCATTTGTCTCCTTTATATGCTTTGGGTTTCATTCTATCCTCTTTGGATGAGTTATTTTACCTGTTTTTTATGGTATCCGCTTTTATCTGGATTTTCTATTTATGGTATGGGTCTGTGTTATCATTAATTATGATGGAGGGTCCTTACCGGAGGTCTGGGTGTTGAATCTGATTGAAGTGGATGCCATGGGGAAGTTATGGGCCCTCACAGTTTTGTAATTGCTGGGGATAGCAGTGACATCATCTGGATTGAAGGTCTGTGCACTCCAGTGGATTTTGGTATAAGTAAGGGAGAATTTTGGTGGTTATTAGACATCACTTACTTACTACCATTCAAATAAACATTATAACACAACTATTATCATTCAGAGATATATTATAAAGCCTTTATAAATTGATATTTTCTTTATATAAGCTATAACTATATTATATTCATCTATTTTCCACCACTAGCATGCATTTAAATAAAAGTATGGTGAGTTTTATTTGATAATAACTATTTTTTTAGTCTCCCCTGAGGTTTAATCACTAATTAATTTATTAATAAGTAGTAGGACCATTAATAAATACTATTAAATCATACTTATATACTAGATACACTGACAGAATTAGTAGGTGAATTATTAAATTAAAGTTAAAAGACTAACTTTTTGAGCTAGGAAATAATTTTCAGAAAATTTGAAAGGAGAAACTGGAATAATAGGATTAGGAGCTTGAGATGGAGGAGGAAGCTAAGGATTAGGATTCTTAGATGGATAAGCTGTTTGGCTTTTATATTACAAAAGAAGGTGGGAATTTCGGATAATCTCTTTTTAGGAATAGTAGGATCAGGAAAAGCGGCTGTTCCAGTATAGAAGTTGTAGACAATCCTATATTACTAGCTATAGACCTTAACCAAGGGAGTTGGAGTAAAACTGGAGAGAAAAATCCCTGTCCCTTTGAGAAGTACCAGGTGAGATTTATTTGCTACAGAAAATTAGAGACTGTTACAATACCCCTTCCAACACACTTCTTGACTTCTTTGCAAGTCAACACAGTAGCCAATAGCAGAGCACTGAGAACCAAAGAGCCAGAAAACCTGAAATGCAGAGAAATTCACACCAGAAACCAAAGACACTGTGCAATTCTTGCACAAACACAGCAAAAATACTTGATGTAGGTTGCAAAGCTACAACAGTGAAATCAGTTTCCAAAGTTGAGTTAAATGAAGAACTAACCTTGCAACAAACACAGCCAATTGTGGACAAAAAACAGTGAAAACTGAGTGAGAAACAATGATATAACTATCAGATGGTTGTATGATAATTAAAGCTTCCCCAAACTGTCTTATTCAGTATGTACACACAGATCACCTATCTAAAAATCCATGCACAGAAACTAATTTGGCGCTTTTGACAACCAAATTGAATAAAATCCTCTAGAAATTCTCCCCAGCCTTCTATAACTGAGGTGGGCAGACCTCTTTGAAGCCCAAAAACCACCAAAAACATCTAATAAAGCCCAAAATACTTAGAAAAATCCACCATGACTACTAAAATCCTTAAAACATAAAATTAAGCTATGACAACATTTTGCCATATAATATAGAGCCAAATTAGCTCTACTTAATTGTACTAAGTACTTAACCCTAATACTTAAAGTTAGCCCGTAAAACACAAAAAACAAAATTAAACAGCTATCTTTTAGAAATTAAAAATGAGTAAATTTCCCCTTATAACTTGGAATATGAAAAATATTAACAGTTCAACAAATAGAGAGAAAATCCGGGGCTATCCAATGGTAATACTCACATACCTATAGTTTCAAAATCCACTGAATAAAACCAAAATAACACCTAATTCTTTGACCAATGTCAATTAAGATATACACAAACAGCGCCAAACAGACCAACAAAGGCCTCTTCCAATTTTTGAAGACCACAACGTTAGTTCTGGAAGGTATAATTGGACTATTACACTTGTTTTTCTTAAGCCTGCAAAGATCATAGGCAGTTCTTCCAGGATGACCATACACTACGCAATATAGGGGGTGGACTTGCTAGCAGCTCCTCAACCTGAACTCAGATGGAACTCAGATGGAACTCAGACTGAACTCATACTGAACCCATTCTGAACTCTACTTGAACACCCACCTAAAACTGTTCTGCTGAGTGGTGTTCATCCCTGATTGTATGGTTCCTTTATTAATAGCTCAATGTGTGTTCAATCTGTGGTGAGTTTGGGTCCAAGGTTACGGACTCGCTAGCAAGTCCGCCCCCCATATTGTGTGGTGATAGTTAGAAATCAAACAAGGAATGTGGTATTTGGTTTAAAATTCACATGGGAAAGCAAAGTCTTTTGATAAAATATTGATTATGATATTGATTCAAAAAAATAAAAAAATAATATAAAGATGGAAATATTCAGCACTATTTAAGACAATTGGTTGAAGAGGATGAAGAGAGGATGAATATGTGTTAGATAAATTATGAAAATTTAAAGAATGGGGACATTCTTCATTGGAGGGAGGATGTGGCAGTCTAAAATTTAGTAGGACGCTTAAGTTTATTATAAAAGGATTTTTGGGGAACAATTACTGAGATTGGAAAGGCCAATCTAACTTTAAAATGGTTATATTCAAGAAATTGAGTGTTAAAAGTGGTTTAAAAAGGGTAAATTTTATGAGTCAAGATATAACAAATAATTACCAGACAGAAAAAGAAGTATAGTTTTAAAATTCTATTTATATCAAATTCAGGAGTCTCAAGAACCATTGAGATTTTTTGTGGAATTTTTACTATTTTTCTACAATTTTTAATAATTTCATAAAGTATTTATGTATATTTTTTATTTTTCATAATTTACTTAACTTTGATCATTTTTACTAGGTGAATAGGTATGCACAGATTAAAAAAAATTAGACAAGATTATAAAGGAGAAGTAGCTCTATCATCTATAATTTTTCTAGTTTTTATATTAATATTTTAAAGGTTCTAATTGAGTCCAGAAGTCTGTACAAGCTCCACAATTATCTGAAAAAGCTCTGTACCAACTCCAGTGATCTTTGGACAAGCTCCTGAATGCTCTGCTTAGGGAAAGTAGGAAACGTGACATGCTATGCATATAAAGCCTGTAGACTCAAAGATCGACAGTAACAGACAACTTAAACACCAGCAACAACAACGCATATTATAAAATTTATTATTATTTTTCATAACAAATTATAAAATTTGTAATACCCTTATAAATATAACACTATTACATAACAATTTATTAATTTCACCCATAATCATATATATTAACTTATAGGGTACCATTTTAAATGTCTCATCACAAGGGATCTGATTTTAACAACTAAAGCTTATAAAAATAAAAGCTTCATAAAAACATATTTTTCAATCATTTAAACAACTTTTCTGAATACAGCTTCACTTTTGTGTTTCTCAATATCATTATAACGAAAACTGATTCTATATCTCAGCACCTTTATGAAAAATAGTTTATTTTTAATTTCATATCAAGTAGAGGATATAGCTTAGTTAATTGTGAGCTCTTTATTTACTTCAAGGGGACAGGGTTTTCTTTGGTTTATCCAACTCCCTTGGATTCTGCTTACAGAAAGGCAACTGTAAGAGTCTTTCTACACCATGTCAATCAAATATTTAAATTCTCATGCAAAGAATTATACCCATTTTAACAAATACTAGAATAATTAAATTCACACCCAAATGATCTTTCCAATGTCAACAAATACTAGAAATAGTAGAGTACCAGTTAAAGGATCATTCCCATGTCAACCAATATTTTGAAAAAGGATTTTCATTAAAATAAATACTAGGATTAATTTTAGTCTTTTTGAATGTGTCAAAATATTGGTTTAAAGGTGATTCAGAACTTAAGTCATATTTTTGAGAACCACATAAGTTAAGTAAATTATAAAGGCAGAATTTTATACTTATACTTAACAATTGGCTGACAAATTACCTGAGTTTCCTTTTCACAGAGCCTGCTCCAATTTTCTTTGACAAGAGAGAAATAGATTTTTATGGAAAATTAAATGACATAAAATATATGAGCTACAAAATTCCAAGAGGAATGCTTCTATTTTTCTAGAAAAATAAAAAATTAAAGCTTGAAACGTGTATGAGCTGGAAAAATGATCAACTGATGAATTTTCTTGCAAATAGAATATCTAGATTATCAATTATTAAATCATAAAAAAATACAGCAAGGAATAATTTTTTTCAACTTTTCTTTAGCTATATATATTTTTTTTACTTTTTAATGTTTATTTTTCAATTGATTTTTGGTTTCTCTTTTTGCAA